>JARHVA010007349.1:0-550000 GCA_037957365.1 Torreya grandis
TTTAAAAGGTACTATATTTTGTTTAAATCATTATCAAAAAGTTATAAGTCTTGGTTTTCATGAAAGGCATGAAAAGTGGTTTTGAGGTCTCTCAAGTGCACAAAATGAAGGGTTCTCTACCTGAGAAGGATTTTATTGTGCTCATTAGCTTATAAAAACTATACATGGGATCATAATATATTCTTGGTAGATTGGTAAAGGTAATATCTAAATATTTTAGGCATTTGTTTTTGAATTTATGGGTTATGATTTATGAATGATTGTTAAGAATGGAAATAGATTTAAACCCTCTTAAAACCCTAATAAGGACCCAATGTTTAAGATGATGATAAAAAGTGCCCATAATGAATTGGTATGATAAATTAAGATATATTATATTTCATAAGACTCTCCCAAGCATCTCTAGGTGTGTTTGAGTTGTCAGGAGTGTGAGTAGACCCTATAAGAAAGTGCATATTTCATAGAGTTTACTATAACAGTCAGAGTTGACCAAATAAAAGTATGAAAATGGTTGGAGGATGATTTTTTAGACTCATGTTTCATGTGCATGAAGTTTTATTTATAGGTCATATCCCTAGACTATGATAAACTAGTCATCTAACTTATCTAGTTGCTAATAGGCCTAATGGTGCAAATAATGAAAAACCTAGGCAACAATGAGAAGGTGATTAGGAATGTGCTATCATGAAATAGTGATGTAAATAATTGAATGGATATTTTTTTATGACCTATAATAAATTATAATTTTTGGTATAATTTTTGGAGACTGGTGAATATAGTGAAAAAGTTTCTGACAAGTTGACCTATTTGGTTCAAATGAGATAGTGAGATACAAGGTTATGAGATTGTTCTATAATATCAATATTTTCCATTTTAATATATTAAATTTTTATATAATAATGGTATAATTTTCTCATATCATCATTTTAATTCATTTTATGTATTTTAAAATGGTCATATATATGTTTAAGGTCAATATCATCATGACTATACTTTAAGGTAAACTAGGAGTTTTGGGTAAGCAAGTTGCAGAGATGAGTTTGATGCTCTATACCCTGAGTTGATGTATATAATTCATATTGTGTTATTTTTTTTGAATTTATAGTAGTTATAATTATTTTATAATTTTTTTAAGTTAGTATAAGAGGTTAAAATGTTGAATCCAAAATAGCTTATTTGACATTATACCTTGTGATATATGTAATTTATAATGGTATATAAATTTAAAATTATAATTGGTGATGGGAAGTGTTATTTCAGGTGTTAAAGATCAAGTTGTTCATGACTAGGTTTTAGAGTGTTCTAGTAGTTTTGAGTGGGTTATTTGGAGAGAAGTGTTTGAGTTATTTTAACTTGAGTTATAAAGTATAAATCACATGGTTATGTTTTTAAGGTAATTTATTATCAATTAATGTTTTTTATTATCATGTTTATGTGACTAAATTGTGTACATTCTTCAATTTTGTTTGGTAGACTTTATGTAGGTTCACAAGCCTAATTGTGAATAGTACTAATGATTTGCCTCAAGTGGTGGTTAGAGATAAAAAGTGTCATGGAAATAAGATTATATTATTATGGGTCTAATTAAGTGTAATAATATTTTTTAACTTAGTTTATTAATTTTTTATTTTTTCCAAGGAGATCAAATGGTAACGTGTACTAATGACAACCTAATTGAATTAGGTCTCCTTAAGGCCCAAAGAAGGATTTGGTCCATTTGAGCTATGGAAAACCTTATGTAATTATCTATTAATGATTTTTTCATGTCATAAGGCCTATTATATGTAAAATATAAGTGATATAGTTTTTTTTTAACCAAGAGGTCTACGAGCAAGAGCCTAGTATAAGAATAAGGCCTAATATGCATAATTGACTTGTTAGAGAATATGGGAGTAGAAGAAAAGGATATACCACTTATAATAGATTAATTAGGTATTTTATAAGATAATATGGGTATATATAAACTATAATGAATATTTAACATGGGTAAGTAGATTAATATCAATGTCTTATGACCTAATCTATCTTGAAGAGACCTAGTTGAGCAAAGAGACATAGAAGGCAATTTGAGAGGGATAAGGGTGTGAAGAGATGAAGAGGTGGTCATAATTAGTTGGTTTATAAATAGGGTGTTATAAAGGTGATAAAAAAAATTATGTGGATAATTTGGTGCTAAGTCATCTAGGTGGTTAGTGCCTCCTTGCAAGTTGGTGTTTACTAAAGCTTAACTGGGTTGGTGCTTGGCTAGTTGGGGTTGGTTCTCCATGTGGAGTTAGTGCTTCACAAAATTATGATATTTTAGCTTATATTAATATTCCATTTGTAGCGATCAATGTGTTTTCTTCCCCTTTAGTTTTTCCCACTCATATGTGTGTTCTTTTGTTATGCTCATGAGAATGACTCTGTATGCATTACTATATATTTGTATTGTTTTGATGGTTCAAGGAATGTTAAAGTACATGTGAAAGAAATTTATAAGATAATAATTCACATGCACTTCTCTTTAATTTTATTTCTAATAATTGGTATCATATCCTAGTCTTTTAAATCAAGTCTAATATCTTGAAGGTGATCTTAAGAAGCACAAGATGTCTAGTGATAAAAAAGAAGACAACATATATGATGAATAAGTCTAATATGATAGTGAAGAAGGAGAAGTTTAAGTAAACCTTGAATATAAGCCCATAAGGTCCCTTGATGTATTTAATAATAAAAATAAGACTATCAGGGATTTTGGGAGTCAATTAAAAGGTGTCCACACAAGGTTTAGGTCAAATTAAGTTGAGTATGACCAATTAATGACAAAGCTATATTCCATGAAGGTTGAGCATGAATAACTCATATACACTATGAGTAATCTTGAGAAATAGAATGATAAGTCATAAAAATTCAAGAGTACCAACATGAAAAGAACAATTAAGTAACCCAATGTAATAAGGGATAAGTTATCATAAAACCATGGGAAAAGGACTAATAATTCAATAAGTAAGTATAAAAATGTTTTTTTTCCTAAAGTTGTCATAATATAAGACACATTGCAATATTATGTTCTAATAGAGTTAAAAGGCCCTAAAGAATCGATAAGATATATGAATCTCCTAGAGTGCATGAAAAAGGTCAAACATTGGTATGGAAGCCAAAGCAAGTTAGGACTAATCATATTGAGACCAAGAGTCAAGATGGACTATTTACTAAGGAAGAACAAAAGACTAAAGTGGATTCTATGCTAGTTTAGACTATATTTCACCTTCAATATGAAGGCATGGAGTAGAATATAGATAGTGGTTGCTCAAGCCACATGACAAGAGATAAAAATAAATTCATCTCATTAAAAAGTAATGCTATAAGAGTAATGAGGTTTAGGGACAACACAACTACCAATATAGTTGGCAAGGGTATCTTGAGTTTAGATAATGGAAAGACCAAGACACAAAATGTGTTGTATGTGGAAGGTTTTAAAATGACCTAATTAGTGTAAGTCAAATGTATAATCAAGGATACACACTAACCTTTCATGATAGAGGATGTGAGATAAGGAGAGCCAAATTAGGAAGGCTACTTACCAATGCTAAGAGGACTGAGAACAATCTATATGTCTTGAATGAGATCAACAAAGAGAGATGCTTTATGAAAAATATGGATGAATTTATATATGGCATAAAATATTAGTTCACCTAAATTTTGAAAATATAATCAATATAAACACTAATAAGTCTATGAAGAACATGCTTAAGATAACCAAACCTACAAAAATACTTTACAAGGCATGTTAAAATGGTAAGAAGACTAAATTAAAGTTCAAGTCCAAGTATTATTCTACTAGTAGACTCTTGGAGTTAATACACATTGATCTATATGGGCCTATAAGAATTCAAAGAATTCAAGGAGATATATAATTCATGTTACTCATATATGATTACACAAGAATAAATTGGGTAGCATTATTGAGAGAAAAGTCTAAAGCTATTTACAAGTTCAAAGCATTCAAGTTTCTTGTTGAGTATGAGAAGAATGGGAAGATAAAGTGTCTAAGATCTAATATATGAGGTGGGTTTTGGTCCAATTAGTTTGATGAATTTTGTGAGGTTCATATAATAAGGAGACAATTCTCAGTAGCTAGGAAACCTTGATAGAATGGGGTAGTGGAAAAAATGAATAGGATAGTTCAATAGATGGTTAAAACTATTCTAAATGAGTCTATATTATCTTATGGATATTGAAAAGAGGAAGTAAACACTATAGTCTATATTTTTAATAAATAATAGATAATGACTAATATCAATAAGACTCGTTATGAACTATGGAAATGTATACCTGTTAATGTGGAACATTTTAGAGTGTTTGCGAGAAAATGTTTCATCAAAAGAGATGATGAATACTTAAGAAATTTTGATTCCAGATCTGATGAAGGTATATTCTTAGGATACTCATCAATGAACTCAACCTATATATTTTATAACAAGAGATTATAAAAGATAGTGGATAGAACAAATGTGTATATTTATGAGACAAGGAAATCACAATCATAGTAAAAGGATACTTTAGATAATCTGGACTTCAAGAATGAAGAGAAAATATAGAGGTTGATGATGAAGAAGAAGAATTTGAGGAGAGACAAGACTCAAAAGGTCCCTTAAGATAGATTCAAAGAGATCATCCTGAATCTCAAATCATTGACAATAATAATGCAGGAATGCAAACAAGGATGAGACTAGTAAATAATCTAAATCATGACAATATTTCTTTATTATCTAAAATTGAACCTAAGAATATTATAGAATTAAGCAAAGATAAATTTTTGATAGGTCATATGAATGAGGAGTTAGACCAAATATAGAAGAATGAGACATGGGAAATAGTTCCTAGGCATAAATAAAAGAATGTTATTGGGACAAAAAGGGTGTTTATAAACAAGTTTAATGAAGATGGATAAGTCGCTAATAACAAGGCTATATTGGTATCCAAGGGTTATGTACAAGTTTAAGGGATTTAATTTAAGGAGACCTTTGCACCAATAATACTATGGGAGGCCTTTTGGGAAGGTTTCAAGTAGATCCAAATAAAAAATATCTAAAAATAGTCAAAAGGATACTCAACTATCTCAAGGGGACCATGGAGTATGGGTTGTGGTATCCAAGAATCAATGAGTTCAATTTGAAAGCCTATATATATGTAAACTAGGTAGAAAATCTAGATGATAATAAGAGTACTAGTGGAAGAGATTTATTCTTAGGTGGGTGCATAGTTTCATGGATAAAAAATAAGAAACCATCTGTAGAATTATCCACTGGTGAGTTTAAGTACATTACATTAGCTTCATGTTACACTTAGGTCCTATGGATGAGATATATCCTAAAATACTACAAGGTAGAATATAATGGTCATAGTCTTATCTATTATCATAATACAAGTGATATAAAAATATTAAATAAACTTGTCATCCACTCAAGGACCAAGAAAATTCCCATCAAGTATCATTTTTTAATAGGTCAGGTAAGTGAAAAAACTATAAGATTTGAATATGTTTCTATGTAGGATCAAATTGTAGACATTTTGACCAAACCTCTTCCAAAGGTAACACTTTAACACTTAAGATAGGAATTGGGTGTAATTCCTTCCCCTTAAAAATCATTAAAGAATCCAAGTACTTAGGAGGAAATAATTAGGTTCATTATATTGAAGAGTAGGAAATTTTTTATAAGAAGATATGCATGGAGATAAGGGGAGCATGTTTGTAATATGTATCATAAATGCATAGTCTTGTGTGTTTAGTATTTTGGTTGCAGGGAGTGTAATCTAAGTAGTTGTAGACATCACTTTGTCATTTATATAAAATGGGGAGAAAGAACAAAATGGGGAGATAAGAATGATTAGTTTGTAGTGTGTTTTTCCATCAATGAAAAAGAGGGAGATTGTTGAGCATTGTTCCTATTGTTGAGGTTTGACATTGATGTTGTCTTTGATGTCAAAGATTATTGAGAAGGTCTTCATGAGGTCATTAAATAATATAGCTATGAGAGATAATATTAATCAATGTGAAAGTGTTTTTGAGACTATAATACATGTTCGTATGACTATATGAGTAATGTGAATGTTATCATGCAATGTCTTTGTTGTCAAAGTTGTCAAATACTTGAGCTTAGTAGTGTCTTGATAAGTTATGTGCATATGATGCCTAGTCTTGAGCATGAAAGAGCATGATGGCTTGGTGATATGGATGCAAAAAGGCTTGAGATATTGTATAAGTTTTCTTGAACATGTATATGAGTCATTAGATCCCTCATGAGAGTCTCTAGGTAAGCCTATAGGGATAAGACCTTTAGACTAAGTCTACACCTAGACCACTCTTAGACCCTACCTAGATAAATGAGGCATCATCACATATTTCAAAGGCATATGAAGGATGCACGATAGTGTTTAAGCATGTATTAGGTTGATTGAATATGTGAGAGTGGTAGAGAGTGCATATAAAGAGGAATGAAGGTCATTTTTAAGGCCTAATGTGGTTTACAAGTTAAGGTCTAAGTAAGCGAAGAGAGAGAGTATGTCTTAATGGGGTATGAGGTTTTGTTTCTAAGATAAGTATGTAAATATGAGTTTTTTTAGAGTTATGATATGTTTAATCAAGCATTTTCACAAAGTTTGAAGTCTTAGTTTGCAAGAAATGGCATTAAAAGTGGTTTTGAGGTCTCTTGAGTGCATATAGTGAAGGGTTCTCTACCCAAGAAGGTTTTTATTGTACTCATTAGCTCATCTAACCTCTACATGGGATCCTAATCTATTCACAGTATATGGGGAAGGGTCCCAAATAAAAATTATAATAATTTGATTTTGGATTGAAGGGATATGATTTATGAATGATTTTTAAGAATGGAAATAGGTTTAAACCCTATTATAACCCATATAAAGACCTAAGTTGAAGATGTTGATCAAAAGTGCCTATAATGGATTGGTGTGCTTAGGTAAGCTATTAGAGTTTGTAATCAACTCTCCAATGTATTTCCATGTGTGTTTGAGTTGTCGGGAGTGTGAGTAAACCCTACATAAAAGTGCACATTTCTTGGAGATTTGTTGTAGCAGTCAAAGTTGACCAAGTCAAAGTATACAAATGGATGGAGGATGAAGTTTGAGACTCATGTTTCGTGTCCATGAAGGTTTATATTAGAAAATTTGGCCTACATATAGAAATTTTCCTAGATAGATCAGTTTATGGAAGTTTTAGAATGGAGCAACAAGATAAATCAAGTTTGTGATTGAGTGGGTGACCAAATAATGAAGAAGAGGATCAAATTCCACTTACAAAGCTTTTGAAACACTTTAATCAAGCTTAAAGTGTGTTTTATTGATCTTTGAGAAGTAGCTTTGAAATAAGTCTAGACCTCCAAAAGAGAATCTAGTAGGTTTTCATGGTGTTTTAAGTATTCAAAAGAATGTATTAGATTGTATAAAGTCTTATAAGTTAACTGGAACCTTTTAAAAGGGAAAACAAGTCCTTACACAAATCCAAAAGAACTAGACCGTCACAAGCACATCATGCAAAACTAAATGAGTCATATTTATTATGCATTTAATAAGATTAAGAGGCCTCTCAAATATAAAATATCACATAGACATGATTTTTTTAATGCTTCAAACATCCTCTTAAAATTTCATGTCTTGAAAAGTTGTCTATCTCATGATATAAAGCTTTAAATTTAGACTTGCAGAGTGAAACATGCATGTAGACATCAAGTTTAAACTTTGTGAAATAGTCATTTGAATTCAAATAATAAATATCAATGGTCAACATTAAATCATACCATAAATATCAAATGGTGAGAAGGTAAGGATAGTGTTAGTGGGTCTAGGTAGATCCATTAACATGCATTTAATCATACTGAAGAGATCAATAGTGAGCATGAAGTAAAAAGGTTGTCATAAACATTTTGATGATAAGTGTCAAGATCTTGGGTACCTAAATAGAGATATAATAATGAGCATCAACTAAAAAGTCTAGTGAGTCTAGATAAATCAACACAACATGTGCAATCATAGAAAATAGATCTAATGATGATCTTGAGGTCAAATAGTCAGAGGATCCCAAAGACTAATGAAAGGGTGACAAGTGTCTCAACCATGTTAGACTAGAATAATATCTATGGATTATGTTCATTTATCTAGAGAGAGATCAATGGTGTATGTGAAGTCAAGAAGTTAAAGGGATGATAGTAGAATTTTATGGGACAAATGTAGAACTGATAATTGGCACATTTTGAGAAGCCTATATTAATATCAATGGATAAAATTAAAAGTCAAAAGCTAAGGGACTTCAATGGGGAAAAAAATTGACTTAGGTAAAACCATGGAAAATTTTGCAAAGGATGTCATTAAATCTCAATTGAGACCTTTATTAGAGGATCTAAAATAGGTAGACTCTCTTGAATCTTCAATGCCACATACAAATAGTCCTTATATTCCATAGGTTTTAGAGGAAAAATAGGGATTTTTTGACCAAATATAGTTTAGGAATGAAGCTATGAAATTTATAGATCCTCATCGATATTATAGCTATGTGAAAACCAACAAATGAGATTTGTTTTTAATCTATAGTAAGACCTATATTAATGTTGGGGTAGATGTAGACATGATGATATATGGTGGAGTGTCTCACCTTTTGACAAAGTCATATCTCTCATAAACAGCTACTGAAAGTAGATTTACCATGGATCTATCATATTTAGGATATGAGGATTTCATACTTATAATGAAAGCAAGTGGAAGATGGTGTAGAATCCCATGATGAAGTCTATGGGTTAGAGAAAGTAGTTGGAGCATTGATTTATTGTTAAGGTGTCTAAGGGTTTTCCTCCATAGTAAAATCATGACTCACCACCTTTGGAAAACTCTTGTTTGCTAGTGTTTTTCTCAATCAATGACATGATTTTGAGGCTATTGAGACAAATGAACAATATCTTGTCTATGATGCATTAGCTCTAATTTGATCAAAATATGGTTGAGCATTCAAAAAAGGTGGTATCTCATTTTATGATCTTTGATGACATGCTCTTATTCTCTATTCACACTTTATATATATCTCTTATTATTTTCCATTTTGTAATCTCTCTCTCAATTTTTAGAAGAAAAGGCTCTCTCACTTTTGATAAGATTTTTCTCTCAATTCTAGAAGAGTAGAGACTCTCATTTGATAAGGATAGACCCTGTGAAAGCTTATATGAAAGACCTATTAAAGATAATAAATAATTTATTTTCATATCTCTTGCTTTTAAAACTATGTTTAGTAAGCTTGTGAATGATGGCATTGAGAAGGAGAATCTTCCACACCCATTATCCTTATTTCTTGACTATTTTAGGGTGTTTTATAGTTGATTAAGGTTCTAAATTTGTGTTATTTTTGCCATTAATGTAAGATTAGTGTGAGTCCTAGAATTCCTCCTAGCTTCATTCATTTCTTCCTGAACCTAGTGTATGAAATAATTATACAATTAGTTAGATTTTGAGATTGTGTGAGCTAGTAATGTCTTATGCTTCTTCAATGTATATTTCATGCTTGTGTGAGTTCTCATTTAATTTGGTTCATCACCTTTTTATCTTTATTAGGATCCCCTTTACCCATTATCTAACCCTTTTCTCAGTGTAAACATTAGTATAGGTGATCCATCAAGAGGAATTTGACCTTCTCCAAAGGTCCAAACCCACCATAGGTGACCCATAGCCTGGGATTATTCCCATAGTGTAGCTCAATTGGAGGGATCCTAAAGAAATCCAACTAAGGGTGTAAATTTATGCTTCAATAATTTTTGGCATGCTTAGTGGGACTAAAATTTAAAGAAGATTAGTCAAAGTTTGATGTTGATTTAAACAATTTGCATTAGTTATAGCTTCCAAGTAACAACCTATGATGACTCCAAAATAAAATTTAACATTCTAGTAGCAGAGTAATGACTACATCTCATGCCAAAGGTGACTACAAGGCTATATTCTAGAGGTATTCCCTTTGAATTAATTAAATTTACTTTAAACTTAGTAAAGAGAATAATATTTGCTAATACACACCCATATAAAGGCAACTTTACTCTTGTGTAAATTCTAAGGCCTACCCTTGCAAGATCTTTGTTGAACCCTTTCATAATCATGGTATCCCCTAGAGTTTTCCCCTTTGTTGATTTTAATGGACAAAGTCCTCTGGACCTCCCTCAATATGATCCTATTCCAATAATAACTCTCAAAAGTGTCCCTTATTTTACTAGATATGAATTTAAAACCCCTTCTAAAAACCTCATAGATATAGCCAAATTCTACAACACGCATGATATCAATGAGGAAAATGTGTAAATTAGGTTATGAGCCATCTCTTTCAAAGGAAAAACCCTAGATTGGTATATAATCCTTGATTCTAATTCTATTACATCATGGGATAAATTAGGAGATGCATTGTGTAAGAGGTTTTGAGATAAAAATGATCATTTTTCACTTTAAAATTAGTTGACCACAATAAAAAGGACCCCTCATGAAATCATGCAAGATTTAAACACAAGGTTCCAAAAAACTTGGGACAAAATCTTAGTCTTTGTTAGGCCTACCCCTAACTTTGATTTTATTTACTATTTGAAGGCCCTAAATAGTGGAATTATAGTTATGATCTAGTCCATGGTAGGAAACACATTGCCAAATGCATATGAGGTGGCAATCAGAGTAGAAAATTATCTTGTGCAAGCTCGAAAGCTTACACCTAGACCACCAATGCCTTTGTTCCCTAAGATCAGACCAACCCCTCATTCTATTCCTCGCCTTCCTATCATTCCTCCTACATCTAAAATTGTTTACATACCCTCACCTAAGAAAGAAAATTCTTAAACTAGTGGATCTAATGATTCCAAAGAATAAAAGAACTTTCAAGAGCTTAAGAGCATATTTCAATCCTTGGGAAATGAACTAGTAAATGTTAAGAGGCATTAAGATTTAAAAAGGCCTTACCAAACCTCATATCAACCTAAAAATTAAGCTTATCAAACAAATATACCACCCTATAAATTAAAATTCTAAGACCAAGGTCAAAATCAAGGATAAGGGCAACCTAATAATTTTAGGTAAAACAACTATAATCCAAATTTTACAAGCACTTCCAACACCTTGGTCCCTATTCAAAATATTTTTTCTCAAGAAGATAAGGGTACCATGCTTTAGAATTATTATTTGTGGAAATCCATTATCCAAACACTTAATTTAGATAATATTTCAATGATCAATAGAAGCAAGCAACTAATTATGGGTACAATCAAGCTCTTATAGCTTAGAGAATAAAGGTGCACATGATGACAAAACTAGAAGAGCCTTAACAAGGTCAAAGACCTTATCAAGGACCAAGATAGTTGGGTGATATAATGGTTATTTATGATAAGGAAGAGTGTTATGTACTTAATTAATAAGTTAGTTCTATCCAAGCATACATTCTAGTGGTAACAAATACAAGGTTCAAAAGAAAGAACATGGATGGTAATCAATAAGTATTCAAGGAGCCTCCTACCATTATTCATTCAATATCAAAGGAAAATGGAATGACTACTATTCCAAAGGTTCCGTCAGCTCCAAGGAATCAAAATCAAGGGAATGTATTTATCCCTCAAAACTCATAAACTCAAGGTGTAGTTATGGCTCCCAAAGCATAACTAAAGGTTGGTGGTTCACCCATCAACATTATGGAATAAATGAAAAGGTCCAATGTGAGTTGATAATGTGGGATATGCTCTCTATTTCTAGTTAGGTAGACATCCTCTATGAAGGGTTATCAAGAATCAATGTTTTTGAGAAAC
Source organism: Torreya grandis (assembly GCA_037957365.1). NCBI lineage: Eukaryota > Viridiplantae > Streptophyta > Pinopsida > Cupressales > Taxaceae > Torreya > Torreya grandis. The sequence goes on from JARHVA010007349.1 coordinate 11,811, forward strand.
CACTAGGGAAAGAAAATTTTGTTCTCACCAATGCAACTAAAGGACCTAGTGAAGGGAAATCAAGTAAGATGGTCAAACCTCCTCCATTCTACATTTCAATAATCATTGATGACTATTTAGTGAAAAATTGATTGGTAAATAATGGGGATAAAACCTCAATAATGTCAAAGTCCATATATGATTAGCTTGGTCTAAAATATGAGCCCTAATCTTAGAGAGTGTTACAACTTTATAGATCTTCCACCAATCCAACAAACATGATCAGATATATCAACTTAACTCTACATGCTTGTCCTAGTGTCTTATTGGTTCAATATGTATTGATCCTAGATGTACCTCCTCATTTTTCACTATGTTTATCTAGAGAATTCACTACAAATATTAGAGGTTATCTAATAGTAGACTATTCATACATTGCATTCAAAAAAAGATATGGGACCAAAGAATTTATCAAGGCTAAGCCCATTACACAATTCCACATAGAGCCTTATGGGATAGATAGCATAAACCTAAATTTCATCATCCTTGATGATTATGAATTCATAATTGGCCAAGAATTAAACACTCACCTTGAGGAGATAATGGACATGATTTTGGATGAACTATGCAATGACAATCATTTGGTTAAAGTTTTGGAATGGGTTGAAGAGAGGTACATGGGTGTCTACTACTTACATGAAGAAAATCATTCCATGAAATCCCTCATTATACCTCAAGAAGATCCTAGTGGCTTATGGAAATTGTTATTTGATGGTTCAAAGAGAAAGTATGGAGTGGGTGCAGGTGAAATGCTAGTATCCATTTTCAATAACAAATATTTATCTTCTTACAAGTTTTAGTTTATTTTCTCTTATAATGTAGTAGAGTATGAGGGCCTTATTCATGGCCTTCAATGGAATAATAAGAGAGGAATAAACCAATTAAAAGTTTATGGGGATAGTGATTTGATAGTGTACTAGGTTAGAGGCCAAAATATCACCAAGAAACCTTTGATGAAGTATTATAAATATAAAGTATGGGACCTAATTGAGGATTTTGAGTCTTTTAACATCCAAGCAGTGGCAAGGAACTAAAATGGACATGTTGATAGGTTGGTAGCTGTGGGAACCCAATTTGATATCTCGAATGAGTTAAAAAAGACCAAGGTGCAACCATATGTCAAAGTGGTGGTGAGACCACTAGTGCCAAATAATGAAGCTCATTGACAGGTCTTTGAGAATGACAAGCAAATTATCTATTTATTATAGTAAAAATCATAGTTATCCTCTATAAACTAGGAAAAGTTTCAACATTAGTATGAGGATAAAATTGTTTAGTTGAAATCCAATAAGCTTCCTAAAGGGTTGGCCACCCTTGAAGGTATTTTCCATGAGAGAGATCATATAAGAAAAGATAATCTAGTAATTTTAACCAATTAAGAGAACTATGGAAGAGTCTTTATCTTTAAAGACAAGATCCTCAAGCTTGGGAAGGTAAGTACTAAAGCTAAAATGCATACTTCCATAGATATTTTTAGAGAATATGTAGACATATTTGCTTGGGAATATAGTGACCTAAGAGGCTTTGATCCCAAACTAACCAACACACTAGAGAATTAGAGGCTAATGCCAAGCTTGTCAGGAAAAAATAGAGGACTATAAAACCCAAAATTGAAAATATTATGAGGAAAAAATTGACCAATTTAATCAAATCCAAGATCATCTTTCCTATTAAGCACTCCTCATGGGTAGCCAATTTGGTACCTGTAAGGAAAAAGAGCAGACAAATTAGATTGTGTATTGATTTTAGGCTTCTAAATAGGGTCTCTTTAAGGGATCACTATCCTTTGCCATCCATGGATAAATTTCTTTAGATATTTTTTGATTCATAATGCTTTTCTATTTTGGATGGCTATTTAGGTTACAACTAGGTACTGCTAATAGAGGAAGATTAGTATAAGACTACCTTCACCATAAAGTGGGGTACATATGCTTACCAAAAGATGCCTTTTGGATTTTCAAAATTTGGGTCCACTTTTCAAAGAGCCATGGACATGGATTTCTAAGGGTTGTTGAATCAAATGGTGTGAGTTTACTTGGATGACATCATAATTTTCTCCAAGAAGGCTTGTGAGCACATGGACCATCTAAGGTTGATCTTAAAAATATGTAGAGAGTATGGTATCTATTTAAATCACATGAAATGTGTGTTTTTTATTCACAAAGGAAAAATTTTAGTCATATTGTTTCAAAGGAAGGACTATCCATTAACCCTGATAGAATAAGTATTATCTTATCACTATCCCTACCTAAGAATAAGAAAGGAATCCAAAGCTTCCTTGTAAAAATAAACTTTTTGATAAGGTTTATACATGGTTTTGGAAACCTGGTCAAAGAAGAGCCAAGAGTTTTCTTAGTCAAATGAAGGCAAGGAAACATTTGAGGCCATCAAATAGGCCATTTATCAAGCACCCTAAGTTATAAATCCCAAATTTTCAAGGGATTTTACATTGTACAACTTTACCAATGTTGATAACATATCAGTTATGATGATGTAGAAGAATGGTGAAGGACTTGAGTAGCCAATTACCTTTTTTAGTCAAGGGATGGAAGGATATGAGGTGAGGTACACTTTTATAGAAAAGAAGGTTCTTGTAGATTTAAGGAGCCTAAAAAATTTCATGACAATGTTCTCCAATAGAAAGTTTCATCTTATGGTGTCTCATCTTAGTGTAAGGTACTTTCTCCTCAACAAAGACTTGAATGAGAAAAGAGTAGGCTGGATTACCAAAGTCATAGAGTATGATGTGGAGATAAAAGTAACCAAGTTGATAAGAGGTAAAGGATTGTGTGAGAATATGGTGGATGAACTTAAATAGGATAAATAAGTTATTTTGGTGACACAAGACAACTCAAAAACATATGTACCTCCACTTCATAAAAGTTGGCTCCAAGACATGACACATTTCTTAGTGATAGGAGCATTCCCTCAAGGTTTGGATAGAGCAAAAATAAGGTATTTTAGGATTCAATCCATACCTTAAGCATTTTTTGATGGTGTTATTTTTAAAAGTGACCTTAATGGGATAAATCTTAGGTGCATTGATGACAATCAAGTGATAAATCTTTTGGAGTAGTTTTGTGATGGACTTATAGGAGGCCAATTTACTCCAAGAACAACAATAAAAAAAGTAATGAGAGCTAAATATTATTGGCCCAACCTTTTAAAATATGCATTTAAATGGGTAAAAAGATCCAAAAGTGTGATATCTTTGTAATAAAATAAATATTATCAACTCTTCCACTCAACCCAATTTAGGTGGAGGAACCCTTCATGCAATGGGGGTTGGACTTCATAGGAATGATAAATACACCTTCAAGTGTAGGGAATAAATGGGTGATTACTACAAATGAATACTTCAAAAAGTGGGTGGAAGTAATTTCCTTGAAATAAGCCTATGAGATAGTAATATTGGACTTCTATGATAACATAGTAACTAGGTTTGGTGCCTTAACTACTATAATTTTAGATAATGCCTTAGCATTTATGGGTATGAAGATAAGTGGTTGGGCACGTAAGCTAGACATCTACCTTTGTACACCTTCAAATTAATATCCCTAAGCTAATGGATTGGTAGAGTCCACAAATAATAAATTGATAAGGATTATCAAGAGGAGCATGGAAGAGAATCAAAGCGTGTGCCATACAAATCTAAGGACAACCTTATGGGTTGATAGAGTGACTCCCAAATCTTCCATTATAAATTCTCCATATGTCCTTATATATGGGAAGGAAGACAAATAGCCAATTTATCTTGAACTACCTACTTTAGAGTTAGCTCATGAGTTGGAGTTGATGGAGAGTGATCTTATAAACATGAGGATGATAGAGCTCATGGAGATTAAAGAAACTAGGGACCTTCCAATGAAGACATTAGATTCACACCAAGCTTAGGTCAAAAAAGCCTTTGACATGAGAGACATAATAAGGGACTTAAAAGAAGGAGATTAGTCCTTAAATGGGACTCAAATAAGGATAAGCCAAGAAATCATACTGAGTTTGAAATATTGTGGAGTGGTCCTTATATGATCCATGGATGTAAACAACATATTGACTTTTAATTTTCCCAACTAGATGGAGAGGTATTACCTATCCCAATAAGTGGAATTCATTTAAATCTTTATTATTAGAGGATTTTACAAGTTTTGTATGATATTGTAACATATTATATTAGTTTTATATACTTTCCTCTAAGTGTCTTGAGCATATTTCCTTTTAGTTATGTGTTTCCCTTTCAATAAGTGCCTAGGGCATAGTTATTTATTTTGTTCATTTTTCCCTTTTGCTTCAAGAGGAAGTCTTCTAAAAAGGGTCAGCCTTGAGTTAGTTTCATGATATATGAGAGAAAAGACTTGGAACTCTAGATTCTAAATGGATGAATTTAAGTCCACTAGTCTTTGCATAGTATACATGCAATCTTAGGATGTCACCAAAAATATTGGCCAATTTTGGCCCACATACAAAAATTTACCTAGATAGATCAATTTATGGAAGATCTAAAATGGAGTGACAAGCTAAATAAATCTCTTGATTGAGTGAGTGACCAAATAATGAATAAGATGATCAAATGTCACTTACAAAGCTTTTGAAACATTTTAATCAAGCTTAAAGTGTGTTTTATTGATCTTTTAGAAACAACATTGAAATAGGTCTAAAGCTCTGAAAGAAGATCTATTAGGTTTTCATGGTGTTTCAATCATTTAAGAGCATGGATAAAATTTCATAAAATCTTATAAGTTCATTGTAATCTTATAAAAGGGATAATAACTCCTTGTACAAGTCTAAAATAACTAGATCATCATAAGTAAATCATGTAGAAATTAATGGATTAGCTTGATTTTGAATTTAATAAGTAATATTAGGAGGCATATTAGATATAAAAAATCACATGAAAATAATGTTTTCCATGCCTTGAACATCCTCTAAAATTTTTATGTCTCGATAAGTTGTATATCTCAAGATATAAATCTTTAAAGTTAGACTTGTAGAGTGAAACTTGCATGAACACGTCAAATTTAAGCTTCATGAAATAGTCATTTGAATTCAAATTTTCAAGATAAATGATTGGAATTCAATCTATCATAAAGATATAATGGTGAGTAGGTAAGGATAGTGTTAGTGGGTCTAGGAATATCCAATGACACTCATTTAATCATATCAAAGAGATCAATGGTGAACATTAAGTCAAAAGGTTAACATAAATACATCAGTGACAAGTGTCAAGATCTTAGGTACCTGAATAAAGATCTAATGGTAAGCATGAAGTAATAAGGCCAATGGATCTAGCTAGATCAATGAAACATATGTAATTATACAAAGTAGATTTAATGGTGAGCTTGAGGTCAAATACTCAGAGAATCACAAATACTAATGAGAGGGTGAAAAGTGTCTCAACCATGTTTAACTAGTAGAAGATATATGGCTTACATTAATTGATATAGAGAGAGATTGATAATGTATGTGAGGTTAAGAAGTCAAAGGGATGATATAATAATCCTTTAGGATTAATGTAGAGCTAACAATTGGCACATTATGAGAATTATAGATCGAGATCAATGGCTAGAATTAAAAGTTGAAAGCTAAGGGACTTCAATGGGGAGAAAATTCAACTCAAGTCAAACCAGGGAATTTTTTTCAAAGGATACCATAGAAGCTCATTCAATACCTCTATTTAAGGATCTAAATCATTTATAATTAACTTTATTGTGTCTTCAATGTTGCATACAAATAGTCTTTGGCTTCCATAGGTTTTATATTTAGAATAGGTCTTTTTAGACCTATTATAGTTTAAGAACAAAGCTATGCAGTCTGTAGATCCTCATCAATATTATAGCTATGTGAAAACCAATAAATGAGATTGGTTTTCAATATATAGTAAGAAATATATTCAAGTTAGAGAATATGTATACATAATGAGTTATGATGGAGTGTCTCACCCTTTGACAAAGTCATAGATCTGATAAAAAACCACTCAAAGTAAACATAGCATGGCTCTGTTAGATTCAAGATATGAGGATTTTTTCCTTATAATGAAAGTAAGTGAAAGATGACATAAAATCCCATGATGAATATCTGGTGGTTAGAGAAATAAATTAGAGCATTGATGGATTTTTAGGGTGTCTAAAGGTTTTCCTCCATATTAAAATCATGACTTACCACCTTTGGAAAACTCTTGTCCTCTAGTGTGTTGCTCAATCAATGAAAGGATTCAGAGGCTATTGGGACAAATGAAGAATATCTTGCCTATGATGCATTAGCTATGATTTGATAAAAATATGGTGGAACATTCATAAAAAGGTGGTATCTAATTTAATTATCTCTGATGATGTTCTCTCATTCTCTCTTCACCCTTTATCTATCTTATCCTTTTCCATTTTGTAAACTCTCTTTCGATTTTTAAAAGAAAAGGCTCTCTAACTTTTGACAAGAATTTTCTCTCAATTCTAAAACAATAGAGACTCTCATTTGATAAGGTTAAACCCTATCAAAACTTGTATGAAATACCTATTAAATATAATAAATACTTTCTTTGCTTTTCTCTTGCTTTTGGAACTATGTTTAATAAGCTTGTGCATGATGGCATTGTGAAGGAGAATCTTCCATGCCCATTATCCTTCTTTCTTGACTATTTTATGATGTTTTCTAATTGATTAAAGGTATGAATTTAAGTTATTTCTTCCATTAATTTAAGTTTTGTGTGAGTCTTAGAATTCACCTTGGCTTCAATAATTGCTTCCTAAACCTAGTGTACAAAATACTTATGCAATTAGCTAGATTTTAAGATTGTGTGAGCTAGTACTATCTTATGCTTCTTCAATGTATATTTCATGTTTGTGTGAGTTCTCATTTAATTTGGTGTATCACATTTTTATATTTATTAGGATCCTATTTACCCCTTATCTAAACCTTTTCTTAGTGAAAACAGTAGTATAGGTGATCCATCAAGAGGAAGCCATCCTTCTCTAGAAGTCCAACCCAACCATAGGTGACCCACATCCTAGGATTATTACCATAGTCTATCTCAATTATAATGATCCTAAAGAAATCCCACCAAGGGTGTAAATTGATGATAAAATAGTTTATTTATAGGTTTTATCCCTCAAGTATGTTAAACTGGTCATCCAAGTTAGCTAGTCACTAACAGGCGTAATGGTGCAAACAATGAAAAACTCAGGCAACAATGAGAAGGTGATTAGGAATGTGTTATCATGAAATAGTTATGGAAATAAGTGAATGGATATGTTTTTTGATGAATTTTAATAAATTATCATGTTTATTATAAGTTTAAGAAACTAGGAGTATAGTGAAATAGTTTCTCACAAGTTGACATGTCTAGTTTAAATGAGATAGTGAGATACAAGGTCATGAGATTGGTCTAAAAGACCAATATTTTCAATTTGAATATATTAAATTTATATATAATAATGGTCTAATTATCTAATATGATAATTTTAATGAATTATAATTATTTTAAAATGGTCATACATCATGATTGTGCTTTAAGGTAAACTGACAGTTCTAGGTAAGCAAGTTGTAGAGATGAGTTTGAGGATCTATGCCCTGACTTGATGTATCTAATGCATATGGTGTTATTTTTTATGAATTTAAATTAGTTATCATGATTTTTTTAATATTTGAAGTTAGTATAATAAGACAAAATGTTGAATCTATAATTTCTTTTCTGGTTCCAGTTTGACTGTGTGCAGTGAGGTCAAAATATTGGTCTACAAGACCAATATTTGTAATTAGACCTTGTGATATATATATATATATATATATGATGATGATGATGATGATGATGATGATGATGATGATGATGATGATGATGATGATGGTATATAAATGTCAAAGGATATTTTTAAATTATCAATGGTGATGGGAAGTGTTCTTTCAGGTGTTAAAGATGAAGTTCATGACTAGGATTTGACATGTTCTAGTAGTTTTGAGTGGGCTATTTGTAGAGAAGTGTTTGAGTTATTTTTCCCTAAGTTATGAAGTAATAACGCATTGATTTTTATAATATCATTTAGTATATGTTCATATGGTTTATTTCAATGTTTATGTTACTAAATTATGTACATGCTTTAGTTTTGTTTGGTAGACTATCTATAGGTTCACAAGACTAATTATGAATAGTACTAATAGTGTGATTCACATGGTGGTTTGGAGATAAAAAGTGTCATGGACCTACTATGAGATTATTAGGTGTATATTTTAGTGTAATATGAAGTTTTACTACCATGTTTGAAGTTTTAAAGTGTTCAAAGGAGATCAAAGGGTAATGTGTACTAATGAAGGCTTAATTGAATTAGTTCTCCTTAATGCCTAAAGAAGGATTTGGTCCATTTGAGCTATGTATAACATTATGTAATGATTGATTCATTATTTTGGAATATCTTAAGGAATATTATGTGTAAAATATAAGAGATAAAGTGTAAGTTTCCAACTAATAGGTTTATGAGCAAGAGCTTACTATAAGAACAAAGCCTAATAGACCTAATTGACTTGTTAGAGGATATGAGAGTGGAAGTGAAGGATATAACACTTTGAATATATGAAGGAGGTATTTTAAAACATTAAATGGGTATATATAAACCATCATGAAGATATAAAATTGGTACTATAGATGAATATCAAGGTTATATGACCTAATTTATCTTGAATAGATGTAGTTGAGTGAAGAGATCTACAAGGTAGTTTGAGGGGGATAAGAGTGTGAAGAGCTGAAGAGGTGGTCATAATCAGTTAGTTAAAAAATAGTGTGTTATAAATGTGATCAAAATAATTAGGTACTTGAGTTTTTGATGATTCATCTAGGGGTTTTGTTTCTCTTTGCAATTTGGTACTTGATAAGTCTTAGTTAGGTTGGTGCTTGGCTAGTTGGGGTTGGTTCTCCATGTGGAGTTGGTGCTTTAAGAAATTATGATCTTTTGACTTATAAGACTGTAGTCTATTTACATGGATCAATGGGTTTTCTTCCCTTTGAGGGGTTCCCACTAATATGTTTTTTTAATACTCATAAGCATGACTCTTTTTGTATTGTTATGATGGTTCAAGGAATGCTAAAGTACATGTGAAAGAAAGGTTTAAGATATTGATTCACCCCATTTTAGTCATTGTATTTCCAATAGTATGAACCTAATTAAAAGGGTTTTCTACAATTGGAAAGGTCTCCCACCAAGACTATATGTGTTCTTAAGGACCTTAAGATTATATTGGTTGCCTATCCTATCTATACCATATCTCAAGATGTCATGGTAGTTGACCTTCCTCCTTACTTTTGCATATTCTTGTCTATGGATTTCACTATTAAAATTGGGGTATCTCTTTACTAACTGGTCATACATGGTATTTAAGACTAGGAATGGGACAAGGGTTATCATTAGGTCTAAACCTATTTATAGGTTTCACTTATATCCCTACATGCCTAACCTATCTAATGTCAACTGCACTATCATGGATGAATATGAGCATCTCAATGATCAAGAACCTAAGGAGCCACTATAAATAATCTTAGATATGCTCCTTTATGAGTGAGAAGTAAACAATCATGGTTATGACCCTTAAAATACCATTGAAGAGGTAGGCCTAGGTGTGTATTATATACATGAATAAGGAGGTATTATGCCTAGTCTCACTAGCCTAAATCAAGAACATGAAGGTATATGGAATTTTTCCTTTGATGTATCAATGTCAAAGAATGGGAGTGTGGTAGCTGTTATGATTATCTACCATTCTAATCAAAGGTATTATTCTTCCTTAAGGTTTCAATTTAGTTGCACTTCAAATAATATACAATATGAGGCCCTCTTTCATAGGCTATAATGGTCAAGGAAAAGAGGTATTAAGCATATGTAAGTTAAAAGAGACAGTGAACTAGTGGAATATTAGGTAATGGGAATAAGTGCACTCAAAAATCCACTTTAAAAATCCTAAAAGCATCAAGTTTGGGACCTCTTGGAGAACTTCCAATCCTTTGACATTTATTCCATACCTAGGGAGTCAAATCATCATGTAGATCAGTTAGTTTCCATTAGAGCACAATGTGAAATAGTTAAAGGAGTTAAAGACACCAAAGGTTAGTCAAAAATAAAAGTGATGTTTTATCCATAAATAACTAATAATGAGGTGATTTGGCAAGTTTTTGAGAGTGACAGTCATATTTCTTACTTCCACCAACATGCAGTAAAAATTTTCTTAAAGAACCAAAGCAAGCTTCACCATCAGTTTGGAGATCAAATTTTCTAGTAAAGGACAAATAAGTTACCTAAGGGCTTAGTGACATTGTAAGGTATATTCAATGAGTATTATTAGTTAAGAAAAGATAAGGTAAGTATCTCCATCAAAGAGGAACATTATGAGAAGGTTGCTATATTCAAAGACAAATTACTCTAGTTGGGGAAGTGAATACTAAGGTTGAGAGTGTTGACTTCATAGAAATGTGTTAAGAGTTTTCATATGTATTTGCATGTGATTACCATGAATTGAAAAAATTTAACCCTAGGTTGGCTCAATATACCATAGAGTTAGAGGATAATGCAAAATTAGTGAGATAAAAACAAAGACCAGTCAACCCCAAAATTAAGGTACTCATGAGAAAGGAGTTGACAAAACTCATTGAATCCAAGATCATCTTCCCTATTAAAAATTCCTCATGGGTGGAAAATATTATGCCTATAAGGAAGAATAATGGGTAAATATGTTTGTGTGTTGACTTTATGGATCTTAACAAGGTGTATTTTAGATATTATTATCTCCTACCACTCAAAGGTTTTATTTACTTGATGGATACTCTAGGTATAATAATATATTGGTGGGAGAAGAGGTGATACACAAAAATGCCTTTACAACCAAGTGGGGCACATATGCATACATGAAGATGCCCTTTGGAATGTCCAATACAGGGGTAACCTTCCAAAGGGTAATGGATGGAACCTTTCAAGGGATCTTTAATGAGATGGTGCTCATATACCTTGATCATATCACTATATTTTCAAAGGAGACTGAAGATCACATGACACATTTGAGGTTAGTATTTGACAAGTTTAGGCATTTTGGGGTCTCTTTGAACCCCCAAAAATGCATATTTCTAGTCTATAAAGGTATAATTCTATGACATATTATATCGAATGATGGCCTCTACATTGACCCTAAGAGGATATAAGAAATCCTTGCATTTATCCTGCCCAAGAAAATAAAAAATTACAAGGATTATTGGGAAATATTAATTTCATTAGGTTATTCATTCCAAGATTTGAAAAACTAGTGAAAACACTCACTCATATGCTCAATAATCAAAAGGAATTCACATGGATAAAATAAGGAAAGAGAATTTTTGAGTCCATCAAGAAATATATCTCCCAATCTCCCACCCTCTTCAACCCTGATTTAAAAAATATTTTTTTTCATGTATGCCTTTTCCACAACTAATGCCATTTCTACTATACTCATACAACAAAATGATGAAGGACTAGAAAAACCTATTTATTTTTTTAGTAAAAAAATATAAGGGTATTAATAAATATACATATTTTTAAAAATACATGTCCTTGTTATCATGAGAGGGATTAAAAAGTTTAAACACATGGTGTCTATCAATAAAGTCTTTGTGATGGTAGTTCATCCTAGTATAAAAGATTTCATACTTAATAGGGACTTAAGTAAGAAGAAGGATGGTTGGGTGACTAAGTGTATGGAATATGATATTTAAGTGAATGTGACTAAACTTATTATAGGTAGGGTACTTTGTGAACATATTACAATAGAGTTTAAACAAGAGAAGGAGATGGTATTGGCAATCCATGATAATCAATAAGTAGTTATAAACATGACTCCTTCTAGCTAGACCCAAGATGTGGTGAAGTTTATTCAAATGGGGAAATTTACTATGGGATTATATATGAAAAAAATAAGTCACTTGATATTGTATTACATCCCTTACATCTTAGTATATGGATTACTCTTTAAGAAGGACATAGGTGGCATGCTCCTAAGGTGTGTGGAGACTAGTCAGATTAATAAGTTGTTAGAGTAGTTTCATGATGGGCCTAAAAGTCAAATGTTTTAATATGAGACCATAAATTATAATATCATAATATAAGTATGATTTTTTTATACCTTATTCATGTACTCATATGATTGGGTCAAAATATTTTCTAAGTGTTAGGTTGTGGAGCTAAAAGCTTCACCAGGATGCAAACAGGAGAAGTTACGGAGGATGCAGAGTTGTAGAATCAGTTGCAGGAGAAATGGTGTCAGTCTGATCAGCCGACGTCAGTCAGATAGCAAGAGGAAGCAACTAGCATCGGTTACCAGTCAGACAACATCGGTCTTGGAGGTGCCGACGTCGGTAGCCTGTGCGAGAACAGGTAGTTTGCATGACGAATCCGGGAGAGTCTATTTTGAGACTATTAGTTTGCATGTTGAAGGCTAGTCATAGTCTTGAGTTACGAGTCTAATTATTGTAATTAGGTTAGTCTAATTATTGTAAGCATGAGATCTATATATGGACTCATGGGCTGTATTGTAAATGTGTGCTAGAAAGCCATAGAGCTTTTAGAGAGAGCTAGTGTAGCTCCTCCTAGTTCCAAAGGGGTGCTGAGTGTGTATGATCAGGGAGAGTTGCAAGGTCTATAAGGTCAAGGAGCTGATCCACTAGAGTACTGGTTGAAGAATCATAAGGACTTGGTGAGGCAAGGACAAGGGTTCTTCAGGGGTGTAGAGATGTCTACATGGTGAGTAAGGTCTAGTGATTTGCAGGTAGCAGAGAGCAGGGGATCTACTTGGAGTATGGTTGTGTACTTGGTGAACTGGCAGCGTGTTACTGACTGGTTGGAGAGGTGAACATCAATTCTATATTGGAGTTGATTGTTGGGACCGAGAGAGAGAGGGAAGAAGGTCTTGAGGTGTGGCAAACCTTTGAGGTGGAGGAAGAAGTGGCATCTTCCTTATTGTATATTCTTCTATGTATATAATACAATTGTGTATTATCTCTTAATTCCTGTGTTGTTTCATATTTCTAGTTACTTATTGATTCTGGTATAATTCTGTGTTTAGTTGCTAATACAAGAAGTAATCACATGTGTTCTAATTGGTAGAGCAAGATCCTGACTAAGGAGGGATAGGAGCATGTTTGTTGTTTCTACTGGTTCCCTGACACATGGTATCAGAGCATTTGGTTGGGTTACTAACAGGTGGTTTTAGATCTGGTAGTGTTTGTTGATTACAGGTTGCTCACAAGGGTTTCTAATTGAGAGGGAGTATAGCAATGGTAGAAGGAAGTAAGCTACGAATGGAAAAATTGAATAGCACGAATGGTCTGATTGATGGAAAGAAAGAGTAGAGAAAAAGATATTGTTGGTTGGTAGTAGATCAGCATGAAGGAACTGAAGATGCAGATGTTGCAGGTGTTGTTACACAGGATGCTTTGGGAGGTTTCTTGGATAAAGTTGAATCTTGGATAATAGATTATGTTGCCTCTTTCCATGCAACCCCAGGGAGAGGAGCTAGTGAACCTTGCCAAAGAATTGGCAAAGGGGAAGTGAAGCTGAAATTGCAGATGGACAACACACAGTGGTTGAAGGAAGTCATGCAGGTACCCGTCTTGGAGATGAGTCTAATTTCTTTAGGAAATTTTGGTGATGAGAGATGCACTGTAACTCTCACAGTGGACACACTTGAATTAGATGGTGGTAAGAAAGTAGGTATCCTTTATCTATCTAATTATATTGCTGATTCACCTTCTGTTGCAGAGATGTGGCTTCATAGGCTTAGTCACATATGTAAAAGGAGAATGCAGGTTCTGAAGTGGAAGATAGATGTTTTTGACAAGCTAAAGAATTGGAAAGCCTTGGTGTTCATGGAGGAGATGACGAACAGAGATCAGGTGAGAGAATTGAATTTTTTTGAGCAGAGCAGGGTTGATTTGATTAGGATTTTGATCCTTGGAGAGCTCATGGGTAAAAAGTTGTCACTTACAGATGAACACAGGTACCGGCATCGGTCACACAGTAACTGACATTGGCAATAGGAAGACCGACATCGGCCATGAGGGAACCGACGTCGACAGAAAGGATATCAGCGTCGGCCAGGGAGATGACGTTGGCAGTCAGGGTCAGTGTAGGGAACTGACATCGGTCGGAAGTAGACTGGGAGATGGCCGAGATCGGTCACTGGAACGGATATTGGGTGGACAGCAAGTCTCAAATGCTCATGTGGAGGTCAAAAAGGGTAAGTGAACCTCATATTCATTGTTCACCTTCTTTATATTGCTTACTGATGGTCAAGAACTAGGAGGATGTGAAGAGGCAATGTAGGTAGAGTCCAGATACAGTGGGAGCTTGGCATGGATGAGGAGTGTGAGTCCTTGGAGAAGAACCAAACAGGTATTTATTAGTAGAGTTGTCAGCTGGAAGTAAGCACTGAGAGAGATGGATTCCTATTTTAGAGAAGAGAGTGGATGGACACAAGAGACAAAAGGCCAAGGCATATGGTCTTGAGGAAGCTGCAGGACAGTGGTACAGGTTTTGACAGGTGGATGACTAAGCATGGCTTCAGTCAATGTCAGTGTAACTATTGTGTTTATCTTACCAGGTAGATGATGGTCACAACATCATCTTGTTACTGTATGTGGGTGATTTACTAGTAGGTTTGTACATACAGGTATTTGCTGAGCTAAGGGTAAGGTTAGTTCAGAGGTGTGTCATGAAGAATTTAGAGCAGCAAAATTATTTGGCATAAGAGACATGGAGATTTTATCTCCAGTGGGAGCTGATGTGAAGATGGTGTTGGTGAGGTTCATTACGTAGGATGCAGAATCGGTAAGCACACCAATGGCTGGACAGTTCAAGCTTAGCTTGAAACAGGGTTTGAAATCACATGAGGTCCTGTGTAGGCCTAAATTTTCCCAAGCAGTGGGGGTTGTTGGAAAGTATGGAGCCAATTCGGGGAAGGAGTACTGGAGGGAAGTTCAGTGGGACTAGTAGCAGGGATTCTTGTTATGTAGGGTCAAGTTCTTCACTACATGGATGTGTAGGTTCGGATATGGCAGGGTACTTGAATGATAGGTATAACATCATGGTTGTGTGGTGATTGGTCTTCAGGATAAATCTTAAAGAGGGATACAAGCCAGGGAATAATTTAGACAGTGTACAAGTACAGTTACATGTGCAACTTTTTATCTCCAAGTGGGAGATTGTTAGGTTGTGGAGCTAAAAGCTTCACCAGGATGCAAATAAGAGAAGTTACGGAGGATGCAGAGTTACATAATCAGTTGCAAGAGAAATGGTGTCAGTCTGATCAGCCGACGTCGGTCAGATAGCAAGAGGAAGCAACCAGCATCAGTTACCAGTCAGCCGACATCGGTCTTGGAGGTGACGACGTCGACAGCCTGTGCGAGAACAGGCAGTTTGCATGACGAATCTGGGAGAGTCTATTTTGAGACTATTAGTTTGCATGTTGAAGGCTAGTCATAGTCTTGAGTTGCAAGTCTAATTATTGTAATTAGGTTAGTCTAATTATTGTAAGCATGAGATCTATATATGGACTCATGGGCTGTATTGTAAATGTGTGCTAGAAAGCCATAGAGCTTTTAGAGAGAGCTAGTGTAGCTCCTCCTAGTTCCAAAGGGGTGCTGAGTGTGTATGATCAGGGAGAGTTGCAAGGTCTGCAAGGTCAAGGAGCTGATCCACTGGAGTACTGGTTGAAGAATCATAAGGACTTGGTGAGGCAAGGACTAGGGTTCTTCAAGGGTGTAGAGATGTCTACATGGTGAGTAAGGTCTAGTGATTTGCAGGTAGCAGAGAGCAGGGGATCTACTTGGAGTACGGTTGTGTACTTGGTGAACTGGCAGCATGTTACTGACTGGTTGGAGAGGTGAACATCAATTCTGTATTGGAGTTGATTATTGGGACTGAGAGAGAGAGGGAAGAAGGTATTGAGGTGTGGCGAACCTTTGAGGTGGAGGAAGAAGTGGCATCTTCCTTATTGTATATTCTTCTATGTATATAATACAATTATGTATTGTCTCTTAATTCCTGTGTTGTTTCATATTTCTAGTTACTTATTGATTCTAGTATAATTCCATGTTTAGTTGCTAATACAAGAAGTAATCACATGTGTTCTAATTGGTAGAGCAAGATCCTGACTAAGGAGGGATAGGAGCATGTTTGTTGTTTCTACTGGTTCCCTGACACTAAGTCTACTATGTTCATCGATAAACAATGATTAATTTTCTTACACCTAAAATCCATCCAAGTTAAGCAACCCTTTATGAAATATGGATTATATTTCATAAAATCATCCATCCATCCTATAGTGATGGACATAAGTGGGTTTTTATAGTCACTAATTACTTTACTAGGTGGGTGGAGGTAGTTGCACTCAAAGAAGTAAATGAGAACTCAATTTGTGGAGTTCTATGAAAGTTTTATGACTAGGTTTCCCCTCTACCATTATATTAGATAATGCATTAGAATTAATTAGTGATAAGGTTTTTTAGTGGTAAATTAACCATTGAATTTATCTCAAGTATTCATCCAACTACTACCCATAGGGCAATGGGCTAGTAGAGTCCAATAAAAACTTGATTTAGATATTTAAGAGGATAATGGAGGATAGTAAGAGAGAATGGTAAACAAAGTTGATGACTTCCTTATGGGAAAATATAATCACTCATAAGATGTATATTTATAAATATAATTATCTCCTTGTTTATGTTATAGAGGCAAAACTACCCATCTCACTTGATCTTCTAGCCTTGGAGCTTGCACACCAACTTGAGCTCATGGAGGATGATGTCATGGAAGTAAGAATGAATGAGATGAGAGAGTTAGAAGAAAAAATGGAAAATTATATGAATGTTATGTGGTATATTCAACACCAATTAAATAGATAATTTTACAAGATATATTCATCTAAGACCTTTCAATAGGGATACATAGTGCTTAAGTGGGATGAAAACTCTACCAAGCTAGGTAAACACTCAAGGTTTGATAATGTTTGGAGTGGACCCTATGTCATCAATATTTGTAATGAAATAAATTAATTTCAAATATATATGTTAAATTTTTATTAAATACCCATCCTTGTCAATAATATGTTCCTTAAGTATTGTTATTAGCCAACACCAATTACTCTTGTACATAATAGTTAGTTTTGTTTCTTTCATCTAAGTGCTTCTACACATGTTTGGTGGTTGTTATTTTGTATTATTTTCTTGATATTATGTGTATTTTTATTTTATTAACTATTTTTTGTGTATTTTTATCTTTAATTAAGTCTTAAGTTCAACAACATATTAGGAAGTGTCCATGTGCAATCAAAGGTTCACTTCCTAGTCATGAAGAGTAAATTTAAAGGTTCTAAGTTCCCTTGACTAGTAGGTTATTCAAGATATCTAAGTCACCAAAAATTTTGACCACTTTATAGTCTTAGACATTTAAAGGGGTCAACCTAAATCCTTATAACCCTAATACATCATTATCTCTCATGATTTTCATGCATCTTGGTGAAATAGGGTTGTTCAAATAGGCTCACTATCTTTTCATGTTATAAGATACTTGATGATTCCTCTCACCTCATGTTTTAACTTTTATTAGGTTATTTTAGAATGTAAAAAAATTTATTAAGGTCCTTGGTCAGTTTTGAGTACTTCTTAATATTCAAAAGTGCCATGGTGGAGATGGGTTGATAATACAGTTGATGATTCACCATAAATGTCTCTAATCTACTCAATCATGTAAGGTATGGTTTATTTTACAGCTTTTGAGAACATTATGAAAGTGTATTGGGTCCCAATTGAAGTAATTAATAGGTTTTAAATGTATCCTCATATGTGTTGGCATGATATCCATTTTTTATGTCTCCCTAAGGTCATGTATCTATCTTAAAAGCAAGATTTTAGACATAATAAGACCTCATTTGACTCTGATGGTCCACTAAACCACCATCAATTCCTTAAATATATTTCATAGACTTCATTAAACCATAACTAAGGCATCATGTACTATTGAGCTCCATTCCCATAAAGGTCAATTCTTAATTTCCACTAATGGGCCCCACACATGATAAATTATGCCTTTTCAACTTCCCTAATTCATTTCAAGGACTTTAATACATCACATGACTCCTATTTTCCCTCCATCATGCCTGTTAATAATATATTTATGTCTAAAACATGATAATATGTAAGGAAGTTGTAGGTTTCATAGGTTTTTTGAATGGTATAGATCTATGTAGTATAGATTAACTCATGTTGGATTAGGGATATATAGGAGAAAGTTAATAGTGGCATGTGTGGAATAAATAAAGGTGTTTTAGTGTTTTAAGAGCTTAAAACTGATCCACCTTCCCATCAAGATCATTGGTAGGCTGAGAGTACTTCAAGTTTTTGCTCAGACTATATGGAGGAGAGAGAAAGAAGACCCAAGATCTTGGCTATAGAAAGTAGACTTGGTCACCTTTTGTCCATGGGCATTAGTTTTAGGATCGATTCCTTGATATCTATGAACACTAATTAATAACTTAAGGGGAATGGACATCATTCACATTTGCATAAGGCATAATGAACATAAGAGTTTTGATGAATTTTTGGTCTATTTAATTAAACTGGTGGTTTTTCCTAATTCCTCAACTCTTGAAGGAAATTATCATGAATTATTAAATTTTTAGACTACATGTGTGTTCTTATAGAATTTATAAACACCTAAAATGGCAAATTTTATAGTCTATAGGTAGAGTTGGATGGTCAAGTGGAATGTTGAGTGCTTTCACCTTAAGGTTGATAGTGTTAAAGGATCAATAAGATATTCAAAAATTACCTATGTCTCTTTGATCCAAGTTGATGTTCATATAAATCTCTTATCTTCTTAGGGTGTGTTCAAATAAAGAACTATATGCACATTTGGGTTTACTATGTGGGAAGACTGTGTGTTGTTTAATGGTGTCCTCAAATCTCTCAAACATAGTATGAACATGAAGTGGAGTATTTTAATCATGCTAAGTCAACATTATATCCTTATGTGAAGGTTAAAAACCTCCATGATAGCCCCTAAAGGCCTTGAAACCACCTTATTGCATCTAAATCTTTTCATATTTACTTTACCAAAATTTAAGGTTTGTTAGTTGATGTTAAAGTTCTTTAGTGAATCCTAGGATTTATATTCTGATTGCATATAACTTTTCCTAGCCTCCAAAGTGCTATGTCTTGATAGATATAAATATTAGGGTCTTAAAGGTTCTTTTTGTTTGTCCTAGGTAGGTCCCCATACTTCATTTCAAGTCATGGATAGACCAATACCATTTCATGCTTTCTCCACTACCATTTCATTGTAGTTTAACCCCTACACTCAATGTTCAAATCCTATATTCCTACACTGCCATTCCACGCAATCCATACACCCATATTTCCAAACCCAAACCATGATATTCAGCCTATATACCCATATTGAATCTCAATAACCATAGGTTCATAAAAGGGTAGACCTATATGGCCATATACCCTATTGAGAAAACAAAGTAATCTACAAGAAATCATTAGGCCAACTATGCAAAAACCTTCAATATTACTATGTATAAACCATCTTAGGAATATAAAGTGGATATATAAATAAGATGGATGATAATGTGAGAGAGAGAGTCACAAGAGAGTTAAAATGCTTACAAACACCCTCCTCCATCATACAATTATTCTGTGTACCCCTATAGATAGTTAACATGTGTAAGTGAGTGCCTACAACACTATTAGTGTGCATTGAGATCTACATATTTCCTAGAGTAAGGGATATAACATATTAATAATAGGGTAAGATTCACATTAAATAATGGATGAAACTTGGTGATCACCCAATCCAAAATAAAAAGGACACTGAACACAGACCTAGTTGGCCACATAACCTAGCCTAAGAAGGAAAAGGATGGTGAAATATTGATACCTAGGGGTGTCACTATCCCTAGGAAACATGATAAAAATCCTAATTCATGGTAATTAAAATAGAAAAGAGACAAAGTATTGCTTATAACCCTTCATGTTATGAAGCACCTAGAATTGTAGTAGGCCTACAACCAACTATAGAGAGTTGTTGTTTGAGGCTCTGTATGTTTAAACATGCCTTAAAATTTGCTAAAAATGGTCATTGTGAGTGGATAAAGGTGTCCATGATCCACTTGAGTTCATAAAATTAGTGGTTATACCCAATTTTTTTAATCTTAGACCTAGTATAATTCATTGATAGTCAATTTTGAGGCTAGATGAGTGATTTGATGTTTTGAAGAACTCATAGATAGACTAGAACTCATAAGGGGTTTCTAATTTAGTATCATATGGTAATGGATCTATTTATATACCATTTTGGGTAAACAACATTCAAGGTTTTATTTAGATATTCTTGAGGGTAAGCCAATGTAGATAGACCTCAAGCCTTGCCTTAAGCCTTCCTACCATTTTAAATAATTTCCAAGCCTTCATAGAAAATTGATAATCATGAAATATATGGGAAGATGTTTCAAGTAATAATAGATTAGTTTCAAGTGAAGGGAAATAGGAAAAGGGGAAAACTGGTCTTAAGACCTTACTCAAGTCACAAAGCTTAAGATAACCAAATTGAGGTGCACCTTCAAATTTTCATACCCTTCACCTCAAAGAGGCCTAGGATTATGTCTCTTGGGGAAATTTGAGAACCTTATGGACTCAAAATCCATAAAAAATTGAAATTCATTAAGGTATTTAGTTTTATGAATGATCCATAATAATTTTACCTATTAAAACTAGTCAATAGAGAACTCGAGACTCATATTTCAACACTCTTATCTCCACACACCTTCTACATGGGATCCCAAGAAATTGAGGGAAGATGGAGGGTTCAATATACCACAAGTTCATGGATATTAGTTCTAATTTGGATATATGTATTCTATGAACCATCATTAAGATGGTGGACATCCTAAACCCTTGCTAAACTTCAAGTGGTACCTGATGGTGGATTATTGCCCCAAAATACATCCAAATTTTGTTGTTTAATTTTGAAATGGTCTTTAAGGTCCCCTCAGGTCTTCTAAGCATCATGATAACCCATTATTTTGCATGTGCAAGGACCAAGCTATATGTATTATGAATAATAAAGTTAATTTGGTCCTAAAAACAAATAAATGTCAAGTATTTGTATGTATCTTGAGGTTAAAGAGAGATAATCGATCTTAAATATTCTAAATATCCCTTTAATAGTCATCTATAGAAGCCTCTATGACTATTTTTACAAGAAGATAGACCTAGGTGTTGGGACGAAGGGTTGCATGCATTCAAAAGAGGAAAAATGGCTTAATAAATCTCACATTTGTACTCTAGGGAACCTTAGAGATGATATTAAGGTTAAAAATAGTATAAAGATGCCTCATATCCTAAGGTTAGGCCAAGAATCAGGGACCATGTGTTTTGACATGCTAGTCACTTGGAGATGAAATAAAGAGTATAATAAGGTTGAAGGGTCACTTAAATACTTTGTAAATGAGGTTTTTATGTTGTCTAAGAGACTTTTTATCACTTTATATTGTATATATTTAGTACAGCTAGCCATTTTTGGCCTATAGACACTCAAAAGCTGTATAAGAAGCATGATTCTCAATCTAGGGGCATTTTCACATACTCATAACTGTATGAAACCTCTACATGGGAGATTTAGCACTCCATGAGGGGTAAAGGGGTTTGTCAGCATGAATTTAGTGAAATTATTTTAGAGGTTCACATTTGAATCAAAATTATTGAGAAGGGGGGTGAATCAATCTTTAAAAAACTTTCTTATCAGTCTTATTTAAGCAATAATGAACCATTCTAACAAGCATATAGATCTAATAACCATAAACACCTATTAAAATAAGCATGAAACATAATAAAACATCACATATGTGGGAAACCCTTAAGGGTAATAAAACCCATTGATCCCTACAAATGGACTATAGTCTTATTGTCAGAGTTTAGTATGAACTCATATCTAGTAGGATATATCATGTAAACCATTACCACAACACCAATATCATAGGCATTGTATATAGAGAACAAATATGCACAATAAAGTCTCTAAAAATATATTAAAATCATGTATGTGGGTGTCCAACAATGACCAAGTCAAAATCATAAGGGAGTGCATATTAAATATTCAAGGTATGTTATTTTGTGCAATAAAATATTGTTGCATAAATAACCATAAAATAAGAGTGTCTATTGATTATTGTGCACTCAATAAATATGTGCACAAAATATAATATCATATCCAAAAATAAAATGACTCCCAAATAAATTTTACATGATTTAACCCAACACCCTCCCTTAAGTGAAGAATAGGGAGTGAAAAAAAATCAAAGACACTAATGGGTCCCAATAACTAGGCATGATTAGGTACCCATGTATAAAATCATAGTGAAATAAAAAGTATCCCTATGGTAACCAATCCATCTTACCATACTACATGGATGATGAATCATTGTAAACACCAATTCAAATAGGATTTGATACTCTATATGAGATAACTCTATAAAAAACATTGATCTCAAAACACTAGGAAAGAGATTCACCAAGGATGAAATGTATCACTGCAAGATACCCAAAAATTAGTAAAAACTAAAGTCAAGAGATCAAAAACATATATTTCAAGGTGTCCCAAGAAAGCAAATGGCTCAATAATTAAACATAAAGCTGAAAAAGGTGCACTAGATGGAATGAAGGTCATTAAATAAAAATGCACTTGATGGACTCAAAAGTCTCAATGTAACTCAAATTTTCATGAGTGGTTTGGATCCACTTCTCAATCACAAAAAATAATTGACACTTGAATGTACCAAAATACCTCTTAAGAAAAGAGATTGTTAGGGGTGTTAATAGTGAAAAATGGTTCACCAAGTAAATTTAATCTACTAATAAAAGATATGGTGCACTAAGGTATATCAAGGAACATGACAACTGAAATATTAGGATATGTACCATACACCCGCCTGCCCCCCCCCACCCCCCACCATACTGAAAACTATTAGTGTAGGTTTTTATTTTTCCCTCTTTATTAATTAGGGAAATTGTATTTCTTGTGCATACATGGAGTTTTCCTACATTTGTGGGATAGGCTAGCTTATGTGGAGGTGTGTGTCATAGATGTGTCATAGGTGTCATAAGAATGTCATAAGTAACTCCCTTGATGGGAGTTACTTTTCTATTCTTAGCACCTTATCACCACCTTGATATCAAGAGGAGTGGAGTTTGTTTTTTTATTTTTAGATTTGATCAAAAATAAAAAAAATATATCACTTCTGGTTAGTTTTCTTGGAGATCCTTGAATTTGGGTTTCTTTTGTTGTGTGAAGCAGTAAAGGGAGGAGCTAACTTTGTTGCAAGCCTCTTCATACTGATGTTTTCCTTCCAGCTTCTGTGCCCTCTTCTAGTCAGTAGCCTCTAAGTTTAGGCGTCACTTCTGCTACCATGCAGCTATCCTTCTAGTGCCCTTTTGGTCAACCTTCTGCACCTACCTCCTTTTCTGTCCATGCCACAGTGTTTTCTTGCCCAGCAAGCACCAAGCAGGCCGTACGATGCGTCCAAAATAGGTCTATTTTTTGGTGAAAATGGCACCTTTTTCTGGTCTTCTCTGTTACATTGAAACTAGCCTGTTGTGCGTTGGGATTTGTGAGGTCTGCTATTTTAGTTTCTCTGACCTTTTTTGCCCAAAAAATTAGAAATGCGCCTTGTTTTCTACTGTTCTTTGTCTATTCTGCTAGTAAAATTCTAAACTGTGTTTTTTGGCACCCTCTCCTTGCTTGGCGTCCCATGTGGACACTTGGATGCTTGGCCAGCAAGTTAATTCTATCTATGCTTCAATTATCTTAGTTAAAATTGACTTCATAAACCAAAAATCAGTCAATTTGACTGAATATTTAAGTTTTTAGGTAGTTTTGTATTTTGGGGATTTTCAATTAAAACTTGTATTTTCGCCTGTCGAAGACGAAGGGTGAGGCCTGAGTTGGTAGGAGGCCAATTTCCCCTCAAAAAAACCTCATTTGGATTCTTCATTCCATTCCAAATCCAATGAGTGGTTAGAAGGTCACTTTCTCTCCCCACAATAGGCATTTTTAAAATGTTTTAGTGTTTTTTTTGCAAAAACACTAGTTTACGGGAAAATTGTAACTTTAAAATCTTGCAAATGGTAGCTCGGTTTTGGGTGCCATTTTTTGAAAATTTTCTTGTAATTCAATTCTCCATAGTGTATACTTTTTTATTGTAAAAAATACACTAGTTTATAAAGTGCCAAAAATTTGGGTCTCCCGGGACGCATTTTCAGCTGAGTCCGACGTCCTGTTTGCTTTTGTCTTGCACTGATTGCTCTAAGACAAATTTTCAGCTGAGTCTGACGTATTTTGACTTTGAACTTGCATATTTGGGGGAGGCTCAATATTTCGAGGGGGTGTGATTGCTTTTTAACATCTTGCAAACTTCACTTTCATTCTCCTTTCTGCATACATTCACAACTTGCAATCAACACAACTTCACCTAATTTCAGCTAAAAATGGATTATTTTCAACTCAAACCCATAACACCCTTCAAATATCATGAATGGAAAGTTAAAATGCCAATCATTCTTAGAAGCAAAGGGTTGTATAGGATCACAATGGGTACAGAAGTAGAACCTAACACAGATGCTGAAAAGGTTAAGTGGTACAACCGTAGTGATGAAGCCTTTGGGTTACTAAGCTTGTCTGTCTCCAGAACTACTCTTCCACTTAGAAACCTCCCAAAATCTTAATGACATATGGGACACCTTAGAAAAGTTGTTTGGGAAGCTTGATGAGATGAGAGGTCATGAACTCAAAAATGAACTCATAAGTCTAAGTCCTAGCAACTTTGACACTCTACAGGACTTCTTCACTAAGTTTAAGGCCCTTAGATTGCAATTTAAAGAATGTGGGATAGAGAAGAAAGATGATCAACTCATTCTTTCTATTCTTGCAAAGTTAGGTCCAAGTTATTCTGTCTTTGTCTCCACTTTCCATGCCGCTAAAAGTGCCCTTGGCACTGCATGGAAAATGCCTTCTTTGGATTCATTCATTGCCAACTTAACTAGGGAGCAAGATAAGCTAATTTATATGGGCACAATGAAGTCTACTCAACCCCAAGCCTTGATATCTAGAAATGGTAAGGATAAGACTTCAACAAAGGAGAAGAAGAAAAAGAACAAGGACCAGGAGAAGAAGAAAGAAAACACTAATCCTGCCAAAAACAACACTGAGTCTTCCTCTTCCAATGCTAAACTTAAGAAGGATAAGGTTAAGTGTGCCTATTGTAAAAAGACAGGGCATGATGAACATAAGTGCATGAAAAAACAAATAGATCACCTAACTCATCTTCTAGAGAAGAACAACATAGGTGTTCCTGAGTCCATCAAGCAAAATTCATCTACCCAAGATTTTACTAAGGCAAAAAGCAAGGGTAAGGAGAAAGAAAAGGGCAAGGCCCTTGTAGCTATAGTAGCTTCCACATCTTCATGGGTCATCAACTCAGGTGCTTATCACCACATGGGTTCTTCACTAGTTGAGTTTTCATCTTTAGAGCCTTGTAGCATGACTTCAATTAGTTTGGGTGATGACACATCAGTTTCCGTTGCAGGGAGAGGGTCAATTGAAATGGAAGGAGGAACATTCAATAATGTTCTAAGTGTTCCTTCTCTTTCAACCAATCTCCTATCAGTGTACCAAATCACTCACATTGGTCGGGACATGAGAGTTGAGTTTTCACCAAATTCAGTGTCTATCAGGGAGTTGCATAATGATACTACAGTGGCAGTGGGAAGGGTAGATCACCAAGCTAGGTTATACACCTTTTCACATTTTGCATCAGATTCTTCTCCTATAACATTGCTGACTCATTCAGATGGAGTTAGCAAATTGTGGCATGAGCAGTTTGGCCACCTTAACTACCACTATCTTGAGCAACTTTGTAAAAATGACATGGTCATTGGCTTGCCTCGTGTCCAATTCTCAAAAGGAATTTGTGAGGGGTGCTCCCTTGGGAAGCATCCCAAAGTAAAATTTGACAAAGGCAAAGCTTGGAGGGCTTCACAACCTTTGGAGTTAGTCCACAGTGATGTATCAGGACCCTTTCCCAAACCATCTTTCATAAGGGACAAGTACATCCTCACTTTCATTGATGATTTCTCTAGGTACACTTGGATATATTTTATCAAACAAAAGTTTGAAGTGTTTGAACATTTTCTAGACTTCAAGGCTCTTGTTGAGAAATAGAGTGAGAAATCCATCAAGGTTCTTTGAACTGATAATGGAGGGGAGTATGTCAGCATCATGTTTGAGCAGTTTTGCACCATAGAGGGGATTGATTTGCAGCGCATAGTCACCTATAGTCCTTCAAAGAATGGGGTTGTAAAACGTAAGAATAGGTTCTTAAAAGAGATGGCTAGTTGTATGATTCACTCCAAATCCTTAGCACCACAATACTGGGCTGAAGCCATCAATTATGCTTGCTACAATTAGAATAGGGTTCCTCATAAAGCTTTAAAAGGGATAACACCCTTTGAAGCTTGGCATAAAAGGAAACCTAATGTTGAGCACCTCAGAGTTTTCAAATCCCCAGCCATGGCCCACATTCTGAAGAAGAAATGTAAAGCTATGGAATGTTAGTCCAAGCCTTGCATCTTTGTAGGATATCCAGATGATATTAAGGGATATCACCTTCTAGATCTAGTCACACATGAGTTGTTTATCGAGAGAAGTGTCCATTTTTAGGAGAGTCCTAGAGACTCAACACTTGACACTTCTTCTCCCTCATCAGATCTATTTATTTATGATGATTCCTTGTCAGATTCAAATTAGCCATAGCAGGTTCTTGAGCCAGAGTCATCTTCTTCTTCTTCGAATTTAGACAGTGAAGACAGTGATGCAGTATCATCCACCTTTAGTCAGTCAGAGGATGAGGAGTTAGCACCTGACTCACCCACTTCTGGGCCACTTTGGGCCAAACAGACACTTGATAGTGCTGGCACATGGGCAGGAGACCTCGTAGATGACAGACATACTAGGGGAAATTTTCAGAGAGATGCACATACCTTCTTTGCTTTAGTTTCAGATCCATAGACTTTTTGAGAGGCATCAGGGGTACCTGAGTGGGATAGTGCTATGGAGGAAGAATATTCTTCCTTAATCAAAAATCACACTTGGGATTCAACTTCACTTCTTAAGGGAAGAAAGATGGTTCGATGTAGGTGGATATATCAGACTAAGTTTGTAGCAGATGGGTCAGTCGATAAGTATAAGGCACGATTGGTCACCAAAGGTTTCTCATAGGTGGTAGGCATTGACTACTCAGAGACCTTTGCACCCATTGCAAAGATGACTTCTATCCAACTCACCTTGGCTATTGCCACAACATATAGTTGGGATGTGCATCAGATGGATGTGAAGAGTGCCTTTCTTCATGGAGACCTTGAGGAGGAGATCTACATGGAGCAGCCACCAGGATTTGTTCAGGATTCTTCCTTAGTATGCAAACTTAGGAAATCTATCTATGGCCTCAAACAGGCCCCTCAAGCTTGGTATGCCAAGATGGATTTCTTCCTTCTCATAGTGGGTTTCACTAGGTGCTATTCTGATCCTAATGTCTACTTCTTGCGGCAGGATGATTTGCTTCTAATTTTGATTCTATATGTTGATGACCTTTTGATCACTGGGAGTTCTTTATCGGCTATTGCAGCAGTGAAGGCATCTCTTCAAGATAGATTTGACATGATAGACTTGGGTTTGTTGCACTACTTCCTTGGCATCGAGATCTCACAGTCAGATTTAGGGATTTCTCTTGCATAACCTAAGTATGCTCTCAACTTATTGGCTCGATTTCACATGGCTGATTGCAAGCCATCTCTGACTCCCTTTCTATTAGGAGTCAAGCTTGAGACTGATTATTCTTCACCATTGGTTGATGCCACTCAGTATCAACAACTTGTTGGTAGTCTCATCTACTTAACTCACACTAGGCTCGACATTTCATATATAGTGGGACTTGTCTCCAGATTCATGCAGGAACCCCATGAGCTGCATTGGAAAGCAACTAAGAGGATCTTGCATTACATACAAGGTTCACATAGATATGGGATTCACTACATATTTGGCACAGAGGATGACTTGGTTGGATATACAGATTCAGACTGGGCTGGTGATTCACAGACTCATAAGTCCACTTTTGGTTATAGTTTCTCTCTAGGTTCAGGTCCTATCAGTTGGTCTAGCAAGAAGCAAAATACTATTGCTATATCATCCACATAGGCAAAGTATAAGGGAGTTGTTAATGCAGCTACTGAGGCTATTTGGCTTCAGGGGATTCTTTCTAAGTTTGGTATTCCTATCAGGCAACCCACCATCATTTATTGTGACAATCAGAGTACCATACAGATTTACAAGAATCCAGTTTAGCACTAGCGGACCAAGCACATAGAGATTCACATGCATTTCATTCAGGAGCTTATTCATAGTCAGGTCATTAACTTGATATTTTGCCAGTCTTTAAAGTAGGTTGCAGACATCTTCACCAAACCTTTCACTGAGAGCAAGTTCATTCATCTACGAGCTCTTCTTGGGGTGTGGTCTACATCTTCAATAGCATCATCTTCAGGGGGGCCTTCTAGCCTCTTCTTTTCTTTTATGTCTCTCTTTTGGGGGGAGTTTTTTTTCCTATAGGTTTTCTCCTTTTCTCTATCTTATGGGAGATTGCATTTGTACATGGGTACCTCATCAGGCCTAGTTGCCGAGACCCATTTTATATTTCCACACTTCCCACCTAAGCTGCACTTATGGGGGGGTATTAGTGTAGGTTTTTATTTTTCCCTATTTATTAATTAGGGAAATTGTATTTCTTGTGCATACATGGAGTTTTTCTACATTTGTGGATAGGCTAGCTTATGTGGAGGTGTGTGTCATAGATGTGTCATAGGTGTCATAAGAATGTCATAAGTAATTCCCTTGATGGGAGTTACTTCTCTATTCTTAGCACCTTGTCACCACCTTTCATGGAGGAGTTACTGACTATTTTTGGTGTGCCTTGTCCACCTTTTGTGGAGGAGTTACTTTCGTACTCTCCTATTTGTAGTCCTCATTTTGGCCATTCCATGCTAATTCATATTTGGTTTTCTCCATTTTGTTTTATGTAATTTATCTTCATGTTATTGTCAAATTGCTTTAGCATCTTGTGGTGTGCACTTGTTTATCTTGTGTGATCACATCTTCATTGCACTCACGTTATCTGGATTCTGGCAACAACTCCGATAAAAACTAGATGGAGTGATGCAAAAAAATTATACATGAGTGGACCAAATCTAGTAATTGAATACTAACATCCTAACATTTTCTTCACCAAAATAGATACTCTTTATAAGGAGATCAAACTCCATAATAAATCTAAAGGAGACTATCAACTATCAATAAAATGTCAAAGATATAGAAAAATATTTCTTAAGAAGATTTTCCTAGTGGTGATGGGATAGTCAATAACTAAAGAGTAATGTGATCAATATGAAACATACAAATATGAAGAAAAAGCTCCATAACTCTCAGTGTCAATAAAAATAAAGGTCCCATATAATAAAAAACAATAGATACACATAAAACCCATAATGCTATCAATCTATAGAAGACACCATCAATAACAAGAGAGTTTCTCCTAAAATAAGGAAGCAGTGTGTGACAAAAAACCATACTAAAGAATGTAGGATGTTGGGATCTATTGAAAATATGTTTGTGAGTATAAAATTGGCATAAAAAAATAATGCACATTTAAAATGAGATGTTGAACTCTACTGATAATGCATCCATGAATGCAAAGTGTGATGACAAGGATAATAATGTGGGCCAAGAGGGTATAATCACAATAATATAACCTCCAAGAAATGAAGGTAAGGAGTGAGAACAAATATATTTTATTTGTGAAGGAGTCTAGCCTCCTACCAAACCAAACCTCACCCTTTGTCTTTGACAAATGAGATAGATGGTAAGTGTGAAAACAATAAATTACCACTATAGAAAAGATTGGTCTAGGTTACCCTCTATACGTAAAAAATGCACTCTTTTTAAAAACAATTCTCTAAAAAATAATCAAATCACCCCCTTAAAAAATCCTTAACCACCACTATAAAAATAAATTTCTCTCCACCTACAAGGATTGGAACCATTGTTATCAAGGCTTTGAAAGGTTTAATCATAATGCTCTTTCCAATTGAACTAATTATGAGTTTGAATCATTTTAATGAAAAAAGTTTATATATGTTTTAAATAAAACACTTTAGGTTTTAAAAAACATAAAAATTAAACATTTAAAACCTGTTAAAAGATGTTGAGAGGTGGTTTTGAGATACACAACTTGTAATCTGTTAGGATAGTGTTTGAGAGAGAGTAGGGTTGGTTATGTCATAGATGAAGACCATGTATCAAGGTTTAGAAAGTCCCTTGGAGAGATGGTCAAAGGACTTGTTTTGAGGTTGTAATTATTGAGGCATGGAAGAGAAGACATGGTCTAGCCAATAATAACAACAATAATATCTAGGTTTACACCATAATCAAGAATTTGGTGTCATAAAAAACATCAAGATTTATTATTTAGACTTTCAAAAATAGTATGATGAAAAAAATTAAATGGTGAGGGAAATATGAATCAAAGAGAAAAAGAGCCAAAATAAGCTCTTAAAACATTCATGGTAGGTTCAAGGTGTCATTTAAATAACAAGGAGACTAGTTGGAATGAGATGGAAGAGATTTTATCTCACCAAATAAGATTTGATTTAGAAGATTATAACTCAGACAATGTCAAGTGGTAAATAGTCCAATGTGCTTAGCTAATGTTGGTAAAAGATGATTAAAAATTATCCTTTCCAATGGTTCAATTTTGACCATTAAAAGCAAGAAACATACATAGGACTACTTCAAGATGTTAAACAATACCCTCTTTATGCAATCATTCAAAATATTAAAAGCCCTTAACCTCAAAGGGATCATCTACATGACACATGGCTATGATAGTGACATCAGATAGATGTTCCAAAATACTAACATTACCTATGCATAGTGGAGCTATGTTGTTTTTGTTGCATATCTACTCAACCATGGTAGAGTTGAACAAATGCAAAAATAAATAAGATCCTCACTAAAATTGTGGGATGATATTTGAGGGTTGGTGGTTTGAGCACATGTAAGACAAAATATAATACAAAACCATGTCAAGAATGGTGTACAAATTGAGGCTATTAGGATATTGATTTCAAAAAATTTCAAGGTGTTGTCAGTGTCTTAGGTGGAGATCGATGATGGGGTGCTTAAATAATACAATACCCAATCCAATAAAAGATAAGAAAATGTTTATCTAATTTATATTTTTTCAGGTTTACAATGATTTGGTAGAGTCACTGAGATGTTTGAGGATTATATGAATATGATAGTCAGTCATAAAAGCTTGCCAAGCTTTTAAAATAGAATGGTTGGCCTATAAAATTAAACGATGAGCTGCATATGAAATCCAAGATCCAAATGAAATCCAATCTATGTATAAAGGATAGATATTATGACCAACAATGCCAAATCTCCCAAAAAATTAAATATACTACCAGTGTTGAAAGTGGTTGGAGTGATTGTGAATGGCTTGGTGGAACTCAATGCTGATACTCAATCCTCCAAAAGATGAGCATAGTTTGACTAAACTAAAGTCCCTTTGTAATGCCAAAACAAAATCATGTGGTGGATACCAATGTAAATTATGGAGCATCAATTAAATGCAAATACAATGGATTTTAGATCCATTGAATAAGATAATCCATAGAAAACATTAATACAAAGATTAAGATTATTTGTACAGACTCCTAGAAAAATAAACATACACAACACAAAGTGTCTGACCCAAAGACCAAATAATCACCAATTTAAAAAATGATCAATTTTTTTTACAATAAGTGAGGCTTAACACTAATAAAATAAATTAATTAATTTGAGTAATGGATGCATGTATTCTTTTTTGATATCATGTTGAAGTTCAAAATGAACTCATAACCAACAAGATCTCTCCTACAAACCATTACCACAACACTAATAACATAGACATTATACATAGAGAAAAAATATGCACAATAAAGTCTATAAAAATATATTCACATCATCCATGTGGGTCTCTAACAACTACCAAGTCAAAATTACAACAGAATTCCTATTAAATAAGTAAGGTAGGTTGTTTCTTGCAACAAAATATTTTTACATAAATAACCATAAAATAGGAGTGTTTATTTATTATTGTATACTTAACAAACATGTGCACAAAATATAATAAAATATCTAAAAATAAAATGACTTATAAATAAATATTAAATGATTTAATCCAACACCTATAAGTCAAAATATCAAGTTTTAGTGAAACACCAACTTCACATGGAGCACCAACCCTAACTAGCTAAACACCAACCTAGCTAGACTTTATCAAGCACCAGCTTAGAAGAAGGAACAACCCCCTATATGAATCAGCACCAACTCAACCACCTAAAACTTTTGATCGCCTTTAAAAAACATTATTTCTCACATAATAGATGATGATCACCTTCTTTATCTCTTCTTACTACTCTATCCCTCTTAAACTACCTTCTAGGCTTCTTTGCTCAAATAGGTCTTTTTGAGACAAATTAGGTCCTATGACATTAATTTTAATACACACAACCTCATAACATATTCACCATAGATCCTCTACACTCTAGTAATGGTTTATAACACTTCTGATTACTAATATTATATTTCATTCACTTGTTCTCTACACACTCAAATAGGCCTAAAATTGACTTGTATTTATACAAGCCTTTTTCTCATATCATTATTATTTGGACATATATAATTTTACTTTTATTACCCTTTAAAAATTTATTATAACATGTTTCATACATGAATCAATCATTACAATAGGTCATCCATAAATTGATAGACCAAAACATCTTTTAGGCCTAAAGGAGACCTAATATAATTAGGCCTTCATTAGCACACATTGCCCTTTGAGATCCTTATAAAAACTTATAACTCCACATACACTAGTAAAATTACATATTTAACTCAAATAGACCCATACTAAGGTCATATTAGGTCCATGGAAATTTTTAGATCCAACCACCACTTGAAGCACACCATTAACACTATTAACAATTAGGCCTATGAACCTACATAAAGTTTATCTTAAACTACTAAATATTAGAAACAAATTAGATGACAAATCAATGTAAATAAATCACATATTCAAAAACTAAATGACCTCAGGTTCATCACCATATGATTTATACTTCACAACTAAGGAAAAAAGGACTCAAACACTTTTCTTCAAGTAGCCCACTCAGAAATCTCCAAAACCTATTCATGAAAAAATTGATCTTCAACACCTGAAAGACTACTTCCCATGACCAATGATACTTTTAAAATATCCTTTGACATATATATAACACTCTTAAATACAAAATTCACAAGTTCTAATGTCAAGTACTAGCCTTAAAAACCAAACTTTTTACCTTAGTACACATAATCAAACCAAAATCAGTTAAACCATTTTGGCTTCAACATATAAATAAATTTCATTGAATATAAAATATTATAAAAATAATTTATATTACATACATTTAAAAAAAAAAAACATGATGTGTATTATATAGTTTAACTTGGGGAATAGATTATCAAACTCTTCATTTAAACTTGCTTACCCAGAATTGCCAATTTACCTTAAAGCATAATCATGGTAAAAATGACCTTCAACACCTATATGACCATTTATATAGAAGTATTATGTATTAAAATGATCATATTATATCATTATTATGCTCCCATATATAAATATAATATGGCCAAATGGATATATTAGTCTTGTAGACCAATCTCATAGCTTTGTACCTCACTATCTCATCTAAACCAGACAGGTCGACTTGTGAGAAACTTTTTCACTATAATCACTATCCTATAACACTTATACCAAAAATTATCATCTCTTAAATTTATTTAATAACATATCAATGCACTTGGTTTCATCACTATTCCATGTTAACACATCCCTAATCATCTTCTCACTTTTGCCTAGATTTTTCATTGTTTTCACCATTAAGCCTATTAGTAAAAAGCTATCTTGGATGACCAGTTTAGCACACTTGAAGGATATAACCTATCCAAAAACCACAATGGTCATAAGAGACAAGTCTCAACATTATCCATCTAATGATTTTCATACTTTGACTTGGTAAACTCTGACTACTATAAGAAATCTCTATGAAATGTGCACTTTCCTATAGGGTCTACTCATATACCTAATAACTCAATCACACCTAGAGGCATTTGGGAGAGTTTAATACAATATATAATGGTTTTATAGTCATTTAAAACCATTCTAAGCTGTTTTTATAATCATCTTCAACATTAGGTCCTTATTAGGTTTTAGGAGGGTTTAAGCCCATTTCCACTCTTAATGATCAACATATCCCATTAATCCAAAAAATTTTGTAATTTTGATCTAAGACCATTATAAATCTACAATTAATAGTTTATGTTCTCATGAAGAGGTTACATGTGCCAATGAACACCTGAAAGTCCTTATGTTTGCATGCCTTCATTTTGTGTACTCGAGAGACCTCAAAACCACTTTTCATGCCTTTTTTTGTAAACCATGACCTCAAACTTTGTGAAAATACTTGAAAAAACATATCATACCTCTAATAATACTAAATTATACATAATTTCCTTGTAAATACAAATTCATACCCCATTAGGACATACTCTCTCTCTTAGCTTGCTTAGACCTTGGCCTACAAACCACATTAGGCCTTAAAACTGACCTTCATGCCTCTTTCCAATCACTCTCCACCTCTCCCACATACTCAAAAAATTTATTAAATGAGTAAAAACTATCATAAATTCTTCATATTCCTTGAAAATCTATCATAATGCCTCATTAAGCTAGGGAAGGTCTAAGAGTGGTCTAAGTTTAGACTTGGTCTAAAGGTCCTACCCATGTAGGCTCACCCTAATACTCTCATGAGTGATCCAATGCATCATATTCATTGTAAATAAACCTTATACATACATTCATTCATGTGTGCACTCATCTCACCAATCCCTCATACTCATACCTTCTCATAAGGTCTCTTCATGTTATGACTAGTGCCATGACTAGGTTTCTTAAGCACTTGAAACTTGACAACTAACCTTAAAATACTTATAAACATATATACACTTATATTTCATGATCAAAAAATTCCAAACAAACTCTCACAAGTTTTTCCTTACTTAGTTCATGAAACTTGACTATGACACTATAGGATTGACCTCTTCATCAATAATTTAATCTTCAATATGAGATGGCAATAGACATTCTTGACTTTATTTCATATATAATGTATGTTCAATCATAGAAAATAGTCCATTTAGTTTTTTAGTCTGATCATGACTCAATTTTACTATATTTGGTTTCCACACATTCATTTTCATTTTCTCTTGAATTTTAGGTGCTTCAAACCTCTTGTTTTGACTTGAAGGCCTTCTAACTCTATTAGGATAGAATATTTCAATGTGTACCACATTATGAATACTATAGAAAACAACATCATTCACACCTTTTTACTGATATTCCTTCCATAATCCCATGTATATTAATTTTTAGAGGGTCTTCTACACTCTCTTGCTCTATGACCAAAATTATTTCATGCATAATAGTAACCATTGAATGAATTACCATACCTCATAGCATTATGTTGTTTGATTGGTATTTTCTTGTTTAATTTCTTGTCTTCATTAGCCTTCTTGACTTGAGCTACCTCCTTTTGGTCTTCTTTGAAACCAAGACATGTCTTATCACTTATAGACTTCTCAATACTCAAGATTGTATCAAGTTCATCAATACTCTTTTCAATTCATAAAGGTATTCAACTTGTTATATGTTTGATATAACTTAGCTCTCAAGTATTCCATTTAAGTTCCATACCTAGTGAATTATTACTCATTAGATTTTAAGTTAGAAGTGACTATCTACATTTTTGCTTCAATTTGATTGATGATCTCATCATACTCCTTGGATGTGTTACTTAGTCTCTCCTCAAATAAACCAATCTACTCCTCATATTCCTTAACTAATGATCTTAGTTTGTGATTCTTTCCTATTTGTAACTTCAACTCCTCTAAATCACTCACCAATTTTTCCTCAACATTCACCTCAACCTATTCTTTATCTGATCCTTCATCATCCATAAGGCCTTTCTATTTTGAGAAACCCTCATTATCTATTTCTATAACCATGAATATGTTTCATTATTTTCATGTTTAGGTTAATTACTACCATCATCACTATCAAATGTACTTTTGTCACTTACATTAGATGAGTTATTATTTTCTTTGGTATAGAAACTTCTCTTTTTCTTGAATAACCATTTCCTACCTTCATATTTCCTAAAATATTTCATGTTATTTTTAGGATTATATACCTTCCTATCATTTCCATGTTGTTCATAATGTTATTCATCATACTCAGTCTTATCCTTGTTAGGACACTTAGATGAAAAGTGACCAATATTACCACAATTGAAACATTTGAAGGGCAACTTACCCTTGTACTTACCAAATCTAAACCTCAATTTCCTAGATAACATAGCTATTAGTTCATCACCATCAACATTTGAACATTCCTCGTACTTCACCTTCCTAGGTTTTGACTTCTTCTTAGATTTGAAAGCTACCTCCTTCTTGGGAGGTCTTCCTTAATTTTTTTCATCTCATAGGTAGTCAAGATGAAATGAAGCCTATCCATCTCTAGATTGTCCAAATCTTACATCTCTTCTACTACAAACACTTTAGAAACAAACTTAGGAGTTAGTGATCTCAATACCTTTTGAAAAAATCTATACTCGTTCACTTATTATCCCAATCATCTAATGACATTAAAAACTTCATTAAACTTTAACAAGTAAGATACAATGGTTTCATCTGCATTCATATTCAAACATTCAAACTATTTATAGTGGGTTTACAACTTGGACATATTCACCTTGGTGTCTCCTTTATAGATAATCTTAAATTTATGCCATATAATCTTGGTTGACTCATAGTGCATAACTTTCACAAACTCTATCTCTAATAGGCCACATATAATGACATTAATTGCCTTGGAATTGCTCTCATTTTCCTTACCTATTACATTAATTAGTGGTGTAGGAGGTGGAGTGTATCCATCCATAACTTAATACCATATGTAATGTACCATTTAAATTATATCTGTCCTCATTTTGATGCTCCAAAAATCATAATTAGTCCCATTTAAGAATAATGCCTCACTAGTAGATAAACCACCTTAAGCTTACTGACTAGCCATCCTTACCTCTAGGATATCCTTTAAGATATTAGGCCTAATTCAAAGGACCTAATATGATGAAAAATGTTGTAATAAATATGAATGAGAGGGTGGGTGAATTAGTCTTCAAAAAAAAAATCTTATAAATAGTACCTAAGAAATCATGAACCATTCAAACAAGCATATAGATCTAGCAAGCATAAACACCTATTCATGTAAGCCTGAAATAAAAGAACACATCACATATGTGGTAAACCCTAAATGGGAATAAAACCCTATAATACCTAAAAATGGACTACAATCCTATAATTTAAAATATCATGTTTTAGTGAAGTACCAACTTTAGATGGAATACCAAACCCAACTAGTTAATCACCAACCCAGCTAAGCTTTAACAAGCACCAAATTATGAGGAACCAACCCCATAGATGAATCAACCACATAAGAATTTTTATCACCTTAACAAAAATATATTTCTCACGTAATATATGATAATCACCTTTTTTATCTTGTATCCTTGCTCTATCCCTCTCAAATTGCATTCTAGGCTTCTTAGCTCAAATAGGTCTCTTTAAAATAGATAAGGTCATATAACCTTGATTTTCATACATATAACCTCATTAAAATATTCATAATAGTTCCTATATACTCCTATGATGGTATACAAGACATAATTTTTCTTACTAATATTTTATTTCATTCTCATGTTCTCTACACACTCAAATAGGCCTAAAATTACCTTGTATTTATACAAGCCTCTTTCTCATATCCTTCTTGGAAATATATACATACTTACACACTTTTATTAAAATTTGAAGAGGTATTATTAAATTTTTTATTTAATCAATCATTACAATAGGTCATCCACAACTTGAAATACCAAAACCTTTTTTAGTCCTTAAGGAGACCTAATTCAATTAGGCATTCTTTATAACACAATGCCCTTTGAACTCATTAGAACACTTTAAAACTCCACATATGATAGTAAAATTTCATATATCACTTAAATAGACCCATAATAATCTCATATTAGGTATATTTTTCTTTTTTTCTCCAACCACCACTTAAAGCACGCAATTAATACTTCATAATTAAGCTTATGAACATATATAAAGTTTATTTTGAACTACTGAAGATTAAACACAAATTAGCTTAAAAATCATGAAAATAAATCATATATACAGAAACTACATGACCTTATGGTAATAAAAATATTATTTATACTTCATAACTTAGGTTAAAAATAATCAAACACTTTTATATGAGTATCCCACTCACAACTATCAAAACACTCCAAAATCTAGTCATGAACAAATTGATCTTCAACACCTAAAAGAACACTTCACATGACAAATTATACTTTTAAAATATCATTTTAAATATATATACCACTCTTAAATACAAAATTAACAAGGTATAATGTCAAATGTTGGTCTTGTAGACCAATCTTTTGACCTTAGTACACATAGTCAAACCAGAACCAGTCAAGCCATTTTGGCTTCAACATTTTAACCACTTACACTAACTCTAAAATATTATATAAATAATTTATAGGAATTAAATTTACTAATAAAATAACCACGTGTATTATATACTTTAAATGAGGGCATAGATTCTCAAACTCATCACTGTAACTTGCTTACCTAGAACTGCTAGTTTACCTTATAGCACAGTCATGGTGAAAATGACCTTCAACACCTATATGACCATTTCCAGTTACTTATTATGTATGTATATGATCCTATGAGATCAATAGGTGATTTTTTAATATAAATATAATATGGTTAAATGTAAATATTAGTCTTTTATTCCAATCTCATAACCTTGTACCTTATTATCTAATCTAAACTAGATAGGTCAAATTGTGAGAAACTTTTTCACTATATTCATTATCATCCAAAACTTATACCAAAAATTATAATGTCTTAAAATTCTTAAATAACATATCAATTTACTTTTTTTCATATCTATTCCATGATAACACATTCCTAATCATCTTCTCACTTCTACCTTGGTTTCTCACTATTTTTACCATTAGGCCTGTTAGTGACAAGTTATCTTGGATGATAAATTTAGCACACATAAGGGATAAAACCTATCAATAAAACACCATGGAAATAAAATAAAATTATAAATCTTCTCCATCTATTTATTTTTATACTTTGACTTAGTCAACTTTGACTACTATAATAAGTCTAAAAATGTGAACTTTCATGTAGGGTTTACTCACACACTTGACAAATCAATCACACCAAGAGGTGCCTAGGAGAGTTTTATATAAGATCCAATATTTTTCATAGTCACTTGAGACCATTATAGTCTTTTTTTATCAACATCTTCAACATCATGTCCTTAATAGGGTTTAGGAGGGCTTAATCCTATTTCTAATCTTAATGATCATTCATAAATCATAGCCCATTAATCCAAAAAGTAATGCCTATAATTTTGAACTAAGAAACTAAAAAATATACCATGAATAGATTAGGTTATAAGTAGTGGTTACACATGTCAATGAACACTTGAAAGTCCTTATCAGGTTTGTAAGCCTTTATTCTATGTACTTGAGAGACATCAAAACCATTTTTCATGCCTTTTATTGTAAACCATAACCTAAAACTTTGTAAACATTCTTGAAAAAACATATCATACCTATAAAAACACTTAATTTTCCATAATTTTCTTGAAAATAGAACTTCATACCCCATTAGGCCATACTATCTCTTTTCTTTCTTAGACCTTGACCTGTAAACCACATTAGGCTTTGAAACTAATCTTCATGAATCTTTCCATGCACTCTCCACCTATATAGAATAATATATAAATTACATAAATTATTAAACACTATCATACATTATTCATATGCCTTATAAATAGATCATGATGCCTCATTATGATAGGTAGGGTCTAGGAGTGATCTAGGTGCAAACTTGGTCTAAAGGTCCTACCCCTATAGGCTCACATTAAGACTTTGATGAGTGATCTTATGACTCGAACACATGATCAATAAATCATATACATCCATTCATGATTTTGTGTACTCATCTCACTAATTCATCATACTTCTACCATATCATAAGGTATTTTCATGCTATGATTAGTGTCATGACTAGGCTTCTTAAGAACTTGAAACTTGACAATAGACCTTGAAACACTTATGAAATTATCTAAACTCCTCTTTCATTATCACATAATACCAAACAACCTATCATAAGCTTGTGTTACTTACTTTACCAAAATTCACTATCCACACCTTCTCATAAGGTTTAGGCTAGGATTCTCAAGTACTCAAGAATGAGAACTTAAATATGCTTTAATGCTCACTTGACCTAAACTTTGACATCAACCAATAGAAGAATCATTAGGTTGCCTTCAAATTTTATCTCAACAGAGAGACATCAGGTCACCATCAAATTATCTCTTGTCACATGGCTCCTTTTCATATTAAGCGTATAATCTCATAAATTAAAGATCACTCACCCTGCATATTCAAAAGATGCACCTTGACATCAATGACATAAACTTTGACATAAATAACATCAACCTTGACATAAATGATAATAATTCTCAACAATTCAGGCCCATGAACCATCATTAAGAGTCCTAAACACTCTTAAACCCCCCTAAAACCCTAATAATGACTTGACTAGAGAGATTCGATGAAAAGTGAATCCAAATAGGTAGGAACTACTTGAAAAACACCTAGAACATGTTTTCCACTTAGAGGAGGTCACATCCATAGTACTTGGTTATATGGACACATCTAAAAATTATAAGTTTTTAGGGTTTTTAAAATAAAATGGGGTGTAGGACTTAGTCAAGAGTTATAAATCATGGGAAGTGTTAGATTGAGAATTATTATACCTCTCCAAATTTGTGAGTGTTCACTCATCTAATTATAAGTGCCTCTACTAACTTCTACTAACTAACCAGTTTGTGATGATAGTCTAAATGGTCTAGTCATGCAAGGGGGATGAAATTGCAAGTAAGATATGTTTGAAATGACTTCATACTAGTGTAGTGGGTTAATTCAAGAATTCTACAAGACTTATCATATGGTTTGAGGGTCTGGTTTAATTATCTCAACCATCTAAATAGTGGATGATCAGAAGAATGAATGACTAGTAGGTAAGGCCTACTTAATCAATAGAATGAAAGTGATAATGGATTTAGGAAGGTATTATGGGATTAATGAACCACATTTATACATATGTAACTATCCATTAAGGTGATAAAATATCATTTTAAAGATAATAATGAAGGCTTTTGGTAGTTTTCTCATCAAGGTCAATTTATAGGTGTGGGAAACCACTTAATACTCATGGAAAAGGTCTCCATTAAGCCAATTTTAATATTTTTAGCCAATGTATAGGGATGTATTTTTATGAATTTGGTGTACTTGTGATATCCATAGGTTAAACATTTCCAAAATTAGACATCAATGCCTCAAATGGACCATTCAAGACACCTATCCAATCAAGTAATGCATGGGGAGAGTAATGAAGACTATTTTAATTGATTTAGGCCTACCTTGGTCTCTTCATACCCTATTATATGCATATATTCTTCTATTTTTAATAAATAATTATATATATTGAGGCATAGAACTCTTTATTCTTATCCCTCGGCTAGATGTAATAAAGCTCTACTAAAATTGTACCTTGTGCCTTGAATTAATAAAGAATAACAATTACAAACCTTCTATATGAGTGTTAGTGTGTATTATGATTATTAATTTTTAGAATGTATGAATTTAAAATTATTTTTAAGGTCCTTTTTTCACCTAATATCATACTCTCAATCCATGTAGATTATATAAAGTGTTGATAGTTAGTAGTGGCCTTGAAGTGTTGATGGGATAGTAGTGTCTTATGAAAACTTATATACTTAGCCTTCAAGATAAATAATTTCTACTTGAAATTTGTATGAAATATTCATTCCTAATATTATGTCAAGAGTTTTGATCATTTGATTAATTTCATTGATTTCATAAGTGTGTTTAAGGGACAATCAAGAGAGGATAATTAAGTATTGGTGCATCACCACTCTTAGTATAAGTTTTGTTTCTAAGTTTTCATCTTTACCATTTTCATCCCAATATAAATAGGTCTTAGAATGAGAATTAAATTTGATAAATCAAGGGATATATCCCCATAATCTAGAGTTTTGACTTAAACTACATGTAGTCCACAACCTTTAGGTCAATCCCATGTTAGTCCAAGTTTGAGGTAGATTTTAATAGTCTTATTCAAGAGGGTGTAACTTGAGTTGATTAATATACCATCATACTTAATAGTTAGAGATATGTTATCAGTATCAATATAAATAATGAAATGGGATAAAGTGTTATTTTGAATGTTTTGAAGCATCTTATTGTTCATAATAGGTTGGGGGATGACATTCTTTGTGACATCTCTTAAAGGAAGAACGAAATTTTGATTCTTGTGAGGGAGAAGAATGGGAGGTTGATTCACCATGTTGATCAAATGGTTTTATATTTGAATCATTTAGGATGTGTTTTATGCTTACATTATGTTCATTTGTTACACTATCTATGTAAGAATTTGAGTGGTGTTGATTTTTGGGTTAATGTTTGTAGGATGACTCCCTGTATTGGTATTAGGGGAGGATTATTAGGTGGTGTATTACCTATGGGGTTTTTGGATATATTTGTGTTAATTGACCCCACTTTATGATGAGATACTTGAAGATGGGAATTATCTTGATAGGTGATAAAAGGATCTGATCCACCTATCTCATCTTATTGTATGATTTGAACCATATTGCACTCTAATGATGAGGGAGTCCAAGAGTGAGGATTCTCTTGGGAGGTATAAAAAGGAAGAAAGGAGCACCCCATATAGTTTCTAAATGGATTCAAGTTATCCAAGAAGATTTTAATAGGGTATTTCATGATGCTTCATTAAAGAAACAAAATTTTAAAAAAGAAGGAAAATTAGGGAAAGCGTTG
This sequence comes from Torreya grandis, assembly GCA_037957365.1. Taxonomy (NCBI): domain Eukaryota; kingdom Viridiplantae; phylum Streptophyta; class Pinopsida; order Cupressales; family Taxaceae; genus Torreya; species Torreya grandis. The sequence continues at coordinate 55,174 of JARHVA010007349.1, forward strand.
GCCAAATAAAGAACATAGTCATCCAGATAAAGAATAAGGTTGAAAAAATAAAAAATGGGGTCAACCAAAAAAGAACAGAGTCAGCCAATAGGTACAAAATTAACTAGGTCAACAGGGTACTACCAAGATATAGGATAAAAATAATACATAGTCATATGGGTCAACTATGTATTGCTAGATAAGGGATAGAACAAAGAGATTGGAATGCACAGTCATTTAGGTCAACTATATACTATAGATAAGAAGGTGAAAATTAGTCTGTAAGAGATTGTATCAAACAAAATAATAGTGTTATTAAATAAAGGTAAAAAATTTTGATATATTTTAGAGCAAGAATGAAAGAAAACATAAAAATAATTAGATCAATGTGATTTATCCAATTGGGTCACACATCACAAACCTTACACCAACGTCAGCCAATAAAAATTTTATAATACAAAACATAATGATCAAATAAAAAGCAATCAAATAAATAGTAACTTTTAACTAATTGGTCACCCTATGTGTTATTAGATTATAATAAATTGTAATTTTAGTGTGATAGGAAAGTTGGTTGAAATAATGAACTAGAAATCAATCTAAAGTTAGTTTCAGGATATTTGGGCTAGAAAGGATCTATATTGGCAATAATAATAGCTTTGTATTAGGGCCTACCCACTCAATTCATAGTATGGTATTCATAAGGGTGTCAGGTGCTTTGTCAATATATACCATTAACTACGTATTTATACTTACTAGAAAGTCAAGTCAGTTTCCCCCTTGGTGATGAAATCTAAGTAGATAAGCCTTAGGAAGATAAAATTTTAATGCTTTTTGAATGTTAAGTGGTTTGGTGGTGTGTGAAAAATAGTAAAATAGTGTAAATAAAATGGTAATTTAAAAAACTAACTATTTATACTATATGAGTTACTCTAAGCATACAAATAACTAAAAAGGAAATGTGAATTAATTACTAGAAAATAGATGTTAATTCCTTAATTGATAATTTTTGTAGAGTTAGTTTAGGAGACACTCTATGAAAATAGTATAAAATAGAGTTGATTGGGTCATGGTTATTATAAAAAATCAAGGTATTTAATAATAGAGTCAAATATTTCAAATATGTCTCTTAGACAGAAGATAAACTACATAATTGAGTCGACTAAGATAACCTAGTTAGTTGTAGGGTCATATTTTTGAAGACTACCAGCTTGTGAAAAATTGAATAAAAGAAGAAATGAAATGACTGAGAGAGATGAGAAAGGAACCTTGGTGGTATTTAATAATATTTATATTGCAAATTTTATGTTTTAGTGCTTAATTATTGTTTTCAAATTCTACCAACTAGGTCGATTGGTTTGACCAAGTTCTACAAAAACCTGTGTGTTGAATAAGAAATAACAAATAGAGTCAACTTGATCAATAGTGTTTATTTCCTTATATGTTGGTAGAATAAAATAGTAGATAGAGTTGATCTATTCAATAGTGTATGTTAATTTATAACTGAAGAATAACATTATGTCCAAATGATGTATCTAGTAACTTGTAACTGATGAAGACTTGCATATACAAAACATAGTCATTATGAATTAAATATGCATTAATATTATGCATAAAAGTTTAGAAATATACTAAATAGTTTGATTTATTAATGAAAATATATAAAAATATAAATGAAGAAAAAAATTATGGCATGAAATAAAACCTGCAAGGGTTAGATTCACATTAGGTTCATCAGAATGTATGCAAAGGAAAATGTAACTGATCTATAAATCTATCCTAGCTCGAATAAGATAAATCATAATTATAATTAAAAATTTTGATACATTATATATTTGAGGTCATGACCAAGATGGATCTTTTATACCTATCTAATGGATCTCTTACCACAATAATATTCACTAGGGAGGGTTCCAAAGCCTCTAGTTAAGTAAAACTATGCAACAACCCTAACTAGGTCCTATGTTGTCATATTCATTAATGTAAGTAAATGAAAAATGTAAGTAAAGTCTAATATAATTCTCACTAAATATTTTGGCATAAATGGGGGTTAAAAAACATAAAATAAAACATGCATAAGAGAATCTTATTTAAACTATGTATATGTAAAAACCTAATGCATGGAGAGAGGAATTTATTTAAAAAAAATTAATTATGCTACTTATATCTACTAAAATAAAGGAGAAAAATTAGAGATACTTACCTTGAAGATGAACCCATCGAGACTCAATCTCTCCCTTAGATAAAGGTGCTTCAAAATAGGTTGTTGTTTTTTATAAGGATCACTAAGAAAGGCCAAAGCATCAAAGACTTTTCAACAAGAAAATATTTTTCTCCAAGTATAAACCCTTTACTAAGACTCTTGAAGTAGAATGGAAGAAGAGCAGATTATAAATAAGCACAAATAAATAATTAACTCTTAATGTCTCTCTAATAAATGGAAAAATGAATGTGTATATATGGTTAAATCTAATTCTAAAACTTTCCAAAATTTTAGTCAATAGGGTTTGCCCAATCGGTTCTATATTTTTATCAACAAAAATAAATTAGGTCTTGGTCTATATCTTCTAAGGGTTGACCTAGACCCTAAATGAGTTTTATCAATTAAATTACAGGGTCAATGGGGATGTCAATGTAACATAAACCATTGTGAAAGGGTTTAGTCTTAGGGAATGACTAATGAATTCATACAATGACTAGAGTAGGTTGAAAAAGAGGAGGCAAAGCTTAGGGGAGTGTTTTTAGGAGATGGTTAGATTGATAACAAGTGGTATTAAAAAGACACCAATCATGTGAATAACCAATGGTCTACCCACCCCTTTAATGGTACACCCTTTAAGGTGTGTACTAAAAGAGATTGAGACTTTATGGGTTCTTACAAGATAGAAAACACTAGTAATTGATAATGTTTGAAAATATTATGTGTATATAGACACTATAGATATATTAAAAGGGTTTTAAATTCTATTATACTATATTAATCTAGATCAAAACCATTAGATTGTAATAATAATTAATTTCTAGGTTAGTATAATTATATATAGGGTTCATAATTATCATTCCCAAAACACACACACACACACACACACACACACACACACACACACACACACACACACACACACACACACACACACACACACATTTATTGCACTCACATTTTCCCCTTAAGTGAAATATGAGGAGTTAAAATATAAAATCTTATTACTATGGATGTCAAGTCTTTCTAAAGGTATTTTAAGCTTGATAGGAGGAATTTGAGGTTCCCCGTAGTATTTGGAGTAATAAACTAAGAAAATATATGTATTCATCCTTACCATTTGAGGTATTCAACTAAAATATATCTTGAAAAGTGCCACTAGATCCAAGGGTGAGATTGATGCACCAACAAGTCAATCTAAAGTAATTATCTTTATCCCTATTTAATTTAATTTACTTAGTTGATGGATATGTTTTGATTATTATTAGAGTAACATGTAAATTTTTCTCATTTCCTAGGTTCTCCTTATATAGAATAAGTTATTATATTATAGTGCTATTAGGCTAGCCATTGTAGCAATATGTTAAGACCTAGTCAAGGCTACATTTTATTAGACTACATTACAACATACCATTTTTAAATTTATGTATTTTTTAGTTTAGTGTTATTTTATATATTAGATATAGGTTACCCAAGTTATTCACTTCCTTACATATATTTTCCTTAAGATATCCTTGATATCCATTTTATTACCATCAATATACATCATTGATTTTACCTCAAGACCTAGTTAGATCCCATATCTCATACATTAGGAATATGATTTATAACACTAAACTATTGATATTGAGTTTGGATTATCATCTATTATATCTACAACTACCACTAGGTTATGTTTCTATATTCAAGTATACACATGCTCTAATTTGATCTCTTATTTATATCCTACTCTATAAAGAGAAATAGTCTTGTTGTATTGGTCATCCTATCTTACACACATATTTTTCTAATGAAATGTTAGTCCTATCCCACCACTAGTGGGATTATATTCATTTTACCACTTATTTTCTACACATGCAATTTTTATAGATCCCTAGGGTTAAAACTATTTTATAAAAAAATCATCCCCTAGAATTCTAATCCATGAATAAAATTATATTGTAAAAGATTCAAATGATAATATCACTTATGTCATTAATATAGAAAGAAATATTTAAATCATTCCTTTGGATCTTGATGACTATCATGGCATGGATGAACATCCCCATGACAATCTTCCCTTTGATGAGACCTAAAAATAACCTCATCTTTTTAGATAATATTATCCCAAAATGTTTCTTATTTGTCACATTTTCCATCCATATCACTCATAATATACTAATGTGTATATACAATGTGTGTGTGTGTGTGTGAACACACACATGCAAGATTGTGTACATAATTCAATCTTGAGTTTAATATGTGATTTATAAGTTTAATTTTTAGTTTAATGGTATAATATTTTCATGGCTAAAGTGGCACAAAAAATAATTTTTTTTCCTATGTTTAACACTCATAACCATTCTAGTAGATGCATATACATGCATTGTCTAGCTGGAATTTGGAGGCACAAATCACTTGTATTAACTAGAAACCAACCAAAAAAACTAGGTAAGGGAATCCACAACAACTATTTAGGAGCATTGAAATCACATATATAGGTTGAATTTTTATATAATGTCCCAAAATATAAATTTTTCTTATCCAAATTTTATTCTATATCATTAAAATATTTCAAAGATTTATATAAAATGAAAAAACATTATTATAACCATATGGAGACTCCATTGGATTGGTTTTTATTATTATGATTGTAAACCCATTTGGTTCTGGTCATTATAACATCTTTCTTATCTTGATTTTTTTTTTTAAAACATTATGAAATAATATGGTTATAAAATATTATGATTAGTTTTAGACAATAAACACAATCATACCATATATAATGAGAAGAGTTTCAAGTGATAACTAGTTTTGAAAGGTAAAGAGTGAGTAAGAACTAAATTTGAGACAAAGTTATTGTAATCTTTTGTACTTTTATATATCGACCATTTATTATTTATATATAATTGATCAGTGTTATTGAGGTGATTTGAGATAAATTATTCATAATCAATGAAGTAATATAAGCACAAGTCCAACTAAGGAGGTCCCACTCATAAGGAGTTCCTATGACAATCTCATCCATTAATTAGATATTTGAAATCTATTGTGTGTTTCTATTTCAACTTTATGTGTACCCTTTTGGTTTTTATAGTTGATTATATTAAATCCCATTTTTTATTATGTGTTGTTAATAATGTATATTATTTTTAAAGTGTGGGAAGGTTACAAAAGGATATAAATTAAAAAATCAATTATAGCCAATTTATGTTACCACAATTGTGTTATTTATTTATAGCAAGTGTATTTAATTTATATCATTTAAATTATTATAAAGTGTATTTACATATAAATAACCATAAATACATTATATTTTAAAATATCCTATTGTCACATATATAGTTTTAATAACTTACCAAAGTATATAGACCTAGGTTTGACAATTTAATGAAGAAATAGTGTTAATAAATAAAGTGGTTTCCCCTCTGGAGTACATGTCTTATGTTTTATGTGCCACCACATCATTTTTAATTAATGATTTGATTTTTATCATAATTTTAGTGTCATTATTTGTGATGGTGTCAAGAATTATAATATTAAAAGGTTGGGTAAGATTTATTGATTTCAAAGAATAATATTTCTTACTTTCTTAGAATAGTATGTCCTACTTTCTTAGAATAATATTTCTTTCTTTATTAGAATATTATTTCCTAATTTCATAAAAGTTAATTTGAAATTATTTCATGATTTATAAATATAATTTATTAATTTAAATATTTAATTTATTATTTTCTAAGTTATACTTTAAATTTATACAAATTAGGATTAAAAAAACAAAACAAATATCCTTTTTCTGACTAACCTTGTGTAGGGTAGGAAAAAAATAAAAATAAATGGTGGATGTATTTATATTCAACATGAGAAAGATTTATTGGGAATAATCATGAATAAAATATTAAAATTATTCATAGAATAATAAGTTGGGCAACCATATTCAACAATAGAGATATCACTTCTAGTAATAAAATTATCACCTACAATAATGAAAATAACACTTACAATAATAGAGATATCCCCTGATAAACAATGATATCACTTGAAAATATAGAACTTAAAAAATTCGTATGTAGTTGATTCACATGGGATATTTGAAACCAAATAATCATCATTAGAGGGGTTATTGGTTAAACTAGTAAAATAGTCCATGAGCAAGGGATGGGAAAATCATCGTACCCCTTAGAAAAATATATTTACACCATTATAAAGGGTTCCTATATTTCCACCCTAAATTATATAATTTTTTAATTCAAATCCCTCCACCCTCACCAAAACTTCTCTCTAAAATAGAACTTAAATTGATTGTATCCGTAAATAAAATTCTAGAACTTGATAAAACCACTGGCCTAACTAAATAAGACATCCTTATTGAACTTATGAAAGAGTTTCTAAAATTTCCAAATCTATTAAACCTATTCAATATTTTCTCTCTTAAATAATCCCAAAGTCACCATTAATTACACATTATGGGCTAAAATTGACCAAATATTTGAATAATGGGTGACATAAATCTTTATTTTATAATTAATAAAAAAATCATTGGAGCCCACTAAGGAGAAAAATTGAGGTCATAAAATTTTAGTTTCAAATTAATACCTATTGGGTAATTCACCCATGAAAAATATTCCTTTCTGCTTATCACAATTTTAGAGGAATGGTTACATAATATACTGGTATGTTTCTGTTTGACTTTGACATCTTATGTTGTACTTATGAATATAATTAGGATGTTTAAATATTGAAACTATTTATTAACACTATAAATGACACATGAATTAAATTGTTTATGGGGTTTTGGAGAGATTAAATCTCCATTTTAAATATATGAAGGAAAAAAATTCTCTAAAAGCATTAGGAATACTACGAAGGAAGGGGTTGCATAATAATTAACATCTTTTAGATGTCACAAAATGAGTAAAAATAATTATAAGATTAATTATAAATATTTATTCTTATCATTAGTAAATATAAACAAATTACATTGGATGAATAATTCATTAAATTGGTATTATTGAAGGGAACTATTATCACTCAGAAGTGCACTATGTAAGAACATGTGCTTTGTTATCACTCCTATTGATATAATGGAAACTCTCCAAGTTGTGTTTACCATTATTTTGGAGATAATATCAAAATTAAAGGATATTTAAATTTATTAAACTCACCCACAACTCAATAAACTCTCTCAGATAGTGCTTTTTTGACTAGGAAAAGGGTAAAAGGAGCAATTCTAGAATTGAAAATAGAAATAAAAACTAAAAATTTGGGGTGATAAACCAATGTGAAAGTAAATTATTACGGTAATTAACACACTTTTAAATATTAATAACTCTCACAAATTCACTTAATTTTCATAGAATGACTCTTACATCTGTATTTTACATAGAGATCTTGACTAACACTCACACTAGCTTAAAAGGAATGAACAATGGTTGAATTCATCTCTAGATTAGATAGATTAAAGACTTAGACACTTGGTATGAATTGAAATATTTATTATTCTCTAAATAAAGGTGAAAATTTTAGACATAAACATAGGAAACACAAATATTCACTAAGTTTTATCAATGAACATTAAGCACACACTTCATGAAAGCTTGAGAATGGAGGAAAATTCAACTCTTTATTTATTCAATCATGATGCAGTAAAAATTATTGGAAAATATTTTTTTAATAAAAAATAATAATATACTAATAATAATTAAAAATAAATATAAAAATAAAAATAATAATATAGAGAGTACAAAAATCTCTAGATGAGTCCTTGCCAGTCCTAGTTCACTCCTGCTTCAACTAAACTCCAACTTCAACTCCAAGCCAATCTTCCAAATTATTTCCCAAAATTCCAATATAGTAAATTTGGAGTTTAAAACTTATTTTTATTATAATATTTAGTGTTAGGAGATATAAATATCTTTTAAAATTTTCAAAATTTCTTGCATGTGTTTGAATAGTCTTCAACTCGAAGAGATCTTTGACTATCTTCAGTTAACTCTTTTTAAACTTGCAACTTGTATTGAACTAATTTTGATATTAAGTTAAATAATTTTAATATTTAATTTTAAATTTAGTTTCCTTTATTTTTATCTTGGAGTTTGAATTTACTTATCTTGACTTGTAACTTAGAGTTTGACTTGAGTTATCTTGCATGCAACTTATAGTTTGACTTCATCTTTTTTGCATGCATCTTGGAGTTTTGATTTGAAATTATATAAAATTATCCCAAATTGGAATATTAGGAGAGATAGAATATATTTTTAATTTATGTATACTAATATTTAATTATTACCACAACATCTCATCAAACTAGTTCTTCTTCCATAGGCCTATCCTGTACAACTTTGACAAGCTTCTTGAATGCACTATGAGAGCCTGGAACTTGATGAATTTTAATTTTTTTTAGTGAATGAGTATATATATTATTTATAAATAATAACCATGGTTTAATATAAATTCAAAAAAAAAATTGTTCTAAACTCCACATACAACTCCAAAAATGTCATTTTGTGCTTTCTTGTGCTCTCTTATTATCAAGAAACCTTGATTTGGATTGGGGGATCTAAAATTATTTTGAGGACTAAAAAACACTAATTCTATGTTTTTTTGTATAGGTATAAATTTTTAATACCTATAAATTTTTTAAAATCTCCAAAACTCTTCACTAAACTCCCTAAGAAAAATTTAGAAAAAAGTGTATGTTTGTTACCTTAGGAATAACTTGGAGATGTTTTTCAATGAGTCAAGTCTATTTTGAATTGGTTTTTATTTAATGAGAATATTAAGACCTATACATGAATTATACACACTCTAAAATCATTTTTTTCCATTAGAGGGACCTAAAAGACCCATTTCCAACTCCATTTGTGAGTATAAAGTGAAGAAACCTTCATTCCTTTCATGAGTAGACATGTATTTTGGAATTTTATCTCTTTCGATACATTAAATACCTAAAAAGACTTATAAACATTCTAGGACATCAAAATAGACCTCAATTACAAATTTTAAGATATTTATTTCAATAAAACTCAAAATATGAAGTTTTTGGTGTTTTTTATTTGCACAATTTCATTTTTGAATGCCTATAAGTCTATGTTTTACCATTTTATTGAATTTTATGAGATAAAAATAAAGACACCTAAAATTGGACACAACTAGCTTCCAAATAGACTTCAAATTGATTCCTACCAACCATTGCAAATTAAGTGTAAGAATCATTAAACATCCCAAATTTGCTTGTGCATCATTCATCAAAGCTCAGAATCATGTTGAGGCATCCCTACTTGGGATACTATCTCATATGCAATAAAACCTCTAACAGATTCATCCCTAATCACCTTGAGGGATCATAAGTGTCAATTTGGCCTATGGAATTATTAAGTGGGACACTTGAACAAATATCAAATCTTGAAAGATCTAAAAGGCCAATCAAAATAAATTAACAAATTAAATAAGATTAAATTTCTAGTTGAATTATCCATTTTCAATTAATGAATTTCTAAAAGTGGAAATTCAAAAAATCAAAATATCAAGCCTTTCATCATTGCCTTTATGAGTTGTCAAGACCTTTTAAAATATCTTAAAATATATAAATTGAGAGTCATGCCTTGTAATTGAAAATCATAATTACATGATAACTATTAACTCAACTAGAGTTAGTTTTAACTCAACTAGGTTTAGTTTGAACCCATTCCTTGCATAAAATCAACCTTAACTCACCTTGGGTGAGAGTTAAATATTGAGGCTATAAATATAAGTCCATGCTTCTTCATTTATAAGCTTGGATATTGTAGAGTTACTATGTAATATTTGTTCCATAAGACTCATGTAAGTAGTGTTACCATGCCAAAATTTTAATCCATGAAAAATAAAAGCCAAAGTTCTAAGGAGAGAAGGATCCAAACAAGATTAATTATCAAAGACTTATTAATGCACAAGATGATCAAGATAGTAGTTTCTTTTATTTTTTTTATTGTGTTCTCATTTAGTTTTGTTACCTAAGCTCTTGCTAGTGTATAAGATATAAGTGTTAGGAATATAGTGTGTTTTTTAATTTGTTCTATGAAACTAAAAACATACTAACCTCCCCTCTAATTACAATCCTTGTTCACATGTTGGCATGACTGGTGGGACTCTCACCCCATGAAGTTGATCATAAGGCCTTTTAGAGCACTCTCCTAACAATTTTCATGTAAAAATTTAAGCTTGTTAATAAAAAAGGTGAAAATCAAAGGCTTAAGGACATTTTTTTGGAAGTCATGAAGTTATTTTGTGCAATCATAATTTCACTTTCTAAATTCGTAGTATTGTCTTAACTGTCATGATATTATGTTGACTGCTACTATTTTAAGCTAAATGTTTGTGTTTGTATTGAAATCCATGATATTGAAATATCATGACTCTGATAATCATGATATTGTCTTAAAATTAGTGATATTGTAATAACTCTACTTTAAATTTTTTGATATTGTTAATATTTTTATGGTTTTGTCTACTTTATAGTGATATTTTTTAAACTGTTAGTGGTCTGTGCTAATTGTTTCATGTTTCAAGTTGATTTGTGATATCACAACTCTAATAGTAGGGATATTGTATTTTTTTCTATGTTATTTTATTAGAGTTGTGATATTGCATATACACTCTATTTTCACATAAATTGTAGTATTTTACTAATAATTATAGTTTTTCAAAAAGAGTTATGTTATTTATTTGTGTTTCTATGGTTTTGCACTTTGTGTAAAAAAATAAAAGCTTGAAATAAATATTTGAAAAGTCATTTATTCACTCATGATTTTATTCTAAGCATAAATACTCCCTAATATGTTTTGTAGGACCCAAAGGATAAAACAAGACATCTAAAATATCTAATATTGTGAATTTCACATTTTAAATTGGTGTTTTAAAAATCTCTTCCATTCAAGTTAATTTCATTTTGTTTAAAGATTTAAAAAAAATGCCAAGGGGCCAAATTTTCACAACATACTTAATTTTGGTGTCATAAAAATAACTTTCACATTGGTTACATACTCATAAAAGTTTTTTGTTTTATTCTTATTTGTTAAAGTTGTTTATTTTTATCAAAACGAGTGATGTGTGTATGCTCTCCCCCTATCCCCTTTAGGGGAATTGGGTGACCAAAATTGCTTATTATTTTCCTTTATTTCTTTATGCCAAAAGCATGGAAATAAATTTTCTAAGGCCCTCATCAAATCCATATGATTTGGGTGACCCCAAAATGACCATAAATTATTTTCACTTATCTTTATTTTCATGCATTTTGGCTTGCAAGTGGGAGTTCATCACCTCCTCATGAGTTAATTTGGGGAGAATCAACCCAATAATTCATCTATTATCATCATTTATACCCTAGTCCATGGTGGGGTATATAAATTTATGGTGACCCACTAGGATGCTTTTTTTGAGTGGTTAAAACAAGCTCCATTAGTGGTACTCGACCTCAGAACATAGGGGTAACTTGGACATTAAACTTCACTAATCAAGTGGAAAATGTAGTGGTTATGAAAATGATAAAAACCTTTTCATAAAAATTTGGTTGACATGGATAAAAATGATGTGATTCCATCTGTAGTGTTAGCCACACTTGGGACCATCTAAAAACAAGTAAAAATTGATAGTTTAGAACAACCCCACTTGTCTCAAACATACTATTGATTTAGGGTTAGTAGCTTGAAGTTACATGTTGTAATATAAAATATTGAGAGAAGAGGGGGCATAAAAACCCTACTTTTCATGAAATTTTACTTTTTATATTAACAATTAAAATCATCTCAAGAGTAAGTATATTGATAAAATTTGATAGTACTATGCAAATTTGTCATTTTTAGGATTTAGGATGTTACACTTAGGTGTTTATGTCTTTTTTGTCCTTTATACTTACATGGTCTTGATTAAAAACTATTTATTTGTCATACCATGTCAAAATGAGTCTTGTTTATATGTCAATATTTTGTTTGAGGAGGTGTTACGCCATCCATTTGACACCATAACTTTAACTTAGTCATTTGACAAACATTTTTTGTGCGTGTCACTTGTTTGAAAAAGGTGTCATTACGCTACCCAATTCATTTCAAGCATTATGCCTTGGAGTCTTGAAAAAAACTATTTGTCATATCTTTAGATCATTATAACATCATTATATTCATTTCAAAGACTTGTTTCTTTGTGTCCAAAATATAGTTTCTAAACTAAAGCCATGTGTGTATTTTGGATCTGTGCCTAATAGTGTCATACCAATCATTCTTGTATATCTTGTTGTCTATTTTAATAAGCCTAATTTTTCTAAGTTGAATTTGACATTAGCCTTGATAAGTTTAAATTCAAACATTGATTAATTTATGCCTATGCCTTGTTTAATTTTGGCTTAGACATCAATGTTTCACTTTGGGTTGTGTAACTTAGATTAATTATTTATTCAATTTGAAAATTATTTTTGTGCCTAGATTTGGGGAAGTAGTTTATCTTATAGGTGCCTATTCTTTCATGCCTTTTTCCAATTGATCAAGTTCATGTTTAAAATATTAATTCATAGTTTATGCTAAAGTGTTTCAAATTTGTTATATTAACTCTCTTACCTTTTTGACCTTATTGTGTTTAAAGTTTAGATTTTGTGCCTTTTCCAAAAGACCTAGTGATACTTGTTTTGAGCCTAACTTTTGTGCCTTGTTTTCTGAAATACCTAGCAAATTTTATTTCTTTAGACCTAGTTTAGACCTATTTGAAGCACTTTGTACCTAAGTTTGGAATTTTGGTTTTATTTCATCCACTTTACCTTTTTTATGTAATACATTTGATGTAAGACTATTTTAGACCAGGTTTTAGCATAGACCTTTTTGGAGATACAACTCCACTTTTAGACCAAGTTAGACCAAGTTTAGATCATTTTTACTTATAGACATTCTTTTTTAGAATATAACTCTAATCCTATTTTCATGAAAATTTCATCGTTGATGTCAATATGTCTCTCTATACTCATAGAGAATCTATATACAATCAATTATATGATAATGTGGTTACACAAGATGACTTTGTTCAAGACCCCTATGGTAACAATTGTTAGGATTGTGGAGCTAAAAGCTTCACTGATGCAAACAGGAGAGGAGGTTGCTGAAGGTTGCTAAGTTGCAGAAGAAGTTGGGGTCGGTCTGATCAGCCGACGTCGGCGGGATAGCACAGAGAAGCAACCGACGTCGGTCATATATCGGCCGACGTCGGTCACCTCCAGGCGGACAGGGACCGGCGTCGGTCACCTGTGTGGTTCGACTGCGAGCTATTTACGGGCAGTTAGCTAACGAACCAAGTGTTTGCATGAAGAGATCTATTTTTAGACTGAGAGCTGCGGATCTAATTATTGTAATTAGATGTCTAATCACTGTTTGGATGAGATCTATATAATAGACTCATGGTTGTATTGTAAAAGTGTGCTAGGGAGTAAGAGAGCATAATTATAAGCTCCTTCTGTGTGTGAGGTAGAGCTATGGTGCGTTCCTCCTAGTGCCACAGTACCAGGTGTGTTGGTGCTGGATTGGAGAGCCAGCTGGGTTCTTCAATAAGTAAGATCGTTGATCTGCAGGTGTATGTGTGTGAAAGGTCGAGGTTCACAGGTGATTGGAACCATTGCTTGATTTGCAGGTGTGCAAGGTCATACAGACAGCAACACTACAGGGAGCAGTATCAGGCAGGATCTACTTGGAGTACAGGTGTGTACTCGGATAGAGCAAGAGGAAGGCAAGGGAGTTCCTTCCATAAGTATGGTCTGTTGAATTGCAGGTTGTTGCAGATTCATGGGAGATCTACTTGAAGTACCTTGAGTACTTGTGGAGCACGTGGAGTGCTTGTGGAGTGCGTGGAGCACTTGTGGTGTGCGTGGAGCACGGGAGGTGAACACCAACTCTGTATTTGAGTTGGGTGTTGGGACCTGTGAGAGGGAGAGCTTTGGAGAGAAGAATTACTGTTCACTTGAGGCATGGGAAACCTCTGTAAGGTGGTGGAGAAGAAGTGGCATCTTCTTTATTGTATTCTTTTCTGTATAAAGTGTTAATACAATTTGGTATTGTCTCTCATATGCTGTGTTATTCTGAATTCTAGTTAATTGGTGATCTGGTTAATTTCCGCATATTAAGTTGCTTGGTATTAGTAATCAAATTGTGTGCTTCCGGTGTACACCCTCTCCCAACAAGTGGTATCAGAGCCTTGGTTGTAGGTTCTTGAGCTTGATACCAACAGGTGGTATCTGAGCTGAGGTTGGAGGAAGCAGGTTTTGTGTTTGGTTACAGGTCACTCTCAGGGGTTTCTGATCGAGTGGGAATAGAGCAACTGCAGATCAAAGTAAGCTAAGAATGGAGGAGTTGAAAAGCACAGATGGTCACTCACGGTCCTATGGAAAGAAAGAGCAGGTAAAAGATTATTGTTGGTTGGTAACAGATCAGCATGAAGAAACTGAAGATACAGATGTAGCAGGTGTTGTTGCACAGGATGTGTTTGCAGGTTTCTTGGATAAAGTTGAATCTTGGATAAAAGATTCGGTTGCCTCTTTCCATGTAGTTCCAGGTAGAGGAGCTGGTAAGCCTTGCCAAAGAATTGGCAAAGGGGAAGTGAAGCTGAAATTGCAGGCGGCCAACACACAGGTGTTGATGAAGGTCATGCAGGTCCCAGGTTTGGAGATATGGCTAATTTCTTCAGAAAGATTGGGTGATGAGAGATGCACAAGAACTCTCACAGCGGATGCACTTGAATTAGCTGGTGGTAAGAAAACAGGTATCCTTTATCTACTTGTTTATATTACTGATTCTTCTTTTGTTGCGGAGACGTGGCTTCGTAGGCTTGGTCACATGAGCAGGAAGGAGATGCATGTTCTTAAGCGGAAGACAGATATATTTGACAGGCTTAAGAACTGGAAAGCCTTGGTGTTTATGGAGGAGATGGCGGACAGAACCCAGTGGATATGGCTGGATACTTCTGAGCAGGGCAGTTTGGACATGTGTTTTGATTCAAAGAAGGTCGCGGGTAAAAAGTCATCACTCACAGGCGAACACAGACATCGATGTCGGTCAGGAGGAACCGGCGTCGAACAGACAGGTGCCGATGTCGGTCATGTGCAGACCGAAGCCGGCGATGTCGGGCAGGGTAAGACCGATGTCGGTCATGGGACCGACATCGGCAGTATGTAAGACCGATGTCGGTTATCAGGACCGACGTCGGCAGCAGGGACACCAGCGCAGGCAGGTTGGTAGTCAGGTACAGACGCATGAAACCGACGTCGGTCAGATGCAGACTGTGGGGTGACCGAGGTCGGTCACTGTAACGAATTTTGGGTGGACAGCAAGCTGTCAAGGAGTCTCAAACACCCATACGGAGGACTGAAGGCGTAAGTAGGCCCTCAAATTCGTTGTTCCTCTTCTTCATACTTGTTGCTGATTGTAGAGCAGGAAGGATCCAGGATACAGGTGTGAGCTTGGCATGGATGAGGATGTGATTCCTTGGAGGAGAACCAGACATGTGTGTCTTGGTGGAGATGCCAGCAGGTATGAAAGCACAGAGACGAATGGATTCCTTAGTAGAAGAATAGAGAGAACGGATACGTGAGACGGAAGACCAGGTATATGGTCTTGTGGAGCTGCAGGACAGTGTTACAGGTTTTGATAGGTGGAGGACGAAGCATGGCTTCAGTCAGTGTCAGGGTAACTACTGTGGTTTTGTCTTACCAGGGGGATGATGAGTCATGACATCATTCTGTTGCTATATGTGGATAGTATGCTAGCTAGTAGGGGTGTACATACAGGGTTTTGCTGAGCTAAGGGTAAGATTAGTTCAGTGGCATGTCATGAGGAGTTTGGAGCAGCAGAATTCTTTGACATGGGAGGCATGGAGATCACAGGTTGATTTTGTCTCGAGTGGGAGCTGATGTGAATCAGGTGTTGGCGAGGTTCGGGATACAGAACCGGAGCACACTAAGGGCTGGACAGGTACAGTGTCCGAAATCACATGAGGTCTGGTATAGACCTGAGTATTCCCATGCAGTGGGAGCTGTCAGAGAGTTAGGAGCCAATTTGTGGAAGTGGATTCTCAGGTTTTCTGAGAGGGACCGGCAGCAGGTGTTGCTATGCAGGGTCAGGACTTCACTACATGTATTTGTAGGTTCGGATGTGGCAGGTTACTCGGATGACAGGTGGTACACCACGGGATGTGTGGTGGGTTGTCTTCAGGTGGGAGCTTAAAGAGGGATACAAACCAGGAAACAGATTAGACAGAGTACAGGTACAGGTACAGTGCAGCTATTTATCTCCAAGTGGGAGATTGTTAGGATTGTGGAGCTAAAAGCTTCACTGATGCAAACAGGAGAGGAGGTTGCTGAAGGTTGCTGAGTTGCAGAAGAAGTTGGGGTCGGTCTGATCAGCCGACGTCGGCGGGATAGCACAGAGAAGCAACCGACGTCGGTCATATATCGGCCGACGTCGGTCACCTCCAGGCAGACAGGGACCGGCGTCGGTCGCCTGTGTGGTTCGACTGCGAGCTATTTACGGGCAGTTAGCTAACGAACCAAGTGTTTGCATGAAGAGATCTATTTTTAGACTGAGAGCTGCGGATCTAATTATTGTAATTAGATGTCTAATCACTGTTTGGATGAGATCTATATAATAGACTCATGGTTGTATTGTAAAAGTGTGCTAGGGAGTAAGAGAGCATAATTATAAGCTCCTTCTGTGTGTGAGGTAGAGCTATGGTGCGTTCCTCCTAGTGCCACAGTACCAGGTGTGTTGGTGCTGGATTGGAGAGCCAGCTGGGTTCTTCAATAAGTAAGATCGTTGATCTGCAGGTGTATGTGTGTGCAAGGTCGAGGTTCACAGGTGATTGGAACCATTGCTTGATTTGCAGGTGTGCAAGGTCATACAGACAGCAACACTACAGGGAGCAGTATCAGGCAGGATCTACTTGGATTACAGGTGTGTACTCGGATAGAGCAAGAGGAAGGCAAGGGAGTTCCTTCCATAAGTATGGTCTGTTGAATTGCAAGTTGTTGCAGATTCATGGGAGATCTACTTGAAGTACCTTGAGTACTTGTGGAGCACGTGGAGTGCTTGTGGAGTGCGTGGAGCACTTGTGGTGTGCGTGGAGCACGGGAGGTGAACACCAACTCTGTATTTGAGTTGGGTGTTGGGACCTGTGAGAGGGAGAGCTTTGGAGAGAAGAATTACTGTTCACTTGAGGCGTGGGAAACCTTTGTAAGGTGGTGGAGAAGAAGTGGCATCTTCTTTATTGTATTCTTTTCTGTATAAAGTGTTAATACAATTTGGTATTGTCTCTCATATGCTGTGTTATTCTGAATTCTAGTTACTTGGTGATCTGGTTAATTTCCGCATATTAAGTTGCTTGGTATTAGTAATCAAATTGTGTGCTTTCGGTGTACACCCTCTCCCAACTACAATGTTGTTTTTGAGATGGATCCTTATCCTCCTTACATTATTTAATCTAGGGAACAAATCCAAGATCCTCTATCCCATAATCTAGCTACTATGCCTCCATACTTATAGTAGGACTAAGAACAAACAATGTAGTACTTACTAGCGTACCATCAGTTATAGACCAAGTTCAATAATAATCATACTATGTTACTTTCCCATTGGCATATGATCTTTAATTTTTTTATTGACACTTTATCATAAAAAAGGATGAATTTTTAATCGTATCCATAGAGGTAGGGGCCAATTTTTCAGTAGACTTCCCCCATGAAAATTTGTCTAGTTTACTTAGAGTACATTTAGTATACCATATAACCAAACCATCAAACATGCTTCTTCGATAAATCCTCATTCACTCATGTTGATGTCATATCAAAACCCATGTATTATTTTATTAGGAAAGGGCCTCATGGTGGACCAATTTTTAAAAATAAAATAAGCATACCAAACCTATTTAAACTTAGTACATAATTTTAATAATATGACCATGTCAAATGCTCCTCTCATCAAGTTAGCTCCTTCAATAGGGGTATTTATCAAATTAATAGGCCAAGATAATTTATTTATAGACCCATTCACACAAAACAATTTAGTTGGTGACATGTTTAATGCCCTAGTTATTGAATAAATATTTACTAATTCTATGCAGCTGAATGTGCCAAACATAGTGGATAACATGAAAGTGTCATCTAATCAAGGCCAAAGTGGTTTAAATTCATGAATAAATAGTCCAAAAAAGTTTATTTATTAAACACCATTAGTCATTTATAATAGTATGGGTAAGTAACTTCTACATGCTAAACATAATAAGCTACCTCTAATCCTCAACCAACTTCTTCTTCAAGCACACAATTTCAAGGATTAAGTAGTAAAATGCCAACTAATTACTTGCATAAAAAAAATGTGACAAATGTTACTACACCATAATAGGTGATGACTAACATTCCAAAATAACAAGAATAGTCCAATATACCAACCCATTAAAGGTAAAACATTTTGCCAACTCAATAGGGAGCAACCAATGTTCCACCTCATCGGGTAGTGATAAGTATACCCCAATATTCATAGACCAACATTACTTTACAATCATAAAAATTGTCTAATCAATAATGTATGACCATTTGTTAAAGACAAATGTCGAACACTTTATAAGCATCTATGAAACAATAGTTGTTTACATAACCAAGAGGTACCACTATCCCATAATTACTAATTAGGCAATAATTGCATTTCATTCTAAACATGCCACAAGTATAATGGTAGGGCCTTGGTTCATAAGTTCCCCTTATTCAACCATGTTTTAATAGTTGGTAATAAGTCACTACTCAATTTTAATAGGCAAAATACTTCACTCAAAGCCATATCTTTCCATCCCATCCACAATTACCTCAAAACCAACCCTAAATACTAAATCCAAACTAGAATATTACACCATAATGCATTAAATTTCAATAAATATATCCTAATACATGAATTTATATTCTTGGTTAGTTACCTAATAGAACCAACATCCCATATAAAATTATGCCTCCATTATATCTTGATTAATGTAATCCACTTTTGATTGCACAACCTTTACTTTAGGCCAATATTCCATCAAGCTTTTTGGCATAAAAAATAAAGAAAGTTAAGGATGAAATTACTACCATTCTAGTACGAAAATAGAACAAGAATTTCAAATTAGATGATGTGTGTTCATACCCATTCAACATGGATTGTTTGTAGATACCATTTCATCTAGGGTATAAACCATTAAAATTTGACAAATACAAGTGTAAAAGAAACCCAAAGGCCCATTTGATAAAATAATTTGTTTCTTTCCAATTTGTGGCTTATAATGACATATACCTCCTAATTTTATTTCCTTAGAGTCTATTATGATAGGCTTTGGATTGGTTTCTTAAATTACCAAATAATTTAGTATCTAATTTTGATGACCTTTTAGACAAGTTTCTATAACATTTTTCCTACAATATTGAACATGACATTTCACTAGTAGATTTGACTCAAGCCAAGAAAAAATATGGTGAAAAATTTGAAATATATCTACAAATATGGAGATCACCTTCTAGTCAGTTCACCCATAATTTATCATACAAATAATTGGCTACTGTGTTTACCAAAAATTTGCATAGTGAGATATCTTATCATTTGGAACTGTAGTGTGCACATACCTTTAAGGAGATCATCAAAAAATGTTTGTTAATCAATAATTCCCTTATTAAAAAAGGGATTATAAATCTCATTTCATCAAATTAAAATCACAATCAAAACCAAAGAAACAACCAAAATCATAATCAAAATCCAATATTAGCACAAGCATCAACACCAACCCAGGCTAGTATATATAAAAAATAAAAGAAATTTAACCACAATAATAATGTTGTTGGAAATGGAGTAATCTAATAATTTCATGTGTGAATAGTAAAAATATTATCTGATCAACTAATGTCATAAATGCAAATTACTCCTCACCAATAACCCATCTAATAAGTATAACCTTCACAACAACCTAGACCTGCTCAACAAATAGAACAACCATTACCTTTGAAAACCTATCCTTTAAGGAGAAATGTGCATACTCATTGCATCTTTAGTGACCTTAGATAACCTATAAAAGCCATGTTTTAATAACTAGATGTAGTTAATCTAATTAGTTGGCCAATTCTAAAGCACTATCTTGAGGGTATTCCATATCCAAAATGGTATAGAGAAAATGACCTATATGAATACCATTGAGTTAATGGACATAATTTTCACCGTTGTGTGAAAATCAAACACCTAATTAGTAATATGTTGGAAAATGGTTAGATCACATTGGATAATAGAGATTATACATCCAATCAAAACCTAGGTATTTTATCAAAACCCTTTTTTGCAACATAACAATAACAACCAATAATAACAACAACAAAGTCCAGAATAATAGTAATAATACTATCAAAAAATAAAAAAATAATAGTAATAAAAATAATAAGAATGTCAAATGAATGGATAAAACTAGGGCTAAAACAATTTTAGTACCCAATAGACTTACCATGTAGTTACACATGAATATAATAAATTTTTAGGTTATATTGGAGGAGGTTGCATTTCCACAATCACCATTAATCCAAGACCAAGTGATAACTAAACATGACCATTGGTAACCAATTTCAATAAACTCATCTATACTAGTGATCCTTCCTTTATTTAAGACCACATAAAGGTGCACCAACAAGTAGGGATTACTAATTTTGGACCTCATACTAATAAATCATTCTTTCCTCATGACCACATACAAGTACATCTACAATCGAGACTTATCCTATCTAGCCCCTGTCCACCATCATTTCATAGTAATAATAGTCTTATATCTAATCTTGATTGTGAAATCAAAACTCAGTGGTTAAAGATCACTCTAGAAAATAAATGGTTCACAAGAAGGACAAGGGTAAATAAATATTGTGTCTTTGAATCTTATCAAGCATCTTGGATACTCAAAACTAATATACAACTAGAAACAATCACTATCAAGGCCCTTGAAAAAATAAATTATCAAGACCTAAAATTGTAATATAATTTTATGTTAGGAAGGCCTTGGATATATTAAATTTATGTAATCCCTTCTACATTGAATTAATGTCTCATATTTTCCCATTCAAGTATGGAGGTCAACATCAATAGAGATTTGCATCTCTACAAACATTGTAAACATTTTGAGGTTGAGTACTAAAGCTATAAATACTATTTTGGTCTAGATATGGTTCCCAAGAAAGACAAGGGTAAATAAATACTTATTGATTTACTAGAGGATAATTTCATTGACCTAAATACCCTTGATTCATATTCCCATATGCCACCTCCTAAATTATCCAATCATTTTACTATCTTGGCCAATGGCCGAAGTGAGTATTTGACTCATGACATGTTTCATATTTCCAAAATTACACATAACCCTAAGTCCTATGGAAAACCTAAATGAAAACCACCTTACATGGAATGGTAATGAAAAGGAAAGGACAAAATGTATAGTCTAGTTCTTATAATTTTCACATCAGATACTAAGAATAGGACTGACTCATAAATGATGAATCCTTATTATATAATGACAAACTAATTGATTTTTTAAAAAATAACAAGTATCCCATTCTTAATAGGATAATGAAAAACCAAGTCTATGAATGAGGAATCCTTGGGCCAAACCATTAGGGTACACTAGAGATAATCTCTATAACTCAGTATAGAGGAATCTATAGTCTCAGATTTAAACTACATGGGGGTGACCCCACATATCTTATTCATGTTCCAATGCTAATGACTAGTGATAATGATGTAGACAAAGACATATATTTTGATAATAGCCTTTATGATAAGCTTTCCAATACCAATGTATTTGGTATGCATGCCATTTTTACCCTTATCCTAGTTATTCACCATAATCCACTTCCTTTATATCATCCTCAACTTATATCTTAAGACCAATAAGAATATATGGTACCTATAGATGAGTTTGATAATGATGAGGATTTTTGCAATTTTCTATGCCTAAGATACAATGTTCCATTGGGAGACTACAAATAAGGGTTTTCAATCAAACTGGATAATGTAGCCTATATTGGAGAATGGGTGAACACCCTTAGCCACAAAAAATTAAATAAAACATTGAGGTCCCAAAGTGACAACCTCTTTAAGGCACTTTTGGCCTAGGGTAAAAGTAAAGATAAAGGCTAGTCTTATGGTGAAAACTTATTTAAGGAATTATTAGATGGGGGTGTTCACCTTTACCCTAATGAAGCTTAAGAGACCACCAATAATGAACTTGATTTTGGATTTGAGTTCAATTATAAAAAAACAATAATACCTTTGATCAGATTATCCAAGAGTTTCTAACTATGTTTGTAACTTGGCCATCCTTACCATAGGGATATTTTGATTCATCTTATTTAGGAGAACTTGAAGATCTAGTCTAAACAAATGACTATCTAGTTATAGGCCAATTTTAAACATTGACAACCATTTTTTAAGATGCTTTAACTCTACTTGTATAAGACACTACAAAAGTCAACATTGGGACTCCAAGTGACCCAACATAGATCAAATTAGGCACGTCCCTCACTAAAGAGGAAAGTGAAATCTTTACATCCCTTTTGATGGAATTTTTGACATATTTTGTTGGGCCTATTTAGACATGCTAAGTTTATACCCTACCTTGGTTTTACACTACCTTATTTTACATCTTGATGTCAAACTTGTGAAGAAGAAATTATGCAAACTATATCCTCATATTGCTATATTAGTAAAGAAAGAGTTTGAAAAACTCTTAGAAGTGAGATGTATTTGACTGATTGACTATTCAAAGTGGATGTCAAATGTTTTACCAATTAGCAAGAAGCCATAAGGAGTAAAAATATGCACTAATTATAAAGATATAAACAAGGCCTACCCATAAGATGAATTTCCTTTGCTAAAAATTGACATGATAGTTAACTCCACAATAGGGTATGAAATTATTTCACTCATGGATGGATTATCAAAATACATCCAAATCTATATTATGTCAAAATACTAACATAAGATAATGTTCATCAATCCATGGGGAAAATTTTATTATCATGTTATGTCATTTGCTCTTAAGAATTTTGGGGCCACATATCAAAGATCCATGATCATCATATTTCATGATATGTGTTGGGCCCCTATTTCATTAATCATGGATTTGTGCCAAATCGATAGACATCTTAACATGATGCAATCACATGGAATGATTTATATTTTTATATTTTGGCACCAATAGAGGAACCAATGTAAGTCTTGTGCTAGCTAGTAGGGGGTTAATGTCACCTAGATATTTAGGGCATCCTTTATGAGTGGCAACATGTGGTGACTGTAGCATAAAGACTACAAGGTGATGGATATATAGGAATGATCAATAAAATCTCTACCTCAGTACCTAACATGCACTATCCACCTTGCAAAAGAGATGCTATTATGTGCTATAAAAGTAAGTATAAACTAGTGAAGTGAGGATGAAAATTAGATGTAACCAAGCTATAGAGAAATTGGCTCTAAAAGTAATGGCCACCATTAGTATTAGGAATAGCTTAAATTATATTAAGGCACTAATTGTAGATGCCCAAGATCACTTGTGAGCCTCTAGGTAGTTGAGTAGCTTAGCAATGTAGATTCTACACACACACACACACACACACACACACACACACACACACACACACACACACACACACACACACACACACACACACACACACACACACACACACACACATACATACATATATATATATATTATATATACATACATACATACATACATATATATATACATATATATATATATATACATATATATACATACATATATATATACATACATATATATATATATATATATATATATATATATATATATATATATATATTTGAACTCTATTATATAAATTTGATTAATGGAAATGGTGGTTGTTCGAAATGAATTTTCTATTTTATTTAAGTATCATTTGAATTTATAGTGAAATCCACAATGGTCCTAACATTGTAATTTGATTATAGTTATGTTAACTATGTTATTCATAAGCTCCTAGTTTACAATGTTAATGGAGTCCCTATGTTAATTGATAATGTCATCACATTTTTTAATAATAGCCTAAGTATAGAAAGGGTCATGCACCAAGTTTTTATTTTCCTATTATAAGCGCTAGCCTAAGAATGAATAATTGAACTGAAACATCCCCTTGACCCATCTAGTGTCTACATGAAACTAAACTTAGTTTGATAAAGTTTTGCACCCTTAAGACCAAAACTAGTTCCCTAAATGGTCTTGTGCCTATAGACCATTAGGCTTAGCCGAGTAAAGGCTTATGACAATGATTACACCAAAATCCTTCTCTCAAATGACTAAGTCCTACAAGTTAAAACTTGCACCATGGCACAACTAGCCCAATGTGATCCTTGATTCTCTCTATGATATGCTTTGGGTGAGCACATAAGGATTTGCATCTTATGTGAATTGATGCTAACACAATTGAGTGATAAATGTTGAGTGCTAAGAGAATATACCATGTTTTCACCTAAGTTATAATAAGTCTAGAACTAATTTGGAAAATTGGATTAGCACTTAACTGGATGAATTGATGAATTTTACCCCCTTTATATAACATTTTGGTTCCATTGATAGGGCCCATGTTGAATTTTATTATTGTAGTGGTATGATAAAATGATGCCCCAACTCTCCCTAGAAAACATCAATCACTAGTTACAATAGGTGGAAGATGTTTTTTCACTAAAAAATATAAACTATAGAGGACACAAGTTGATAAAGTGGGTTTAGGATAACATGTATGATGCTCTATATGAGGTATTTTTCTATAAGTTGCCTATGCATGTGTATCAATGGTTGGATACATATTAAAACCATATAATATTAATTTATGGGTAATGCCTTGGGTGGATGAAAGATCACTTAGAGAGACTTGAGACTCTAGATGCCACTTGGATGAGAGCAGTAGATAAAAATGGTGGTAAGGAATGTTGAATAGTTACATGCTTGAGTTTTCTATTTACACATACTCTTGCCCTGAGGAAGTAGAGTATCAATTTTTGCATAAAACTAGATGAATGTTTATGAAAGAGTTTGGTATAGAACTCAAAAAAGTAATGGTAGATTATGGTTTCAAAACTTTAAGAATGGAAGGCTAAAGTCCTTTCATGTATGAGCAGTGAAAGGGGAGAAGGGGATATATAGGTGAAGTGTAATGGAAGGGGATGATCATATTGACACCTAAGATCTTAGGATATAGACTTATAATAATAAAAGGTGTAGGCTGATGGAAGATATATAACTTATAAGTGTTGAGAGAACTTGTAGCAAGCTAGTAGGACATGAGGAAGGATCCCTTGAAATAAAACAACATAAGGAGAGAAATAATGAATCTATAAATCAAGCTAAATAGTTGATGGGTATATAATGTGATAGATACATATATAATTTGGTAACTAAAGATGCACCAGATGTGACTACCCCCTTGAGCCTATAGTGTAAGCTCATTTATTGGATGCCCCATGAGAAGAAAGAAGAGTGATAGCTGGCCCTATTGTCAACATAAAATTTGACCATTTTGTAGAATTATAGTATAATTTTATGATTTAACAAGTTATTCCTTATGAGGAATTGAGTAGGATGCCTTTATACCATTGGATTCTAGCTCAACATAGTAGAACATGAGTGCAAGCATTCCATCTTAGCTAATGTCAGCTTTGTAGATTAGGAAACAACCTATAAGAAGTAGTCTAGCACCATAAGTCAATGATACAAAACCATCATCATCTTTGGTACCATTATTAATTATGGGGCCAATGCCTAACCTAATAGCTATATGCATTGGAAAACTACCACCTAGATAAATGCTAGGGGGACAAGTACCTCAGATGCAAGCTACATACCCAAACTAAATTTAATATGAAATGGTCATGCACTTACTAGAATGATACAACATAATGAATTACATAGAGCATGTGATAAAGTATGAACTACTATTATGTGATTGAAGGATAACCTAGTTAGAGCATAAGGCAACCTAATTCATGATAACTCTCTTAGATCATGCCCATACCTTGTATAGTAAATTTGATCCTAACTAGGCTATGGTTGACTACAACACCTTGAAGGAAGCATTATTAAAATAATTTGATATACCAAAGTTTGAATAGTAGAGCATCATCACACTCAAGCATATTAACTAAGGGCTCTCAAAGAGCATGTGCTTGTATGATGCAAGGTTTAAGACCCCCCTTTTCAAGCCTCCTTATGACATTGACCCCTTCCAACATGAATAATGGTTCATTGGAGGGTTGATAGTGTTGTTTACAAGAGCATTCTCCATGAAAACATTTATAGACCCTCATGAAGTGCTTGAAGTTATGCT
This sequence comes from Torreya grandis, assembly GCA_037957365.1. Lineage (NCBI taxonomy): Eukaryota > Viridiplantae > Streptophyta > Pinopsida > Cupressales > Taxaceae > Torreya > Torreya grandis. The sequence goes on from JARHVA010007349.1 coordinate 81,729, forward strand.
CAGGGCTAAGGTAGTCATAAGCACTAATATTAAGATCAACCCATTTATAGAGGCACAAATTTCATCCATAGCCTCCCAACTCCAAAATCTAACTGGTAGTTCATTTTAAGAAGATCAAAGTGGATTATGGTGCACTAACTATGAAGTGGAAGGCCATAATAAGAATAAATACCCTTGAAAGAATGTGCACACATTAATTCTAAGTTGTGAGGTCTATCATGAGATGCATGATGTTCTCAATTACCCTTTATTGAAATGTGATATTTAGGTTAACACAACCATTTATTCTTGGTTTTATGATGCCTACACCCATACACTATTTGATTGCTAAGAGATTGATGAAATTCATAAAAACATGGAAAGAGGCATAAGGCAGGCCATTATAGCAATTAGAGGGAAAGCTAACCAAGGAAATGAAGGCTATGGCCAATAGAATATAGGTTTTGGGATGTAAGAAAGTGTCAGAGGGAAAATTGGAGTACATGGTGGTGGTAGGTTCCCACCTTGCTCATATTGAAAGTGTGGCTCGATAGATCACTATCAGCATGATTTACCTACACATCTAATGTGTGGTTATTGTTATGGATCTCATAATTTTGAGTAATGCCTTAAATTGTACAAGAAGTTAACCTAAGGTAGTCTTGGCATAGACAAGGGTGCTAGAATGATTAGGCATGAGGTGAAAGTAGAGAAGTGAACTTTGAAGATGAAACCAAATTGCATAGAGATAGTTAAGGTATAGGTGACTACTCATAGCAGATTCAGAACTCACCCACTAGTTATGCCCATAGTAGAGTTGCACTTAAAATATTGGGAGAATATCTTCACTAAGTATATAACATGGCCTAAACCCAAATTTTTGCCTCACCCAAACCCTTCATGCCATAAAGATGTTTTGTAGTAGGCCATGAGCATCATTCAAAACCTCCAAAGGGAGCTCTAATTGGTGTGAGACTTAAAGGCATAGGCTAATACCTCCCTCAAGAATAAAGATAACTAGGAGGTTGAGATACAAGAGCTAACAAATATCCTATACCACTTATAAATAAAATTGATGTTACCCCAATTGAAGAATTTAATTTTGGAGCATGCAGGGTAGAAGCTAGTAGAAGTCATTGCACCATGCATGGAAAGGGAATGAGAAGTCAAGCATACATATAATTTGTCTTAATATCAATAACTCCTTGTGAATTACATAATTTATAGATCGTTTATATGTGAGGTCATCACAAACATAGGCACTAAGGTCAATATCTTGACCAAGAATGCATGAGAGAAGATGGGTAGGCCAGACTTAAGACCTTCCCCTCATATACAATTCATTACCAACAAGACTAGGATGCATCTCATCATAATTTTTAAAGGCATAGTTGTAGACATCATGGGTATAAAATTCCATGTTACCTTTGAAGTAACTGAGTTGGTAAAACAAGACAACTACTTGATGCTTCTTAGAAGGCCATGGTGTTATGAGAAAAATGCATATATGAACTTCAAGAGGTGTTATATGACCTTTAAAAATGTCATTGAGAGGGTAGTGATCCCCCTCTCAAGTTACCAAGAACCCCCCTATATAGAGAGTGTTGATCTTGAAGATGATATCAACCATATATATAATATCATGATATAAGGTAGCGAGACTCTCAAATCCAATGACCAAGAAGTGATTTATTGGAAAGATGGATAGTCAACCTCAAAAACCACCAATGTTACTTGTGAAAAATGGACCAAATAATCATATAATACCACTATTCAAAGGTGCCACTTGGTGCATGAAAAAATGTTAAAACTAGTAAAGATAGGTTGGGTCCAGATTGATTACACTTCTAAGAGGTGCGTATTGTGCACCAAGAAGAGGGGAAAGAGAGTAAATAACTTAAGTAAAGGTAAAATTATGGTTTTAAAAAAATACGAGGGGATAAATTTATTATAATAGTATATATATGACCTCAAATCATGCATCCCTAAAGAAGTATATAGAATGGGCACACTAGTGTATACATTACAAAGCATTACCACTCATTGGTGGGAAGCATAAAGGCCCATCTTACTAATTTTGAAAGATATGAAAGCAAAAATATACACTATATTTAGGAATATTAATTATGAATTGGAAATTTCAACATAATCTAATGACTTATACCCTATATTACATGTGTGCTTGTGTGAAGAAACATGGACTGACTGCAGTTAAAATGTCCCAAGGAACCTATGGGTGCATGCCTTTTATAGAAAATTTAAGATGTGGGAATAATCATGGAATGTTTTAAATGATAAATTCCATGATATATCCAATTGGTATGTCCTTAAAGATAGGTTTGTGCACACCTTCTCCTTTTCCTCTCAAAACTTGGAATTGATCAAGCCACTACAAATAATTTGATGGGAAATGTTTGAGAACACTGCAATCCTAGACGAGCACATAAAAGACATGTTTAGGGAAAATTATTTTGTCCTCTTAACTTTATTTGAATAAAATTTTATTAATATTGACTTGATTGATAAATATGATGATAATTGGAAGGCAAAAAACTAGATGAACTTGATAGGTAAAAAGAAGTTAGTGTACCAAGTGGAGCATAACACCCCCAATGAAGAAGACCCTACTCATCTTCACATATAAATAATTGAGGGTATGAGGCAAGTTGAGGACTCAAATCATGAAAGGAATGAAACCTACCATACACTAATAAAAAATAAAAAGGTAGACATCAGCTCTTAAGGGGAACCAAAGATGGCCACTCTAGCTACATACTAGTCTGATGTGGAGCTGACATGCATTATGGATTTCTTGAAAGAGTTTCAAGACTTGTTCCCTCAAAATTAATTAGATATTAAGGTCCCCCACCCATTACTTAAAAATATGAGCATCAACCTTACTGATGGTGTAATACCTATCAAGAGGCACCCTTATAGAACAAACCCCAATCTTCATGTCAAGGTTAAAATGGAAATTGATGATATGCTATCTGCAAGCATCGTCTACCCTATGTAGGAATATAAATGGATAAATCCCATGATTATTAGCATCAATAAGGATGGGCACATTTTTATTTGTGTTAATTATAGATTATTTAATGTTGTCTACATCACTGACCCCTTCCCAACTTTGTTCACTAACAAAGTCTTGGATGGCATAGTAGGTTATGAGATATAAATACTTTCACTAATGGGTTCTCAGGACACCATCATGTCCAGATTAAATAAGAGTAAAAGCTTAAAATGACCTTTATGATATAATGGGTTTATTTTAAATACAATGTGATGTGATTTAGACTCAATAATACACCAATCATGTTCTCTAAAATGGTGATCACTACATTTAAGGACTTCATTCATAAGTTCTTCCAAGTGTATTTAGATGATTGGAATATGTATGGGCTAGTAAGGGACCATTATGACAACTTGTGCCTCATGTTTGAGAGGTGAAGATAGTTAAAAATATCCTTGAACCTCAAGAATTTCATATTCATAACACCATTTGGCACCTTTCTCAAGAACATCATCTACAAAAATGGTCTACTCATCGATCCCATGAAGATTATAATTATTCTATAGCTCCAGACCTCTTCCATGTAGAAATCCATTCATGCCTTTCTTGGCCATTATGTCTACTATAAAAAGTTCACAAGGAGATATGTAAAGATTAAAGTGATACTAGATGATCTATTGCATAAGGATGATTTGTTCTATTGGGGCACAGTGCAAGAGGATGCCTTTAAAACTCTAAAGCTCAAATTAGCAAGTGCACCTATTTTACAATTTCTTGATTATATGACTCCATTACACATCCATTTCAATTAATATAGTTCTATCATTAGAACCATTATAATGAAACCCAGTGAAGGAAAAATATATCATCCCATCTCCTTCACAAGTAGGAAACTGACCCAAGTCGAGTAGAACTATATAATAACTAAGCGTGATGTGTTTACCATGGTCTACACCCTATAAAAATTTAGGCAATAATTTTTGGCAACCCCATTCATCTTCTTCATTAATAAAGAGGTGCTTAATTACCTCATGAACAAGCTTGTTCTCCATAGGCACATTTTTGGATGGATAATTCATTTAAAAGAATTCTAGTTCTCATTTATTGTAAAACCTAGAAAATAGAACTTGAACCCAGGCCATTTGTCTTGCATTGAATCTGGTGATGTGGTTATGTCTATTGAGGATGATATGTTGGATGCAAAACTCTATAGGGTCTAATTCATCCCCAAAGATTTGGTGGAGATTTCCATTTTTATAATATCTAGGTCTATACCCTAGACTATGAAAACTAGAGAAAATAAGTAGCTCATTGTTTATGCCACCCTCTTTTAGCTCATTAGCATAGAAATATACAAATTGAGCTAATATGAAGTTCTACATTGATGTGTCTTATAACATGAAAGAGACTCCATCTTATGAGAAGCACATGAAGGGATAGTAAGAGGCCATTATGTTAAAGACATAATGGCATGAAAAGTGATGCAATCAGGCTTGTGGTGGCCAACTCTATTCTAGGATACAAAACATTATGCTAAGGCATGTGACATCTTCCAATGCATATGAAAACCTAACCATCGAGATGAGATGTTTCTCATTCCTATTCTTACCCAAGTGCCTTTTGAAAAATGGGCCATTGATTTTATTAGGCCAATCACTCCCACTATAAGGTGCATAAGTGCACACTATATTCTAGTGTCCACATACTATTTCACTAAGTGGGCCAAGTCATTACCAACCAAAGACTACACAACCAACATAGCCATAAGGTTTATATGAGAGAACATTATTAATCATTATGGGTGCCCAATTAGTTTGACTAGTGATAAAGGCATGCACTTTTTAAATAAAACTATACAAATCTTACTGATTGAATACATGGTGGCACACCATAATATAACCCTTTATCATTCCCAAAAAAATGGCATAGTTGAGGTGTTCAATAAGATATTTTTAATGTGCCTCATAAATATATGTGGTTTTGGTCACAAAGATTGGGATGATAGGGTATCAAAAATATTGTGGGCCTATCACACTACCTATAAGCACCTAAATAAGGATACACCATTCTAACTAGTTTTTGGCATAGAGGCTATTTTACCAATGGATTTCATATTTCCCTCATTGAATATTATGTGTATTGGTCATTTAGATGACCAAGAATCTTTGAGTTCATGATTAGAATACTTGAAGTACTTAGATGAGATGCATGCCCAATAAACATGGAGCCAGTAAGTAGAGAAGGCATGCCAAAAGATATGGCATGATAAACATATCAAATGCAAGGTAATAACCAAAGGAAAATTAGTCTTTATTTATGACTCTAAGTATCTCAAGCACCTAGGTAAGTTGTAGATTAGGTGTATGGGCCCTTATGTCATCTATTGAATATTGGAGACCAATGCATGGAAGTTACACACATTGATGGGTGAAATGCTCCCTGGGCATTTAAATAATAATTGATTGAATCCTTATAAGAAATAAAATGGCACTTATGGCATTAGATGTTGACTTCTAAATCAAAATTTGATTGTGATTATGCTAACCATAATAAAGTTTGGCAAAATCTAAACATTTCCTTATGTTTTGTGTTTTTATCATATGGGGTAAATAACTGAGGCACTTTCAAGCCTATAAGATAAATTTTTGGCATTCACATGCATAAATCTAGTTAGGTGAGTTAAGCATGGTTGCTTTTTAAGTTCTTGAGGGTAGACACCTAAGTTTCTAGGTGCATGAAGTTGTTAGATTCAAAAAAATGAGTACTAAGTGATAAAGAGAAACACATAGGATATTGGTGAACAAGACATAAAAATGAGGCACATAATATACTCATGTGCTAGAGATAAAAATAGGAAAATTATGTGCTAGAGGATCAACACAATAATTTATATGGGGTAGGACAGACCAAGGTAAGAGAAAAAGTGCAAGATATCAACCAAGAAATGGAAGTGCATTCGAAAGGAAGCACAACATGAAAATGATATGGAACCAAGGAGGTTGAATCATGTGCATGTTAATTGATACACCTAGGTTTCCATAAGGAGGTTGAAGGTCGTACCAAAGTGAAAGAAGTATAGGAGGAATATCATCAAGATAATCTAGCATCCACCCAATGGTAAGTGGTAAGTGATAATTTGAGTCACCTATCACTTCACCATAAATACCATTAAGAGAAGTTAATACAATGATGGTGGAGGCACAAAGATCCATATTAAATGTGAATGTGGCATCATATTTTTATGGATTTTATTGGTTTTAGTAAATTTCAATAAATCCATATACCATCACGCCATTAGTCACTTGCAATTAAGATGGTAGTTAAAATCAAGGTACAAAGGAGTGAATAGCCAATGGTAGTAGGTTATAGACCTTGTGAAAAATTTAATACAAAAATAGAGCTGAATCTAGGAAATGCTACCAAAGTGAAACCTTGAGCACCCATAGCCACCAAATAAGAATGATTATAAAGAGAAAAAAATTGTGTTTTGTGTGAGATTAGAATAGAAGATTGTGGGGTAAGAATTGGAAAAGAATAGGACATAATATATTTAGAGTGATGTTGAGGCCTCTATTAATGGTGAACAAATCTTGAGATCTTAAGTCATAGTTACAAACCCCACAACTATGAGGAATCACCAAGAAACATTATAGGCTTCAGGAAGATAAATAGACCATACTTCAACAGTAGTTAGTTCATAATGGGAAAAAAAAAATTAGTTTTGGTCTAATGTGGGTACATAAGGATACCAAGAGGTTGAAAATAGTAGAAGAGATAATCACAATAAATAATAAGTAACAATTGGTGGAAGGGGATAACATCATTGAAGTTGACCATGAGCCACTCACCAAGATGTCATATAGAGAAACACAATTTCCCCCTGAGATCTTAGCAGGGGAGACTTGGGTGTCTTTCTTGTATACCTATTGTTTGAAATAATACAACAATCACATGTTGATAAATGCATAAGATCTCAACCAAGACTAAGTGGTTGACATGGGAGCAAAGATGTAGGTAGGTGTAGTGTTATTTAACATCTCCATCTAAGACAAGCTTGTAATCACTAGTGTAACCCAAATATATGAATTTCTATGTTTTGGAAAGATATAATAACTCATTCAATACCTCCTATCACGTGTATATGGATATAACATCTACTTTGTAGGAAGGTGCATGTGAATATTGGTGTGCCTCATTAGAAGAATCACCAGGCTCTAAAGCATAGTCATAGACATCTGCCTAATGATGGAGGATGATGCAAAGGTGGAGAATATTGTGAAACTCCTTAGTTATTACAAGTCAATATTTTCATTCCCAATCAAATATATAAAGGACCCTGTCATGATGGTAGCTTCATATATCATGAGTTCCAAATTTTGCCTTGGTGGAAGATGGATAGTCATCAATAAGACCTACTTGTGCATTTCCCACCACATGGCACAAGGGGTCAAATTTAAAATTTCCAAATTTATTACTAAAGTGATGGTGAAGAATGCACTAGAGTGTCACAAGGTGAAAGAGACATTTAGGTGGGGGTCAATGTTGACATTGATAATAATGGAGAAAATTAACATGATTGATGGTGATGAAGATAATCATTAGGTCTTCCCAGTGCACAAGTACTCCTTGACACTGAAGTACCAGCACTTCACCTACCCACCCTCCCAAAATTATAGAAATAATTAATGGGATAGTGTACTTAATACATTAAAGCATTTAGGATTGAATGGTGCATCTTATAGGAGCTTTCCCATCATATTTTTGGAACAACGACCTTTGTTATCATGTAACATTTATATGTAGTGTGCCCGGTACTCATAGACAAAAACATATATAGATAGATTAGAATCCCTTACATGTTTTCTATAAAAAAATTTATGGAGGTGCTAAGGAGGATTCCCAATGCATAATAGTTGGACATCCTAGTGAAGGCCATGGATTTAGAAAGGAGTGGGTTGAGGTGACAGTATGTGTGCCCAAGAGAGAAAGCCACAAAGGATGAGGAGCATGACTCTGATTGAATGGAACTCCACCCCCTCTAGAGGGAAGTGATAAATAGACACATCTTCATGTTATAATATGAGATGAAGCCATGAAATAAGGGTGCGAACCCTATAAAAGATGATGATATCTACTTCTAAATTGATGATGAAGGTAAGCCCATGCCAATAATGTAGTATAATTATCCCCAAAAAATTTTGGTGAAACACTTGAATAAATTTAAGAGTGCATTAGCTTGAGGGTCACCTATGGAAAAGAAGCAACTCCTTCATCTCCAAAAAAGAAACACATGACCTTCACACCAGAGATTACTTCCTCCAATAAGAAATAAAAAAGAAAAAGAAAAATTCTAAGGGACCCTTTACACTCCTGAAAATAACCTTGGTAAAAATAGAGGTGGAAGAGGCCCACACATGAGAAAAAGAAGAAGAGAAGTAGGAAGATCCAAAAGAAGATGGAATAAAAGTCTACATTATGCAACAAGAAGTGGGAGAGGAGCCCAGTGTCAAATATTTTCAAAAGACCCTTTAAGGTGGCACTACTACCATGCTTGAGGATAAAAATAATTTGGCTAGTGCCTCACCTAAAGAGCCCTCCACATAGCCTCCATAAACTAATGAGGAAAAGAGAAGGTTGTGGAAGAAATCAAGATGGCGCTAGTATTGGAAAAGAATGGGAAGGATATGAAAGAAGCCAACATGACAGGCATATATTGAGAAAGATAAGGCCAAAGAAGAAAAATATATGAACTTTATTCTGTAACTTTGATTAATTTTAATGATGATTATTCTGAATGAATTTTATATCTTATTTAAGTGTCATTTGAATTGATAGTGAAATACACAATGGTCCTAACATTGTAATTTGATTATAGTTTGTTAACCATAATATTCACAAGATCTTGGTTTATGGTGTTAATGGCATCCCTATGTTAATTGATGACATCATCACATTTTCTAAGAATAGCCTAAGTTTGGAAAGGGTCATGCACCAAGTTTTGTTATCCCTACTATAAGTGCTAGCCTAAGAATCAACAATTGAATTGAAGCATCCCCTTGACCCATCGAGATCCTATATGATGCTAAACTTAGCTTGATAAAGGCTTGTGCCATTTTGACCAGAACTAGTTCCCCAAATGGGCTTATGCCTATAGACCATCAAGCTTAGCTGAGAAAAGTCCTGTGCTAATGATTCCACCAAAAGCCTTCTCTCAAATGACCAAGTTATATGAGTAAAAAATTGTGCCATGGCACAACTAGTCCAATGCAAGCCTTAATTTTTTCTTTAGTTTACTTTAGGTGAGTTAATAAGGCTTAAGGCTTATGTGAATAGATGTCAGTGCAATCGATTGATAAATGTTATGAGAATATACCATGTTTATTCCTATGTTTTAATAAGTATGGAACTAACTTGGACAACCAGATGAGTGCTTGACTAGATGAATTGATGAATTTTACCCCCTTTTCTATAATAATATGATGCATGACATTATTGAAGACATCAATGACATACTAGGTAAATCAAAGACCAAAGCTACTCATCTAGCCACACTATATTGAATATTTGAGAGGCTTCATGAATACGAGGTCATACTCAATCCTAAGAAGTGTGTTTTTGGATTTAATTCAATAAAATTATTAAGCTTCATTATCTCTTTTAGAGGCATTGAAGTCAATCCTACCAAAGTACAAGACATTATTGAGATGTAAACACCTTCTAATTTAAAGCAACTCTATAATTTTTAGGGTAAGATTCAATCTATCAGGTGATTCATTTCTCAATTGGTTGATAAATGACATGTGTTTACACACTTACTAAATAAGGGTGTTACATTTTATTGGGATGAATAATGACAAAAATCTTTAAGAATTTGAAGGAGTATCTTTCCAATCCAGCCATTTTGTTACCACCTATGCTAGGAAAGTCATTCTTACCATATCTATTTGCCACAGATAAAGCCCTGGGGAAAATTCTAGCTTAGCATGATGATAATGGAAAAGAACATGCCCTATACTATCTCAATTATACATTATTGTGTATGAACATAACTATACACCTATTAAAAAATCCTATTTAGCTATGGTCTTTATAGCACAAAATCTAGAGCATTACATGTTAAATAACAAGACCATAGTTATTTCCAAAGTAGATCTAGTCAAGTATCTACTATCCAAAAACAACTTTAGAAGGTTATATTTCCAAGTGGATCATGTTTTTGAGTGGGTTCAAGATCGAATACATAAACTAGAAGGCCATCAAAGGACAAGTACATGTAGATCACCATATTAAACCTCCCCTTATAGATACCAAACCACTAACTTTTCAATTCCTATAGGAGTCCATCATGATCATCATTGAGACACCTCATGAGGAGCAACACTGGAAGCTATATTTTGTTATATCATTTACATCACATAGATTCAGAGAAGGCATATTGTTTATTACACCATAGGGGGAACTTATGCCTAAATCATTATGTATCAACTTTCCTTGTACTAATAACATGGTCAAATATGAATCACTCATTTTAGGTCTTTGATAGGTAGTTTGATGTAATATTTAACATCTAAAAGCTTATGGTGATTCTTAGTTAATCATCAATTAGGTTACATACCACTTTAATACCAAAGATGATAAGCTAGTGCCATACAATTCCATGATCAACACTCTCAAACACAAAGTATTGACATACAATTTGAAAAAATTCTAAGGGATAGTAATAGGGCAATAGATGTCATGGCCACCATTAGCTCTTTGATCCATCACACCAACAAGGTAAATTAATATCAATTCCTCATTTAAAATCTTCTAGTTCCAGCTCATAAACCTTCAAACATTGTAATGATCTATGATATTACTGGTCCTAGCTCTAATGGTATTTAGATCTCTTTTCCTACCTTTATAACCATATTATGCCACCAAACCAATCACATAAATAATAAAAGGCCTTTACCCACCAAGAATCATGATATACCTTATTTAGAACAAAATTGTATTGTTACAACTTTGATAGAACTTTGTTTCATTGTTTAAATTTATCAAAATCAATATTAGTATTACAAGAAGTTCACAAGGAGTATGTGGATCCCACACAAGCAGGGTCATCCTAGCCAAAAAGATCCTACATACTAGTTATTATTAGCCAACTATGGATGTAGATGCAACTTTGTATGTTAAAAGGTGTGATAAATATCAAAGGCATGCCAATATAATTCATTCCCCAACCAAAATACTAATACCAATTATTATACCATGGTTATTTTCTATATGGGTCCTCAATCTCATTAGGAAGATTAACACAACCTCATTTGATGGCCACAAACACATCCTTACTGCTACACAATATTTAACTAAGTGGGTTGAAGCTATACCCCTCACTTACATGACTAGAAAATATATTTTCAAATTCATCTTCAATCATCTCATTTGCCACTATGGTTTTCCATCTGACATTATATATGATAATGGTGGATCATTGAAAAATAAGGATGTAAAAATGTTGTGTCCTAAGCACAACATCATTCAACATTTTTCTAGTGTTTATTACCAATAAGATAATGGCCAAGTAGAGGCATCCAACAAAACCATTTCCAACATACTTAAAAATATTGTCAATGATGTTGAACATGATTGGCATATCCAAATATTCTACACCCTTTGGGCATACTATACTAATTATTGTAACCCAATAGGAGCCACTCTATATTCCCTAGTTTATTTTACTAAGGCCATTATTCCCATTAAGGTTGAGTTGCCTTCTATGTGCATCTCATTAAAACATGTATTGGATGATAAATATTATTGAGTAGCTCACCTATAAGAGCTAGAGTTACTTGATGAGAAATTCATGGCCATTGTAAACAACCTTCAAGAATACTAGAACCGACTCCATGGACACTATAACTAATAGGTCAAACATAAAGAATTCAAGATTAGGGATCTTGTGCTCAAAAAAACCAATAAAATACCATGGTTGAGAAAAAATACAAGGGAAAGTTCAAACCTAATAGGATAATCCCCTACATCATTGTTAGAAATTATGGTTCTAGAGCATACAAGATTGATACACTAGATGGGGATGAACTTGATGAGCCAATTAACATTATAGGCCTCAAGAATTACTTCACTTGAAATAATTGAATTGTTATTTATGAGGTAAATTTATATTATACCAAAATATCAACATTCTTCTTTATACCATACCCTATACCATTCTGCCATACCTTTCCTATTGACCATAGTTATTTTTAACCTCTTTACCCAATCCCTTTGACCTTGGTTCTTTTATATTGGTTCTTTGAGCACCTTAAATAAGAGGATTCATATTAAGTTTCAGTAGTTGATTCATTATTCTAGATAGATTCTATATTTTGGATAAGTATGATAGTGGTTTGGCAATTACATATTTCATTTCTTATTTCATTTCATTCAGAGTGTTTTTGATTATAACTGCCTTTGGGTAAATTAGTGTCCCACTATCGTGCTACTAATTATAGATTCTTTTTGAAAATTAGTATCATTGACCTATTCCATTGTTTATTTATTATAACTACCTATTATAAAATTAGTAACAACATCTTTTATTATGCATTTAAGTACCACCTTGCCATTTATATGCTATAATGTGTCATTTGCCTTCTTTGCTTATTGTTATGAATTTACTACTACCTAGTCAAATTATTCCATTTTAAGGTGAAACTAAAGTGACTTGAGGTCCCATTTTGAGACTATGTAGGCAATGCTTGATTCATGTTGAGGTAATTTTAGTAACCCATTTTTCCACGCTCTCACCATTTTGCAAGTAATTTCAATTTGAACACTCTCGCCATTTTTTGAGTTGGACTATTTAGTATCTCATCATTCTAAATTAAGATGGGATTATTATAAAAATTCAAAAAAAAAATAAAATGATCTAAAAACTCCTAAAAATTACCAAATTGACCACTTCTTTACTTTAAGGATTCTATGACCTCTAGCTATTTCACAAGAAACCACTTGTCATTTAGTTTCCCCATCTTTACTGGCTTAATGTCCCATGCTCTCACCATGTATGAAACCATTCCCATATTTAATCTACTTCATCACTCATTATTTTATTGATCATCATTTTCTTCTATCCCATATTCTGGGAGAACTATATTTGGATCAAAATTTATGTTGGACCTTACATACATGGAACTATGTAGGCAAGATCTACTTGCCTACTACATATGGAGTTAGCTTGACTACCCCTTCCTTTTATTTTATTTCCCTATTTTTTATGTCCTTATATCCTATAGGCTAGGGGAAATGTCAGGTATTTTATTTATGTTGTGTTGTTTTCAATAATATTATGATTAACCATTGCTTGTGTTTTAGTTCATTTCATTCTATTTGTTTTGTTCTACTTTTTGTTAACTGGTATTTGTGTCTTTATATTTATTTGTTTATTTACCTATTTTTTTGGTTTCTTGTTATGCCTTGACTTATTATATCTATTTACATTGGGTGATTCCTTGTGAAATATACTTAAGTCCATCCATATTCATACATGAACATTATCATCATGGTTTCTATTATTGGTGCATTATTTTCAAAAAAATTATTGGATCACGTGTTATTACTTATGCATATTTTTTATAAGTTCTCATGGTGTTTTATATCATGATGCATACCATAAAATTCTACAACAAAAATAATATTAGGAAATCTTACAAATAATATGGCCATAATACTTCTCCTTGGCACTTAAAAAATCATGATCTACCCAAATCATTCTCCAAATATATAGTAATTAAAACATGAAATAATTTTAACCCTTGCTAGTTCAGACATGCATATCCATGCTAGTAGGTGATTGAATTTATATTTATCCTCTATATCAGCTTACTCTTATTCCATGAGTGTGTATTATGACCATAAGCCCCTATTCCAATTTTCCATGTTACTCGAATCATTCTACCAATGATTATAACCACCTTTGGTAAAATCATTATGTATCATCCCACTTGTAGATCCAATGATTATAACTACCTATGGGAAAATCATCATGTTTCAATCTCTTTAGATGTTAATTATTATAACCACCTTTGGGAAAATAGTTACCATTCTTATACCCAATTTGGGCACATTTTCATTGTGATAATAATTATAACCACCTTTGGGAAAACCATTATCTTTATCCACCTAATTGGGACATGTTTTTATCTTGCCAATTATTATAACCACTTATGGAAAAATAATTATTTTCCCTTTTAAATTATTATAACCACCTTTTGGAAAATAATACTATTTATTTTCCCAACTAGGGTAGCTCACCATGCCAGTAATTATAACCATTTGTGAGAAAATCAGTCTTTTCCACCCCTTTTTACCTTTTGTCTGATCATTTTCCTTATTTTGAGGGACCAATCATCAACCCTATTTTCCAATCACTCTCTCAAGGGTTAATCCATATATCATCCATTTCCATTTGAATTAGTAAGCATATAGGACATTTTCACTCTCTAAGAAGATGTTATTATGCATATAGCTTGTAATGCCTTCCCAAATAGGGGAAAACTATAAACACCTAAAACTATCCATAATTGGCTTCCAACCAGACTTCAAATTGATTACTACCAACCATTGTAAATTAATCTTATGAATCACTAAATGTCCCAAATTTACTTATGCATCATTCATCAAAACTTAGCATCATGTTGAGACATCCCTATTTGGGATACTAGCCTATATGCAATAATAATCTCTCACATATTCATCCTTAATCACCTTACAACATCAAAACTATAAATTTGGCCTATGTACTTATTAAGTCGGGAAAATTAACAAATATAAAATATTTAAAGAGATAAAAGTCTAATCAAAATCAATTAATATACTAAAAAAGATTAAATTCCTAGTTGAATTATGCATTTGCAATTAATGAAAATTCTAAAAATCTAAATATCAAGCCTTTCATCATTACCTTTATGATTTGTCAAGCTCCTTGAAAATATCCTAAAATATATAATTTGAGAACCATGCCTATAAATTTAAAAAGCATAATTACATGACAACTATTAACTCAATTGGAGTTAGTTTTAACTCACCTAAGTTTAATTTAAACCCATTTCAATCCTAAACTCAACCTTAACTCACCTTAGGTGAGAGTTAAATCTTAAGGATATAAATAAAAGGCCATTCCCATTTATTTCTAAGCCTAGATATTATAAAATTATTATTAAATCCATAATACTCATGCAATTAGTTTTACCATACCCAAATCTTAAGCCAAACAACATCAGAGCCAAGGTGACAAGGAGAGAAGGAGCCAATCAAGCTTTTATCAAAGACTTATTAAATCACAAGCCAATAAAACCATATAAAAGATATTTGGATATCCAAGGAAGGTTAAATAGTTGTTTCTTTTATGTTTTTGTTTTGATTTCTTTTATTTTTTTACCTAAGCTCTCCCTAGTGCCTAGAATAGATGTGTTAGGAATTTAGTGTGTTTTATTTCATTTGTTATATGGGACTAACACAAGACTAACCTCCCCTCTAATTAAAATCATTTTTCACAATAAATAACTCACTATTTTTTAATTATAAACTATAATAATCCATGTTATCATTCTAATAATTGGATGTGCTCAACCAATCACTTAAACACTTAAAATTTTACCTTTTCCAACTGTCTCTCTTGCTTTCTTAAAACCTTGATGCTTTTACATTTTCCTTTATCCATTATTTTAATTAAAAAATTTATTTATTAATGTGTATAAATTTATTATATGAACCATAATATCTCAAACCATTGTTATTTTTTAACAAATATTTAAAAAATATAAACATACTACTTAAAATCAAGCCATTAGGGTTTAAGAAGGGTTTTAGAGCACTTATTCTTCTTAATGATTGTTCATAAAGTTAAGCCACTATAATATAAATGAAACATGTAATATTGATGTAATATTATCCCCAATATCTAAATAATACCATTTTATCTAACTCTTATTCACCTTCATGTACTGAGCATTTGAAAATTACCTTCATGAACTTGTAACTAGCTAGTTAGAGGAATAGAAGAAACCTCTGTCAAATTTTAGACTATGAACTATTATTTAGAATTATTTTTTATTGATTAAGGATGTATGATGTTTTTAATACCTTTTTTTACCTTTAATCCATGAATGGATTATTATTTAAAACTTGCATATAAGCAACTTTGACTAATGGTGGAAAAAATGTCAATATTCTTCATGACTTTGCTAAGATGTTTACCTAGTAAACACTCAAGAATAGTAGATATATCCATTGGGTTATGGATTAATGAAAACATCACTAAAAATTTAAACTTAAAATTTCTTCCTCAATAAATTACAACACTTGTGCATAAGCACTTATTGAAATGAAAACTAGAACAACTACCAACTAACAAAAGTGCAAGATAACACTTAAAGGAATGTGAAAATTAAAGGTACTTAAAAAACATGTGCATAACAAAACTTGTAAAAAATTGAAAAAATAAAAATACTATGCATAACATTTAATATCCACCTAGATCAAAATAAAAACCTATTAAGTCCTTTCCATGTTGTTAACAAAGATGAGGAACAAGTTGTTATTTGAGTGTCATTCTGATCAAATCAACTTTTTTTTTTCTTTTTACCCTCTTTGAATTATTTTAAATTGAATAAACTAAATTAAACATACCTCTAGTATAAACAAATTCATCATGTGTTTCAGTAATTCATTTTTCTCTTTCACACTACGAAAGATTTCCAATGTAACCTAATTTTTATTTAGCTTCACAACCACTTTATCAATGGCTTCACAGGGAGATGTAAGCCCATAAAGATTATCAAAGTCTAGAATCAACTTGAATTAATTATACCATAATTCATATAAACCATTTTTAACCTCACTTTTAGGTTCTTTAAGCTCACTAGGAATCATTACATCTTATTTTATATGTTTAGTTAGCTCATGTCTAGGGTTGTTACCTTGTGAAACCACTGCTACAATCTCACTAGCTATTACCAAATATTTTGGAACATCTTCATGATAAAATTCTTTAAGATCAATTTTTTCTACAATTTGATTTTTTAATAGATCCTCAATGGATATAACATGATGTTATTCTATGTCAAATTGAATCCCATTTGACCAACACAACTCTTGATCATCCTCTTTTGAAAAAATTTCCTCTTCACCTACATGTTCTTATTTTTCATTCCATACAATAAGTCCTCCTTCAAAATGGAGATGGTGGGATAGAAATATGTTCCATTTTGTGGAATAGTAATATTGGACATTATGGTCTACTCTTGAATGGGCTTTGTGATTGAAGAGGTATTGAAAAGGCTTTGAGATTTATAATTAATAGTTTCATTTAATATTTCTTTGAAAGAAGGGAAAGAAACTTGTGTTATGGATTCATGATTCAATACTTCATACTTATATTTCCACTAAACAATCAACCTATCACATTATTGATCTTCATGGAAAACTTCAATTTGAGGTATGGGTGGAGGGATCAAGAAACTTATAATTTTTCTTGGTTTGGCTTCAATAACTTTCTCCATCTCATGATTTTGGATTGGCATGAGAGGAGGTTATTTCTCAAGAGTAGGCATGACATAATCATGGGTTTTGGTCCAAGAATTTTTCCAAGATGGAATGGTCTTAGGATATTTTATAGGATTAGGAGTCCTAAAACTTATAATTTTGAATCAATTAGACTCTTTTGAAGGTTTAAGGGGTTCTAGTTCTTCTTGTTTCCAACATGGAATTATGGACTCAATTCTTTGTACTATCTTGGATAACTATTGTATTAGTTCTCTTGTAGCCTCATTGTATCTCTTCAATGATTTAATCTCTTTTTTATGTATATATACTTGATGCACAATCTCTTCTTGGTACCTATTGTATTCTTCCCTATCAATCTCTATACATTGTCTCTCAAAGTTAGTTATTATCTCTTGCACACTTTTTTAGGCTAATTAAAAACATGGCTTTGTCAAGGCTGATTAGAAATATGAGTATGTGTGGGAGGGTGGTAAACACCATGATAATATGGATATACTAATGGTTTAGTTCTACTTGAATGGAATCTATAAATATTTTCATCTTGATATGAATGATATGAAGGTACAAAAACTATATTTTCACAAAATGGAAGGTTAAATTACATACCCATTGATGCTCTTTAGGCACTTGGACTACTTAAGACAATTGTATATAACTTGGAGTTACCATATATTGAGTACTTAAACAATTTGTTTTTCCCAAATTGATAAAACTATCACCAATATTTATCAATCTTTTATGCTATTATCCAATCGGGCATGTCAGAAACTATTATCCCTCAAAAATGCACACTAAAAGAACTTATGCTTTGTTCTCACTCCTAGTGATATAATATAAAATATCCAAGGTGTGGGTGACCTTATGTTGGAGATAATATATAGATGAATTGATGTTTTCATTCAGTACACTCACACATAACTCACTAAACTCTCTCAAATAGTACTTTCTTGATTAGAAAAAGGGTATAAGGAGCAATGCTAGAATTGAAAATGAAAATAAAAACTAAAATTTTGGGGTGATGAAATAATATGAAAGTCAACTATGTAGGTACTTAAAACAATTTTAAATCTTAATAACTTGCATACATTTACTTCATTCTCATATAATGACTTTTGTATCAGTATTTCACATAGAGTTCTTGACTCACACTCATACTAGTTTGGAAGGAATAAACAATGGTTAAATTCACTTATAGATTAGATAGATATCAAACTTAGATAATTGGTATGACCTATAATTTTTTTTTCTTGTATAAATGTGAAGATTTTAGACATAGACATAGGAAAAATAAATATTCGCTAAGTTATGTAAATAAACATTAAGCACACACTTCATGAAATCTTGATAATGGAGGCAAATTTAGCTCTTTATTTATTTAAAGGTGATGCAGTACATTATATTTGTATATTTTATGTAATTCAAAATCATAATATTTTTAGAATCATTAAAAAATGAATGTACATATAAAAAATAAGATAGATAAGACAAGAAGTTCTAGATGAGTTCTTGTTAGTCCTAGTTCACTCCTATTTGAAATGAACTCAAACTCTAACTTCAACTCCAACCCAATCTTTCAAACAGTTCACCAAATTCCAATGCAGTAAATTTGGATTTAAAACCTTATTTTCCTTTGAATATGATGTGGTGGGAGATAAAAATAAGATTTAAAAAGTCTGAAGGTTCTTGAATGTATTTTAATAGTATTCAACTTGAAGAGATCTTTGACTATCTTTAGTTAACTCCTCTTAAACTTGAAACTTATATTGAACTATTTTTATATTTAGTTAACTCCTTTTCATCTTTCATGCATATTTAAGTTTGTCTTTAAATACCTTTATTTTTATCTTGGAGTTTGAATTGACTTATCTTGACTTGTAACTTGGAGTTTTACTTGACATATCTCGCATGCAACTTGTAGTTTGGATTCAAATTCCATGCATACATTTTGGAGTTTTGAATTTAAATTTTATAAATTTATCCCAAATGGTTATGGTAGGAGAGAGATAATATATTTTTCATGCTTGGATACTCCTCTTTTGTATGGATAATTGAAGGCTCTTTGAAGTTGACTTGCAATTGCTAAATTTATCCCAAAATGGGGTGATATAATTAGAGAGAGAGTATCATGTGTATGTTTAATTATCCATTAAATATTATTTGTAATTTTACACTTTATTATTACTATAACATCTCCTCAAACTGGTTCTTCTTCTATATGCCTAGCTTGTGTAACTTTGACAAGTTTATTGAATTCACTACGAGAGATTATAACTTGATTAAATTGAATCAGTTGATCATGAAATGAGTATAAATATTATTTTAAAATAATCATCATTGTTTCATAGACCGTCAAAAAAACATTTAGCTCCAAATTCCATATACAACTCCAAAAATGCCATTTTGTGCTTTTTTATTCTCTCTTGTTCTTAAAAAACTCTGATTTGGATTAGGCATTATAAAATGAGTTATAGGACTTACCAAACACTCCTCATATGATTTTATTATATTTATAAATGTTTAATAACTTTAAAACTTTAAAAATATCTAAAACTCTTCACCAAACTCCCCACTAAAAATTCCCAAAAAAGTGCCTACTTATTGCCCTATAAATGACATAGAGATGTTTTTCAATGAGATGATCCTAATTTTAATATATTTTACTTGAATTATGTTTAATTCAGACATTTAATTTAACTATACACACTCTCAAATCAATTTTTTCCATTGGATGGCCCTGAAACACCCATTTCTAACTCCATTTATGAGCAAAAAGTGAAGAAACCTTCATTCCCTTCATGAACAGATCCATATTTTAAGATATTATATCTATTAAGATATATTAAATACTTTTACAAAAAAATTAAATATTAAATTACATAAAAACATACCTCTATATCAAATTTCAAGATATTTCATTCAATAAAACTCAAAATATGCACTTTTTGGTGTTTCCTAGTTTGCATAATTTCATTTTTGAATGCTTATAGGTATGTGTTTTTTAATTTGATTGAGTTTTATGAGTACCAAATAATTAATTGTTTTTAATTATTATATTTATTAAACCCTATTATCATCCCAATCATTTTATGCACTCAATCAATCACTTTAGCTCTTCAAAAATTACCTTTTTTGACTATCTCTCTTGCTTGCTTAAAACCCTGATGCTTGTAACTTTGCATTTATCCATTATTTTACATGATATGATTATTTATTAATGTATATAAAGGTATTATATTACACATAATATCTCAAAAAACTTTTATTTTTCAACAAATAACTCAAAAATGTAAACATACTGCTTAAAACTGAGTCAATGGGGTTTAGAAAGGGTTTTAGAGCACCTATTCTTCTTAATGATTGTTCATAAATTTAAGAAATTTTAGTATAATAAAAAATAATTTAATATTTATTTAATATTTTACTTAATAAGTTACAAGATAAAATCTTGATTTACACATATTATATGATAGGTCATATAATTTAGGTCAATCAACCCTAATATGTTAATAAGTTACAAGATTTTATAATCAATCCTTGTGAACTTAGGGTTTTTCCATTTCACAAGGATTGATTATCCATAACCCATATCTGAATACATAAGATCAAAGGTGAAGAAAACCCCAAAAGAATCTATGTGGTCGCATTCTATTTTAGTAGATATTCTATATAGGATACTAGCTTTAAACCCAAATATTAGTATTGATGCAATTATCCTAGGATGATGTAACTATTTAGAGAACTAGAGGTGTCAAATCCAAAATTTGATGATTTTTCTAAAATCTCCTTTCCACCTACTTTCAACCTATCCTAGATCTAAAATTGCATTAGCATTATAAAAAGATATTTACTTCACTTCTTTGTCATTTTTATATTTAGCATAGTCGTGCTTTTCATATTTAGACTATGCCAACATAAAAAAATTCATATATGCTTATATGATCTTAGCATCTAATTGGCATGGTAGAGATCTTATTATCACCCTTGTGATATTTCATTTCTATTTAATCCTTTAATATCTAGATAAATCCAATCTAAATCTATTTTAGGGTTAAAAATTTGTTGAAACTAATCTTTGAACATTAAAACACTAGACATATGCTTTGGGATGTTTATTACCTCCTTTTTCCTAATTTTTACCTACTTCATATCTGTTATCATGGATGGTATTGAATTTTTTTATGACTATGATTATGAAACTATCAAATTCTCCCTCAAGGAAGGAATTAAATTTTAGTACTCTTTCATTATTCCAAGTGTTAAATCATGTAATATAAAAACCTTTAATGGTGGTATCTGTTATCCCTTTAATCTATTCCATGCCTCCAATACTTCAAGAGATAAGTTCATTCATCTTAAGGAAGATAAAAATCCTTTAGCCACACTTCATATACCACCATTATATGACTTTGGAATTTGGTAATTATAAAAGTATGAATATAAAGGCCAAGGAATAGTCAAACTTGAGCAAGGTATAACCCACCCTATATCTCTTAAACATAGCAATACAAATAGGCAAGGGTTGGGGTTTTCAAACACATCTTTGAGTCACCAACCATTAAAGACAACTAAGCATGTACATTTTACAAAAAATGTGGGTACATATGACCAAGACATTCTTTTATTTGATTGTCAATTTTTTTGAAAACTACATAAAGAGATTATGCTTGATGTGCAAATAGCTAATATGAGGGATGGGCCTTCAAGAAATTTTATTAAACCCCCAAACATTTTTTCATTCCCAAAAAATATTCCTCTATTCAAGGGTGATGGTTCTTTCATACCTTAATTTAAAACAAATTCTATATAAATAAATGTATCCTCACCAAACTTATCCAAAGCTAAAATTGTTATACCTTTATCAAAGGAAAGTAAAAAAAAAATCTTCAAATGGCACAACATATCCAAATAATATACCAAACATACCAAATTTCAAATATCCCATATCATTACCAAAATGTCTAAAATTTTTTAATCATGAACTTTCATGTGTTATACATAAGGATGATGATATTCACATGCCTAGATTCAAAAGAGGTGGTGGGTTGCAACCAATGATAACGCCTATGATAAACACCTTTATCCCCATATAATTTCTAATGTCTATGATGACCACTATTGGGGACCTTTAAAATCAATTTTATATACTCCAAATGAAAATGTCTTTACATAATGATAATGCACATATCACTTCATTCAATAATAAACCTTTTGCACAATGTATACTTGAATATCTTTATCAAAAATATTTTTAATTACCAAATTTACCTATTTTTTTCAGACACAAGGACCCATTAGATCACATGATTAGATATGTACATTCTTTTGTTCAATGGTTACAAGATGACAAACTATTGTTAATTATTTTCCACATGAGTATTTTTGATGAGGCTCAAAATTGGTCTTATAGTTTACAAAAGGGTTCCTTACATATTTTATTACAATTGGAAGATTTATTCTTAATGGATTTTAGTATCCACATGTTTTCAAAGCCTACATTAGAACATTTTCACAATTTTAAACAATGTGATGATGAGTCCTTTCAAGATTATACTATTCAATATAAATATACATCTTATGAGTTTCCATTTAGACCCTCATATTTGGAATTGTAATTTATCTTTATTAGAGGGCTTATTTCTCCATTAGAGGAAAGGACATTACATAAACAATATGAATAATTTACCCATTTATATAATGGTGTGCATAGATATGCTTCCTTCATAATTAATCATTTCAAAAAACTTCACATAGCCCCCTCCAAATACAAAATCTCTATCCCTCACACAAAGGTGGGTGATATCTTACCTAAGGAACATTATGAAACAAAAATGTGGCATCCATAATATCTATATGACTAGTTCACAAATGTTACTCAACATGCAAGCAATTCAAGGTCTACATCTTATGCAAGAATCTCAAAATAAACAACACAAAAATCATACAAGTCAATAAGATTTAACAATTAACTTATACATGGGTGGTGATTTTTTTTGGAATAACCATATCAATCCTATAGAAGCAAAAAATACTTGATATGTAAGATGCTTAAGAAAATGGGCTTTAATCAAACAAATTTACAAAACAAAGGAGGTTGGAAATAACCCTTAGGCAACATAACATTACCAATGTTTTTAAATCCTAAAGTGATTCAAACATGGTTCTATGGTATACCTACCACATATCCATATGCATTTAAACTAGGAAGTCTTTGACTATACCAAATTGAAGAAAAAATTGATCCAAATCAATAAGGTATTTTCTTTCCTCATGATGGCACATTAATAGCTATTTCAAATGATAGCATTACTTCTAATGCACATGCAAAACTAAGGAGTAACATGCCATGTACCTTTTCAACCCATCTAATTATGATTCAAATAATGTAAAAATATCCAACTTAAGTTTGTAAGTTTCATAGTGGGGAAGACATATATGTCCATCCATTGGATGGAATCATATGATGATCCCTCCCCTTCAAAAGTTCCAAAAAATAAAATAAAATAAAAAACATACAAAATTACAAAAACACTTTTTAGAACCTGCATGTTATATTGGCCCCTTGGCATCCATGTGTTACTTTCATATTAATGGATGACATACTCAGTTACTCCTATATACACATATGTGTCACACTACTACTTGAGTGTGATACATACATACACAAATACATGATACATTCATATTTCATATGTTATAATTTCTCTCTACTCCTGTCATATGAACATTGGGGCCATTCACTTCTTTTAATCTTGATACACATGTTATGTTATTTGATGATCACTCTACATTATCATTTTTGAGTTCACATATGTACTAACATATGCATATTATCTATGATTATATCTTACGCAGGGTACTTCATATGTTATTATCTTAACATATTTTTCCTAACATAGTGGATCCATGGTCCACTATGACATGCTTATGCTACTTTATTATGCTTTATTTTATGCACTTATTTAGGTGTTTTGTATGGATTGTTTGATCATTTTAATATTCTCCTTTATTTATGGACCCCATGTTTGTGTATGCTTTCATTGACATTTGCATATGTCATTATTTATTATATGACATTAGAATATATCATTTTTGATTTTATGGACCTTTGAATAATTCATGTCCCTTTGATTATGTAAAATTTTAACATTTCCCTTATTTGTAGTCTCCTTGGAGCATTGATTTTGACTTGATTTTGAGTGTTCTTATATGCATACTTATTTGCTTATTTAGCTTGAATTATTACTATCTAAAAATTTCCATGATTTTTATCATGCATCTTAGGCCTAAATTGGATCACATTGCTTTTATGCACTTTAATAATATATATTCCTAGACATTTTCCTCTTATGTGCTACATGGTTACATTAATAGATTATACAGTTGTCTTATCCTCTATAGGCGAGGTAACTACCATTTCCTATCTTTCCATCACCTCAAATTTGGGGGGGGGGGGGTAATGTCATTAGTGGGGGTATGTCATAAAGACATTTTATCAACACTTGGCATAGTTTACATATTAAAGTGGTGGAATGCTTTGGAAGCAAATTCTCCACATTCATTTAATATGGTACTTATATCAATTTCTAGATTACATGGGGGCATGATTTGAAAGCATGTTATCCACACTCATTAAGTATGTGGTACTTATATCAGTTTTTAGATTCAATAGGGTCATTTCATATGGTCATAGCTTTCACTCATTCATAGTTCTCATATTCAGTGGTGGCATGTCATATGGGCATGGCTTTCACACATTCACAATTTTTAGATTTAGTGAAGGCATACTTCAAAAGCATGTTATCCAAACCTATTTAGTCTTCAACATATATAATTTATATTGGGGGCATGTTTTGGAAACATGTCCTCTGCATTGGTACTTATATTAGTTTTTATATTTATCCATACATAGTGGGGGTATGATTTGTAATCATACCATCCACACTTACACAATTATCTAAATTAGCCAAATTACACATTTATATGATTTAGATTTACATTTGAGGTATAATTATATACATTCATATTATTTTTATACATGTTTTTATCATGATACATATGTAAGGTGCATATAATATGAAACATGTGCCTAATATTTAAAAATATAAATGCTTTTCAAATTATAAAACTCTTTTATGGACTGTTTTCATATCACAAACTTTTGTATTGATATCCCATAAAATTTTATGGACTTTCATTGAACCAACCTACTGCAATATTTGGTTCAAATTTTGGTATGGTTGATTTGATCAAATCACTCAATATTTATAAGTTTTTAAGTTGTACTCAATCATCCATCCTGACCAACTCACAAGTTTTTATGTGGCAAGTCACTTTTGATCCAAAGTTTGGGGCATGTGCATCACAATATATATATATATATATATATATATATATATATATATATATATATATATATATATATATATATATATCTCCTTGGGTATATGAACTTAAATATTTATCTATATTTTCCTTAATATCAATTTAATAGCCTTAAAATGATATATATTTTTCAAAACAACTTGAAAATAGTTAAGTTGATTACATAAACACATAGATGTACTCCTAAACCTTGCTCTTTCAATTTAAATATATTTCAAGTAATTTTAACCTATATTATATGTATTTATTTTATAATATAACATGCTCTTGATTATATATCAGTCACCAAAAAATCACTCAAGATGGGCACATGCAAATATAAGGTGTACACACACACCCAAGTATATGAATTCTTTTTTTTTAAACTAGAAATTTCATTACCATATTGAAGGGTGTAAATGTAGATAATATTTTATGATTATATAGCACCTCAATTTGGTACACTTAGAAAACTTAGACCTTGGCTATTCCTCTAAGTTATTTACCTTTTTTGCTTCTACAAGTCTCGTATATACTCTATATTTATGCACATTAGCCTATATTTCTTATTCCAACTAGTCTTATGTTAATGGCCTAAGTCTTATATATTTCCCATAATTATTAAAATGTACTTATCTTTCATATTTACAAGTTCAAAACGTGTACCTACTCTCCTACTCCTTAGACACTAACATTTGGGATGGATAATAGTGTTGACATTACTATCCTATCTTGATGTGAGTTTTTAGTTACCTAAAGTCATCCAATTTGTAAATGAAACATATCTAATGGTCAGTCTAATAGCTTTAATGCAAATTATTAATCAAAAGGGATTGATATAAATTAAATATCAACCCACATTAATTTCTCACCTAGTACACCTAAAAGAAGACCAAAGAGATGAAGGAACTTATTAACATCACTTGATCAAGCATTAAATTTAATAAATATTCCTTATTTATATACTAGTTATAGGTACAACACATCTATAGGTTTTAATTACTAAATTAGAAGCACAAAAGCCTAATTTTCCAAGTTACAAGCTATATCATTATTTTACTTACCTAGCACATATTTTATGATTCACACATAAGACAACATGTAGAGGAGAAAAAAAATGAGTTTGAGGCCCTCTTCTAGAGTATTGGATATGTAGGTAATATCCTTTGATAGTGCGGTCATTGGGGTCAGATCAACACTAGTGCCTCCTAACCCATTTTCCCCCAAGTTCACATTGGAGATGTAAATCTGGGGTTTTTCCATTTTAAAAGGAGTGATTATCCATGACCCATATTTAAATGCACCAAAGTGAAAGTGAAGAAAAACCCAAAAGCATCTAGGTGTTCATATCCTATTTCATTATATATTTTATATAGAATATTATCATCAAACCCAGATAGTAGTGTCAACACAATTGTCTAAGGCTAAATTTAATATCGAGAGATCTAGAGGTGTCAAATATAGAATCGGGAATTTTTTTTAGAATCTCCTTTCCACCTGATTTCAACCTATTCTAGATTTATAACTACACTATAATTAGAACAAGCTACGTATTTCACTTATTTATCATTTCTATATTTAGGATAGTTTTAATTTCCATATTTAAGCTATCTCAATGTAATAAATTTAGTGTATGCTTATATCTAAGTTTAACATCTAATTGGCCTTCTATATATTTGATTATCACCCCTGTGCCATTTCATTTCTATATACCCCTTTAATATCTAGATAACCCAAATCTAGATCCATTTTAGGGTTAAATAATCCCAATGATTGTTTTTTTTCAAGATGGTCATAAAATATAGGTATGCCATTTATTTATTCATATTTTAATTCATAGTTTTATGCTCCTCCTAATTGGCATGCATATACTCCCTAGAATCAACTACCCAAACCATAACCCTAAAATTAGAATTTTCATTGAAAAATAGTCAATCTTAAACCAACTAGAAGTATTATAAATATCAACCATGGTAATCAAAAAATAAAAATTATTAATGGAACCCACCCTTTAACGAATGGCAGTAGTCATGTTGAAAAAATTAGCTTTGGATTACTCAAAATTTTGTAGTTAAACAATTCTCATAACCTCAAATACAAGAAAAAATAACATTAATGCTAAGTAATCCTAATACACCTCCACCTATAACCCAATAAATTCTTACCAATCCCACACCAAATCCTAATAATAAGTTGGTTTAGTTGAAATACAATAATGATGTGATAGCTTATCACAGTTATTTAGTAGAAGTTGGAAACATTCATCTTCATTTAGGAAAGACTCTCCCAAATATCACTCCACAAAAAATAATATAACCTCTTAAATATAAACCCAATAAACCAATTAACTCATAACCATCCAATAACATTACTACTCCTAAACTTAGCACATCCACTAATTAAATAACACTAAATAATCCTTCTTTTCTGTAAAGACTAAGTCTTAAAAAATAAGCACCAGAATTAGATTTGACCTGACAGGTCAGCTAAGTAACATTTTTGTTAAAATTATTTTAATTAAATTAATTAAGGATGTTATAATATATATGAAATATATTTGAGATATCTACCTTCAAAAATTTGGCCAGAGACAAAAAATATCCTAAGACTCTCCATATGGTTGGACAACTTCCAAACATCATGTTAGGAAACATTATCCCAACTAAATAAGTTGACCTAGGTAACCCAATTATTGATGTATAAATTAATAAAAATTATTAAAAACACATTAATTGATTTAGGATCAACCGTTAATGTCATAACCAAATAAGCTATGAGGAAAATTAGAATTATAAGCCTTCATGAAACACACATTGTTTTATAGATGGTAGATCATTCAACTATAAAACCTTAAGGTTTCATAGAAGACCTTATTATAATAATAGATTCATTAGAGTATCTAAATGATTTATTGATAGAATGACTCAAATCAAACCCAGGAAAGCACACTCTCATCTTAGGTAGACCTTGACTAACTAAAGTTGATGCATTCATTAAAACCTTCATCTAAAGGAGAATGATCTTTGTGGGTAGAAGTTGAGGATGATGACCAAGTTCCCATATAACCAGTTGTCACCAAATATTTCACCCTAGAAGAGGGTTTTCAATCCTCTTCTATATTTTGGCAACATGGAAATACTTCTAGGTATGTGGGTGTGCCTATAATGGAAGTGAGCCTCTAGATTTAAAGGGTTAGTTCCTTAAATGTATCTTGAAAACCTTATTACCTATCTAATGTTTGTTTGTGGTGGAAAAATGTTATAAATTACATAAAATAAACCTATTAAAATATGTGATTCACCAACATGTCTTCAAAAAGACTATCATACTCCATCACAAAGAGATAAGACATATAAAACTAGTCTAAGAGTCCTAAAATGCACTAGCATTAGTGTTTATATAGGAAGGTGAGATACATGAATAATTTACAAGGAAAATAAGACCATAGATCATTTTCAGATACTAAGGTTCATTATACACTTAAGATAGATTCATACACTTGACTACACTTCATATGATCTACTAGGCTAAAATCACTTTCATGAAAAATGGAAAGACTGGGAGAAAGAAAGGATAGATGAATATCTCTTAACTATTCACTATACATCTCTTCACACTACTTTGACAAGATGATATAAGAACTGAAACCATATTACATTTATTGTTCTAATGTAAAGTACAATTTCAAAACCAACAAGGCTTTATCATACATGGTGTGGTATCTTCTACGAAGGCTAAAATGGTAGCTACTTTTATAACTTCAAAGAGAGGAGAAAATAATTAAGTTAAATAGTCATTAGAACACATTTCAAGCATGAGAAATAGTTACATTTTAGGGGATTGGAATGTGAAATAGACTATGAATGTTTCTTAAGACAAATTTCCTTATAAACCATGATGAACTCTCCAAAATGGTGTAGGGATTCTTTCACTAGCCTTTGTGAAACTGCCTTCATCATGGATCATCTCTCAAGAATTTGAAACTAAACTAGGAGAGTCAACACATATACTATGATAGTCATATAAATTTTATCAATTTCTATCTTCCAAACACTTTTATTTACCATTTGTAGTCATTGATTAGTTTTCTAGACCTTGATTCTTTACATCTAGTAGTCATTATTTATCTTGGACCTCAACTATGATTTTATGGTAGTGTATGAGTTTGAATAGCTTACTTCATCAAAAAATCCTTGGTCTTTCATGGCTGCTCATGTTTCATTCCCATTACCATATCATTTTATCTATTTTAGAATTTTATCTATCATCACTTAGACACATAGTCTCATTTTATCCATCTGGAATTTGATTGAATTTGACCTATCAATCTCCTTTAGAGCCTCTTTGCTTCAAATTTCAATGTTGGACATTGATTATTGATCCAAGGTCCCAATATTATGATAGTTGGAAACAATGAATTTGATCTAATATCCTTGAATTTTGACTCTCACTTGTACTATTAGATTTATTTGTGTAATTAAATATGAGTCATAGATCATGATCTAGTTTCTCAAAAATCATTCTATCTCAAGATTCAGTGACATTTTTACTCTATTTGCACCTTTATATGCTTTTTCATGATTAAATGCATACCATAGATCTTTGGGACCTACTTTTTGAACTCAAATGACTATTTATTATGGCTGAAATTTGAAATCTACACTCCCATCATTTGACGTTGATACAGTCGTATTTGATGTTTGTGTGACCATCAAATTTTAACCCATAATTATTTTTGTCATGATTTAAATTTGACTTATACATGCCCATAAATGATGTCTACAAGACCCTCAATGATGTCTATGTGATCATCACTTTTTAAACCCCAAATGTTTTTTACCTAAGCTTTATTTTGACATTTGTGTAAACATCATACTTTGCTGGATCAACTTTCCCAAAATAATTAGGTCTTCAAGAATTTTACATTGGGTCATTTGTTTTAGAATATTTTTCTTAGATGCTTTATCTAAAATAATTCTACCTTTATCAGGAGTTATGTTTCAGACATTTTTCTTGAAAGAATATGTCCTTAGTGTTCCACTAAATTTTGTCTATTTTGTATTTTAAGGAAAACAAAGAGAAGGATGGGGATAAATGATTAGAATGAACCCAAAAATTGGTTTGCACATCATATCCAAACATTCTAAGCACTCCTCTTTGGCTAGGGAGGACTACTTATGGATAAAAAACACTACCACAAGATGTTTGTTGGCAAATAAATGAGTGGGCTACCAAGCTATGTGCTTCTTCTAGGAAGTGTGAAACTTCCCTAGAGATGATAGTCTACTTTTTGAGAGACAAAATAATAATAAATAATTAAAAGAGAGATAAATAGAGAGTAAAAGAGAGTTAGATTACTATTTTTAATAACTTGTATGCAGTAAAGAGTGAGGGTGTAGGTGAAATACTTTATTGGTGTTTTAGATTTTGGTAGGTATGTGACCAATATCGATTAGGTTTCTGAGGTCGATAATGAGGTGACCGATGTCAATTAGGCTATTGAGCTCAGTAGGGGAAATATTTGTCTAGGAGGTTATAGAAAACCTTTTTGGGTTTAGGAAATGGTTTGGATCAAGTCAAAGAGGTTGAGAGAGTTAGGAAAGGGAGTTTATGGATTGGTCAAGTCTAGTCAAAGGTTTGGTATGTATGTATAGGGAAATAAGTAAGGATGCTTTTTAACTCCCTCATGGGGGTATGGTCAGAAGTGCATAAAGTAGTGTAGGGTAGATATTAATAAATAGAAGAATAAATATGTAAGCAACCCATAGTATCAATGATATACTTAGCTATGGGAAATAAGTGTTGGGTTGATAATCCCTATTAGGGTCCAGACTTGAGTACCTAAATAAAGAAGACAAGCAGATGTTGTTGTTACTCAAGAACCTAGTTTCTAATGGTGATTGACTTACGTAGAGTGATTGTAAGCTTGGATGTCAAAAATAGAATGTTGAGAGCCTAAACAAGAGTAAGAATTGATTTTCTTAATTTTTACTAACCTAAAGTATAGGTTGGAGTTTGGTTTATATTTCTAATGTCAGTGATCCCACTAATGTTGGTAGGTATCCTATCAAAATTGGTCATGGGTTGACTGATGTTAGTGGCCCTTGAATAGGTAAACCTTTCTATTTTTGGCCTATTTTATATTGTTGTGTGTGTCAAGTGTAACACCCATTATAAAATGGTAAAAATAGGATGTTAGGAAGGAAGCAATTTAAGAATTTAGTTTGGAAGTGGGAATAAGTATTAGGTGATTAGGATGATGGGACCAAGTCTTGAGGTGACTCATCAGAGGAGAATTTTTCATAGGGAAAGGTTGCCAAGTAAGGTGGCAATAGGGGTATTAATTAACTTAATTAAGTATTTTAAATTAAAAAATTGTGTGAGGGGTAATAGCATGGGTTAGGGAGATTAATTTTTATTTAAAATGGGTTTAGGGGGGTTTTGACACAAGGAGTTATGCACATGTGTGTGATGTAATTTTGGTATCTACACTTAGCTTTTTATATCAAACAATTTTTCTAAGAGACTTGGATATTTGGGCTTTTTACTTTAGAAAAAATGTCTGAAACAATTTTCACTTAGCTTTTTTTCTGTGGACAAAATGTCTAAAATAATTTTATCTTCAAGAAAATTTCTTAAATAATTTCACCTGACAAGTCCCTAACATGTATCCAAAAACCTAAAATAGTTACCTCAATATAATTTTGTACTTTTCCAATTGGAAAATTTCCCAAGTACCAAACAAGTCTTTGAGCTAGCAGGTTCTTTTAGACTTATTCTAGCAATTTCCACTTGATCTTAAACTATTTAAACACTGTGAAAACTTTTCACCTTCATATATGAATCTAAAATGACCCCTTAAACATCAAATGACATAAGGACTAAACTATAATATGACCAAAGATAGAAAGTCATATGAAATGACATTAAATAGAACTATACAACACCCTACAACATTATAATCAATCCCTATACAAGACTTTAGCTATAGGGGTTTGGCACATTTTGACCTATGGTAAAAATGGTCAACACAACCCTTGCTCACCATTGAGCACATCTTTTTTTTAACACATAAAAGGAATACATAGTCACCACCAATATGATACTAAATATTTATATAGTTAACTAACATGCAAAAAATATCCTTGTTTAGACACTATTTATAAATTATACAGTACCTCAATATTATACACATGGAAAATACATAATGGATGTATATTTAGCTTCTATACCTTTTTTTCTATCTAAAGGTTCACATACACTATCTTTTCATGTTTAATTATTATCCCTTAGTCTAAATAATGTTATTTTGATGACTCAGACCTTCTATCATGCTCAAATGTTATAAACATGATTGTCATCTATCTCTACAAGTTTTGGACATTTGCCTATTTTCCATCTACCTAGACACTTGTGTCCAAATCATACACCTACATCTATGCAAGTCTCATATCCAAATGCTAGTATCAAGTGCCCTAAAGTCATCCTATTTTCAAATTAAATGTATTCTTATGGTCATTCTAGGTGATTTAATGAAAAATATTCTCCAAATGGATTGGTAAATCTACAAGATCAACCCTAATTCATTTATTACTTATGATCTTCTTACCTACTCATAAGGAAAATTACCAAAATCATTCAATCAAGAACTCAAGTGAGAAAATCTTCCCTATTTTTCTTATTTCTATAGAAGTAATAGTGGAAACACATCTATAGGTATAAAGTATTGAAAGATAATTCCATATGATATATTTTCCAAGGTAAAAAATAGGTCATTATTGTACTTTATTATCACATATTACATGATACACACACAATCTAGCATGTAAGGGATAACTATATAAGTTTGAGGACGTTTTTAGATTATTGGATATGTAGGCAATGGTCAATTATAGAGGGGTATTTTGGGTATCTTGAGACCATGTGCCCACTGACCCATTTTTTCCATAATCACTATGAATATAAAGAACCAAGGTTTTGGTATTTGACAAAGAGTTATTGTCCATCACCCAAATCTTAGTGAACTAGAGTGAAGGTGACAAAGAAACTAAAAACATTCAGGTGGTCACATCTAGTTTTAGCAAGTATTTCATATTAGATAACTACATATGAGTTAGACATAAGTGTTGACCCAACCATCTCAAGTTGATGCAAATGCCTATAACTATAAAGGTATATTTTCTATAATTAGATGACTGATCTAGAATTCATATCTAATCTAAATTATTCTTATTCTATATCTAGATATGTATTAGCATTCGAACTACATAACTATATTATTTTCATTACAATTAAAATATATAGCATAGTTTTTCTTTATATTATAACATGTCTCCACATAATAAATCTAGTATATGTTTATCCAAGTTTTAAAATTAATTGGCCTAATTTAGAGATAGTCTTTTATCCTTGTGCCCTAACCTATCTCTACCCTTTTAACCCTAGGTTCTCTAATCAAGATTTTAGGGTTAAATATATGGTGAAATTCATCTATATGAATATAAATCTTTCTAATTCCTAGTGTTTTTATTTATTTGTGGTTTTATATGGTTATAATTTTTCATTTCCTATTTATATTATTTTTCATGCAACCTAGGCTTAGCCCTAGATTAGGAGGTGTGCCTATTTAACACTTTTATCTTCCTCTCCTACCACCTAAGATGTCTAAAACTAATGATGGGCCTAATCCTATGGCCCATGATGATAAAAATGTTGAGAATGAAAAACATACTTATGAGGTTATTGTATAATAATACTATGATAATGAAAACCATGAGTCTGATGAAATATATGAACAAGAGAAAATATATCTTGAGCCAGTGCAAGAAATTACATTTTTTTGTAAACATACTCATCAAAACCCTTAAGATTTTAATGAAATCCTAAGAACCACATTAGAAACTAAAAAATAAAAAATCATAGATGCACAAGTAAGTTCATATATTTATCATACTATTAGAGATATGGATCATTCCCATATACCAAAAACCCTCCCCTTGAGCACAATACCACTTCATACTTATAATGGGGGTACATATGTGTATTTAAAAAAAAACACTTGAAATTAATATTTCTACATCTTACATGGGAAACCTTAATAATTAAACCTAATTATCAATTTTAATGTCTATATCTACCTACATTTGTGTACACCTCCTTTGGTGACTTCTCAAATATCCAGCCTACAAGATCAAGAGGTGAAAGATATTGTCTGAACTATTGTTTTTTTCAAAATAAGGTTAAAAATATTAAAACAATCTATGAAATCACCTTATACTATTGATTCACAATAGGTGTTGCATAATTCTCTTACACCAGATATATATTATCACTCCTTGTAAACTTGTTTTTTTTCCACCTAAGTTCACATTTTATGATTTCAATGGTGATCATGAACAACATCTTTGATATTTTTATGTGGCATGCCTTGATTATAGATAAAATGATAAAATTTTGACCAAATTTTTTACAAAGAGATTAAAATAATATGCTTTAAGGTGGTTTAATGATTTACCAACTTAATCAATAAACACATTCAAACCCCTTCCAAATAATTTTTTGGCACACTTCTCTATTAACATCACTAAAAAGGTTTCCTATGCTCGAATTACAAACATTAAACTGGGAAACAATGAACCTACCAATGAATATATCTTAAGGTACATGATAATGTTAGCTAAAATGACAAATCTTATGGTAGATAAAATATTTTCAATAAATTTTCAAGCAAAGTTTTCTTACTCTTTTACATGAGTCTATTATTTTTTTTAAAATCAAATATTTTGATGAATTATACCACATTTTTCATGATCATGAAATGAAACTTATTTCATTGAAAAAGCTTAGGTATGAATCTAACACACTAACTACATCTAAATCTAATACCAAGTTTACTATAAAACCAAGTTATAAATTTAAACCTCATACACATAAAAAGGAAACAACCACCATGGTTAATATGGTATCATGACAACCTAATTAGATTGTCTTATCCAAGGCACCAAGGAGACAATTTACATGCTTAACTGGGTCTCCCACTTCATTACTCCCATGAATTATAGAGTGTCACATCATATATCTACTTCATCATATAAATATTGATATGAGTATATATCTATTGAAAAGGTATGATTTATTTTCTTATTGTTATTATCACCAAGTCCCTGAGAATTCTATGAATAGATGTTTTACCTTGAATAATAAGATATAAGACCTTATCAATGACTATAATATTACATTTGATAATCCTCCAAAGTAACCAAGTTCACAAACTAGTGATCAACAAAATCATAAAGTATTTAAAAATCCTTTTCAAGACCATTCTAAGAAAGATTTAGAAGTGAAAACATCGTATAATGTACATCCTCCTACATCACACTATTCTAACCCATTAGATGGGATTATTGGTATCATACATGACATACACCTCCTATGGTTTATAGACCATCCATTACTTTCAATGATAATGAGATTAGGAATGATGACTTGGATATTTATTTATTATTAATTAGAGCATACCTTGATCTCCAACATATACATAGTGTTATGATTGATAATGGTGCACGTGAGAACACTTTTACCATGAAACTAATTATGCATTTATGTTATACAAATCATTATTTAAATCTATCAACCAGATTAGTTAGGTCATTTGATGGGACCTCGTAGTAAGTTCTTAGTGATATTGACTTAAATTTATAGTTGGGTCTCACACATATGAATATTACCTTCTCAATTATACCTTCCAATGGATTATTTGATATGTGATTGGGATGACATTGGATACATACACTTCCAAAAGTACCTTCTATAATGCATAGGTATGTTAAATACATTCATGTCAATTAGGTAATTATAATTTATAGTATTTCATATGAACATCCTCTTGAGAAACATAAATTTATACCTATGCAATTAATTATCAAACCTAATAAGATTAATCTTCCATAAAAGGGTAAGCAATAGGCAATCCCCTTTACATGATGGATATTATTTGAGTGACCATTACATTAGATATTCATAATGGGTTCCATGGGATCCTCACACCATATTCAGATAGCTAGAGCACATTCACATGTTCCAATTACTGATATTTTATATAAACCATATAATAATCAATTATGGGTTACATTAACCCCTAATCCTATTGTTTGTTCATGGTCACAAAGTCCTATTATACATACATAGAGTTTTACGGCCTCCATAGTGATAGATATTACATATTTACATGATCTTTGGTAGTACCAATAGTTTATTGCACCGGGTTACCATTGGTAAGATACCTATGAGCATACATTGGATGAGTTCATAGGATATTTATTTTTTTGGCATACTATAAAAATAATAAATAAATTAAAAAATCAAAAAATCCAAAACTATTTCCATATTTCACATATTTTATTAGCTCCTTGGCATATATGTTTTTAGTTCCATGTTAGTGTTTATCATATTATTTATTTCTATATGCACATGTGTTTCACACATATTTTGAGTGTGATTCATGCATACACAAATACATGATCTATGTACCTTTAGATGTTGTGGTTTCCCTCTACTCATGTCATATGAACATTTGGGGAATCTAATTCTTTGATCATAATACATCTAGGTTATATCATTCAATGGTCACATTACATTATAATGTTTGAAATTATATATTACACATGCCTTTATTTATGCTTATATATTTTACAGTGTAATTTATATGCTATTTACTTTTTTTTTATAACACATATATCCAGTCTAAGATCACTAAAATCAAAGTGAGTTTGAAAAATACAAGCTTGGAGCTTTACAAATGGAGAGATGAAAAGGCATCTTTCATTGATGAAGATTCAATATCTCTTCCCATTTTATTTGCTTTATTAGCCTCCTCACCTCATTAGTCATCTAGCCTATTTCCTTGGTTTACATGGGTTTATTTGATGTTACTTTGGTGTTGCTTAGTGTTTTTGGTCTTTAGTTTATGGTCTTTGGATTTTATTTTGTGTTTTTTCCCTTTCTTTATTATTTTTATGTTTCTTATCCTGGCCTATTTTGCCTTTGAAGTGTGTTCTAAATGGAAATTTTGTAATAGTGGGGGTTGTATAATTTAATTTTGTTAGTGTTTATGGAAAGGGTCAAAATCAATGATTCTACATGTGTGAAACTATTAAATGATGGTGGTGTTATTTTATCACATAGGATGTTGATATATCTAGAAAATGGCCCTAGTTAGAGATATATTGAGAATTATTTTGGCATAGAAGAGAAGAAAAAATAAATAGGAAAGAAACTCTTTTCATAATTACTTGAGTAGGAAAACATTATGAATCATTCAAAGGGTTAAATTTTTTTCTTCAATGACTCCTAAATAGGTAATTATGGAGCCAACAACCACATCTCACTCAAATATGGTAAGCCCCTAGTCTAGGAAAGACCCTATCTCTTTTTCCTAATGAATTTATGAAGAGATATTTGTAATCAAAAGAATATTGTTTAATGAATATTGGGTTTTTTTGTTTATTTAAATAAAAACTCCTTACCCTCAAGAAATTTATTTGATAACAAGCTTAATTATGTTTTGGGAAAACTATGGATATTTATATTTCCTTTTATATAATGTTTTATAAGGGTGTATTCATTATTTTGTTCAAAAAAATATAATATTCAAAGGCGTGTTATCAATAAAACCCAGTAGAATTTTGGTAATTCAATTTTTAAGGTAGTGCCTTAGAACCCTAAGAAGGATTATAATGAATTTACTTCAAGGATACTCCAAGATGGGTTGATGTAAGGGATGTCCTTATTCAATTTTTGAACTTTTTTATTCAATCCCTAAAACCCTCAAGAGAAGTTTTATGGATTGAGGATACAAGATGATATTTCACTCATATGCATGCTAAGATTCTTATTTCCTTGGAGCCATTAAATGTCTTCCTTAAAACCCTTATTTTCAACATCAAAAAAGAGTCTTAATCTTGCCGCATAAATTTTTTTAGAGGTCTGAATGCACGATTATTTTATAAATAATATAATCACCTTAAAAAATACCATATGTTGGGTAAACATAGATTGGTAAGGAAAAATGTGTAGATTAAGTCTCTACCTATTGAAAATTATATTTTTAAACAGCTTACCTCTAACACTGAGGAAGATGTTGTCATATGATAATATCCTTATTTTTATTTGTAAGTTAATAAAGGTAGTGCACCTTGTAGTGATCATGTGAGATAAATTGAGTTTCTTATGGGTAAGAGTGATATCCACACTTCTTCGCATTCAGTTGAAACCATTATTTTGGAAAATGGAATGTGTTTATGCTTTCCCTAGGCCATTTATGGAGATTAAGGTTAAGGATCCCCTTCCTATAGAGTAGGAAAGTTCTAATAATTTGTTCCTATTATACTAAGATGACCAACAAATAAATATAAGAGAAGATAATATATCATCAAAATTCTATCCAATCTTCTAGGTAGTGAGACCCATACCCTTGGCCCCTTGATCTTGTATTTAGAAAATTTAAGTGATGATATGGTTCCTATGGTGGTTTCTCCTACCCCTAGTTTTGTTGATCAAGATAGTGAATCTTTGGATAAAGTTTCACCATTAAACTCTCTTGATTCTAATTCACTCATAGGTGGATTTCCAAAGAACAATGTTAAAATGTTGAAAATTGAAGCCAATTTAGATCTCTTCTTTGGTTCATCCTTAGGGGAGGATAGAAAATATCCCAAGGGATTTCAAGTAGGTGTTGAGGATATCTAAAAAAATACAAATAAAATAAGGTTCCTCAATTCTTTACAATGTTGCATCAAAACAAAGAAGGCTCTAGGGCCTCTAGTTTCAAAAGGTAGAATTTCCTCCCCCTTGCTATGAATATTGTAAGTTGGAATGTGAGTGGATTAGAATCCACTGATCATAGACCTATTATTAGATAATTTAGATATTCAAGGGAAGAATTGAATTTCTAATTATTGAATAATTTAATATAGTAGGTTACTAGTTAGACTCAGTGATCAATTTCATTTGGCCAATAATTTCCCACTTCTCTACTTTTCATCTCAAAAAGGAAAGGAGGAAACTCAATTCTAGTTAATCCTAAGTGGGGAGAGTTAGTGGAGGATTTTGGTTTGTCCCTGTGTCATAGATCTATGTGGATTATCATTCAAATGGAAAGTGAATATTTTGGGATATATAATGTTTATGTTGAAAATGATTATAGGTAAAGGGATGATTTTTGGAACTGGCTTGTTGTTAACTTGAAAGACATCCCTTAGATTATGGGGTGGATTTTTAAAATGTTTGAGGAAAAAAAGGATAAGCAGGGTGGTGAGCCAAATTTGTGGAAAAGAAATGAACTCTTTTTTTATCTAAAGGTCAAATGGATCTGCAAGATCTCTAATCCTATTAACCAAGGGAAAAGACATATACAAAGTATTCAGTTTACTTTGTGTAATAACCAGTTCAATCATATGATGGTTTAATCTAAGGAAATATTATATTTCAATAAGAATAGGTTTAGAAATTAATAGGATAAAGATAGTAAATTTTTAAAGTTGTTCCCATTCACCATTATAGATCACCACCCCAATGAAATTACCATTTTCTTAAAAACTAATCTAGATGTGAGTGCTTATTAATGGAAAGGTCTATATAAAATCAGTGTTTCCCACTTGAATAATCTTGAATATAATGGGGGTATTTATTCTTATTTTAATATTGGCAAGAATATAATGGAATCCTCCTTTAATATTAACAAGTTTAATATAGTTATTGATTTATGTAAATTTTTTACATAAACTTATGGATAACATAAAGCCAATATGAGAAGTAAAAATGCTTATAATACCTAGGAAAAGTTGAAAATCTCTAAATCTACTATGCAAAATGATCTTGGAAATGCCCTCATTCTTAATTAATATTCTATGCTTAAGCATGATATTAGACGACACCAAATGTATGTCATCAAATGTGCTCAAGGTCATTCTAGATTAAACTAGCTCAAGTTGGGATATAGAGGATCTCATTTATTTTTAATTCCTACATGTGAAGAAATAAATAAGATCCTGATCATTGACTATCCTAGTTTTATGTCTAGTGATCTAACTAAAATAAAAAAATGATTTTTTCTCATTATACTCTAATCTCTTCTTTTCTAATTGATCTAATCCTCAAATTGATCTTAATAAGGAGCTATTTACTAATTGTATGCTTAATAAAGTCTCTAGTGATCAAGATGCTTGGCTTAATAGTGAAATATTCTTAGATGAGATAAGGTAAATAATACTTTTTTTGAAAAATGATAAATTTATACAAGTTTATGGTTTCCATGCTAAGTTTTATAATTCCAAAAAGGATTGGATTACACTCAAATGTCTTGGGGTTTTAGGGAAACAATTAAAGTGGGAAATCTAGGTCCTCAAATTAACATAGGTGTTGTCAAACTCATACTAAAGGATGATGAAATTATCCTAGTTAAGAATTGGATACCAATCACACTTCTAAATGTATTTTATAAAATCTTAGATAAAATTATTTCCAAGGGACTTTCATCCCTTTTGCCTACTATTATATTAGAAATATAGTTCAAGTTTGTTGAAGACAAGTATATCCTAGACAATCTTATTTCTAGTTGGGAAGGAATAAATTGGGCTTGTGATTCTAGTCAAGACATTAGAATAATATTTCCTGAATTTTAAAAAGCGTATGATATAATTGAGTGGTCTTTTATAGATTTAATGTTGAAATACTTTAGAGTTCAAGATAGTTTTTTTAGAATGTTGATTATGGTTTTTTAGAATGATCTATTTAAGGATGCTTATGCTATAATAAAAGTTAATGGTGATCTTACATAATCAATTATGATTCATAGCTCCATTAGACAGTGATGCCCATTTTTCCCCTTCATGTTTATTATTATGGCTAAAACCCTTCACTATTTATTGAGAAGTTATTATGTTGGTACTCCAGTCAAAGGTATCTCATTACCTAATATATATAAAATGATTACATCCTTTTTATTGATGATACTATACCATTTTATAATATTGATAAGGATGATCTTCAGTATTTTGTTAATAGGATGGATATTTATTGCTCTAGATCTAGGTCTAGAGTGGTTCTGCATAAATCTTTTATGATGGGATGGGAGGAGAATCCACTAAATTGGCTAAGTGAGTTTAGGTGGGAATGGAAAGGCCATAATCAACTGGTTAGATATTTGGATATTCCATTTTCCTTATCACCTTCCTTTAGGAATATGTAAGATTAGATATATGTCAAAATTAATAATAAAATTAGTAAGTGATAGGGTCACTTTCTTTCACTCTCAAGTATAATTTAGGTTTGTCAAAAAGTACTTTCTTCATATAGTATTTACTATACTTCTTGTTGTATTTTCAAAAAGACCCAGATTAATATCTTTCACAATATCATCAAAATTTATTTGGTCAAATGTAAAGGGTAATAAAAAAGGCATGTAGTTGCATTGAATATTTTTTGTGCTATAAGAAAATTTGGGGGACTAGGGTTTAAGGATCTTAGGCTCCAAGGTATTACCCATGTCACCAAATGGATCATTAAGGATTTGAAACGTGATGATCCTTAGAAGGTACTAATTATAAATAATATTTTGAGGGGATTCCATAAATATAAACCAAACTAGAAAGCGTTACATATATATGACCTACTTTCTAGCTCATTCTTAGTTCATATTGTGGGCTTACCTATTTTTTGGTCTAGTTAGAAGGATTGGGAGCTAGTGAAGAATTTAGTTATTATGCCTTGAATTTTTAGTGGTCTGGACCAATGTGCTATGGATATAGGTCTTTATGGGTGAACCTTGTTGTTAATATAAGGCCTCTTACCTTATATAGAGGGTGTTTAGCCTTTATTTGGGTATCAAAGGGTTTGAATAACCTCAAGGATCTTTTCTCATTTAATGGGTAGGATTCTTGGGCTGAAATTAAAGTTAGATTACAAGTTCATTCAACTTAGTGAAGGACTTTTACCTTGATAACTAAGGATCTTCAATCATCTAGAAGATAGACTATTTTTTTTAGGATTGTGAATTATAGGATAATATTAAATGGATTAACATTTTACCTCTTTTTTATCACACCACCAAAATGTTATATGATAAAATAAATTTATCCAAAATTCATTAAATTATCCTAAACCATTTGTCATATGTTTGTGACACCTTTTATAGTTGGGTGTTTATATTTCAAGTAATTTGGGCCTCCTACCTAAAACATAAAAAATGATGTTTTAGGTGTTTGATTTTATATAACA
Organism: Torreya grandis; assembly: GCA_037957365.1. Taxonomy (NCBI): domain Eukaryota; kingdom Viridiplantae; phylum Streptophyta; class Pinopsida; order Cupressales; family Taxaceae; genus Torreya; species Torreya grandis. Next base: position 124,906 of record JARHVA010007349.1, read on the forward strand.
AGCTTGTTATTGTGTTGGTTATTTCAAATTCTAGTTTTGGCCATCCCCATTGATTGCTTTGTGGTGCATTAAATAATATTGATCACCTATTTTTTAAATGTCCTTTTGATGCCAACATTTGGAACAATTATCTTAAAAGATAGAATTATCTTTTTGGTTGTGAGATTTTATGGGTTAATATTACTTTTGGATATGTATGTTCTATAAAGAAGGTTCATAATTTTTTTAATAAATTTTGGCTTGTTTTTTATACTAAGATCTTATGGTTCATTTGGAAGAAAAATAATTTGGATGGTTTTCAATGTAAAACTAGGGTGCTTACTAACTTCAATTTTGAAGGTACCACTATTTTTATTGCTTGGCATATTTTTTTGTAGTTTATGATTCCTCATAGAAAGTCAAAAAAGTTTCTAAGAACTGGCATGTTCAAAATCTCTTCTAACTACTTGATTGAAAATGGTGGTTACATAAAATTGATTCATCTACATGACTAGAGAATCTGATATAACACTTCTATTAAAGTCTAAGTTTTAGAATATGAATGGGAAATTTTGAAATATGCATAATTTAAACAAGTAGATCTTGTATAAGGTTGAGTTAGTTCATTAGAATTAAATAAAAATGGTATTATAGCTTGGATTGATGATAATAGAGATATACTCCATACCCTTTGGGAGTATAGTAACAAGGAAGATCTGGGGTTTGGTGGGATTATTATGGGTGGGAGGAGTCTCATGTTAGTGTTGATATTGAGTTGAGACCTTATATATCTACTAGTGATATTGTTTTTATAGGTATTGGGAAGTAATCAAAACAAGATTTTGTCAAAAAATTTGATGATTTTTCAAGAGAAAATTCTCTAAAACTTGAAAAATTAATTGAGGATTAGAACCTAAAAACATTGAATAACTAGTAAAGTATGTTAAAGACTCAAATATGAAGGAAATTCTAGGGAAAATTGAACACTTTCCCCTTCTCATGAAGTGCTCTTAGAAAGGACATGTCTCTTTGAATAGTGGTTTGGGACCTATGGATGTTTCTTGGGAAGAGGGATTGCATATTGGAGATGATATAAGCTCTAACTAATTAACTTGTGGTGATCCTTATATGGACATTTCATTTTTTGTTCCTTCTATTTTTTTGTTTTTATTGGTGCCACTCTTCTATGGCTTTTTACAATGTAATAACATTCATATGATTGGTTTTCATATTGTATCCAATAAATTTGTTTGCTAGTTTTGGTGGTTTTTATATCTATATTATATAATTATGTTAACATTCTTACAATATATTAAAAAAACACATATATCCAAGGACTAGTATGATGTGTTTATGCTATTTTTTTAAACCTTTCCTTTATGCACTTCCTTGAGTGTCTTATTTTACTTGTTTGAGAGTTTGAATATGATTTATTATTTATGGCCACCATGCCTTTTTTCTTTTCCATTTTTTACATTTGAATATGTCATCCCTTATGCTATGGACATTTGAATATGTCATTCTTACTTTTGTGTACATTTGACTAAGACACATCCCTTTTATTATGAAACATTTGAACATGCCACTTATTTGTGGTCTCCTTGGACCATTACCTTTTGTTTTCCTTCTGAGTGTTCTTATGTGTGTGCTTGATTACTTCATGATCTTGTAATATTTTTATCTATATGTTGTTCCCCAAAAAATATCACTCATTTTTGGGACAACATTTGAACTATTTTGGTCCTACAGACCAAAATTGTCTCTTCCCTTTTCAAAATTTATCCTGGGCATTCAAATTCCTCATTTTTCAAGCTTCTCAAAAATTGATAGACTCTATAGGCTTAAATTTATGGACTCTACAGGAATGAATGTAAAGACTCAGTAGGAAGATAAAATCTATGGACTCTACAAGCCAAGTTCAAAGGACTTCACAAGTTGATTTCTACAGACATGGTTTCTACAGACTCTGCAGGAAAGTTCATTTCTACAGGTTCAAAGGCTTCTACAGGTAGGTTCAACCAAAAGAATCAGTTTCTAACACTTGGTCATTTTTGGGGTTGGTTTAGTGCCTTGGTTCAATAAAAAATCTCCATCGATAAGCATCTAAGTAAAGAAGGCTTGAACCATTGAACCACTTTGGGTCAAAGGTTCAATGAGTTCAAAGTTTAAAAGGTTCAATGCTTTCAGTTCAATGGCAGGTTCAATCAAAGGAATGGTTCAATGGCTTGGTTCAACCAAGTGGTTCAATGCTTTGTTTCACTCGAGTGGTTCATCCACTTTGTTTCAATGCTTTGGTTCAATCAAATAGTTTTTCAGTCGGTTCAAGGCTTCATTTAAACTGTTGAACCAAAACTTGGTTCAATGGTTGGTTCAAACAAATGGTTCAAAGGCTTGGTTCATTCAATTGGTTCATCGAATTGAACCATCAACTTGAACCATTTTGGTTTAAATCTTGGTTCATTGGCTTGGTTCAACTAAGTGGTTCAATATTTGGTTCAACCAAGCGGTTCAATAGTTTGGTTCAACGGAGTGGTTCACTCAGACAGTTCAAATGCAAAAGTTCAAGGAGCCTCTCAAAGGACAAAGTGCCCTTGTGGAGGGCACTTGGATGACAAAATTACCCTTTAGAAGGGTCATATTCAAAGAAGGCCGCAAAGGTAAATTCTTTCAAATTTTTTTTTTAAGGCAGACGGTCATAATTCTTTCAGACTTTTGTTTGAAGGAATTCCTTCAAACAAAAAGTCTAAAAGAATTCAAAGAAGTCACAGGAGGAAATCCTGAAGGAATTCATGGATATTTCAAATGGAACAATTCCACAGAGTTTTTTTTTGCGATAAATTTTTGTAGACTTTTGTCCATGGGAAAATATCCACGGAGAAAGCTTGGGGAAAATACCCATGGAGAAAGCCCGAGAGATAGTTTGCTAAGGAAAAGGCTGTGAAAGACTTCTAAGGCAAAGGCCATCAACGGACCCTAAAGGGTAGGGGACTCTCAGCTACCAAATTAAAGGACATTTCCCCAAAGCTAAAGGGTCACCTTCCCTTTGGGAAGATATAAAATGAAAAATCCAAAGGAAGAATCTAGCGACCCGATAGAATAAAGAAGCCGAAAGGCCATCTGAAGACCACCCAAAGGGTAGATACCCTTGTGGGGGCTCTTCTTGACCTAAGTCAGATCATTTCATAAGGCTCAAAAGGGTAAGTTCTTTTCAAGAAAGTGCTAAACAAAAAAGCTGAAGAAAGACCAATAGGTGACGTGCTTGAAGACATCAAATTCAAGATAGTGAACTAGCCATTGAAAACATAGTGACGGGCACGTGAACATCAATTTTAAAGCTCATAAAATAGCCATTGATACTTTAAATCTATAGACTCGAATGCATCCACAAGATTTAAGGCCAAGACCAACAAAAAGTGAGGAAGGAATAGAATAGGAAATTGAATCTAGGACCTGATTTAATTAACCAAAAAAGGATGAATGATGAAGGTAGGATCAAATCGCTAGGTGGACATTGAAAGTTGCAAACATTCAACAGCGTGACTTATTTCTTTGTATTGATAAAATCAAATGGGTAAACACCCCTAAGTTTTAGCCTATCTTTTAAATAGATTTCAATGCAACATGATGTGTTACTATTCTTGAGTCCTTCTTGAAGAGGCTATATAAGGGACTCTCTTCTATTGTAAATGGATCTCTTTTTTACAATTAGAACAAAACTCTGCCCAAATTGAAAGGCATTACTAAGACTTTGAGCTTATTTTGTTGATCATATTTTATTATTGGAATAAGAAAGCAAGTGATTTTTTAGACTTTGTGCTATAATATCTTTGTTGTTGAGGAAACTGTTCTTCTATCTTTTTCCTTAATATATCTTATATTCCTTTAATTCAACAAGTAGAATTAGTGACAGCAGTCAGGAAGGTGTCCTAAAGAGTCAACTGTTGAGAGACTTTGTGCCCCCATAATTGCCTTTAGTGTGTTTTCTTTTCATTTCTATGTAAAGGACTTTGGGATGACTTTGTGCCTTCATTGTCCTTTGTATCTTACTCTTGAGCAATTCAGGTGGAGACTTTGTACTTCATCTTGATTTGTTGGTTACTACATCTTTTGCTACATTTTGTTGTTACTACCTAGAGTATTCTTGTGGCTTGCTAAATAGTACTTCTGAAAGAAGAGGAGTGCTTTCCATCATTTCTCTTGAGTTTTTCCTTTGATTTGCACACATCATCTCTGAAAAAAGAGAGATGGATGGTTTGTCCTACCCTTGAGTATTATTTTTTGTTTATATATATATATATATAGACAACAATACCTATAGGGAACCTCCCCTTGATGAGTGGAGAGATTAGTCACCTTCTGAAGTGGTAAACCTACACATTTGGACAACTAATCTTCCTACTTTGGCTGATTAGACCTATTTTGTTTATCAGTACGCTGATTGACAAAATATTCAACCAATAATTTTTAGCGACTCTAATGGGGATATAAAATCCATTATCCATTTATAATCTATCCATTCACCTCCACACTAATTGGGAAAGAATGCACAGTTTAAAGTCTCAAGTTTTAACTGAAGCAAGGTCAATTCTTTTCCATTTTTATTTCATAATTTGGTAGATTCAAGGTATACATGAAGCCAAAGGGCTAAAGGGATTATTGACCCTATATTTAAGTTGGTACAATAAAGTGATTTTGATCTATTTATTTCACCATCTCGTCTCTAACGAACCAAGAGCTTTCCTCCTACTAAAGTCAGATCTCCATTGCCAGATGAAGTATCTACTTCTATTGTTGATAAAGCATTGCTAATAATTACCCCTCTAAGATTTGTTATCCCTCCTTTTCATAATCCTATAATGGTAGTTCAAGGCCCCTGGGGTAATGTTTTTGGTCCTCTCAATCTTACTCCACCTCTACATGAGCTTCCATGTAGTTCAAGGAAGAATTTCCCCAAATTCTATGGTGATGGGAAAGTTCATCCCAATGAACACATTGTAGCCTTCAGCATAGCTTTTGGAGTAATCAGAGTAGAGTTTGAGATGTAGCAGTCAAGCTTTTTGTAGAAACATTATAAGGTGCTACTACAGATTGGTTTTATCATCTACAGGCTTGGTCAGTAACTGATTGGAATACTCTCAAAGATAAGTTTGAAGCCAGATTCAAACCTACAGAAGATGCACATGCACTTCTGGCTCAACTTACACAGATGAAGAAAGAACCTTATGAGCCTATGAGAGACTTCATAGCCAAATTTGACAAATTGAGAAATAGAATTCCTGTAAGAGCTCAACCTACAACTGAGAATCTCAAATGCTTTTTCATTAATTCTCAGTTACCTGAAGTAAGTTTTCTCTTAAGACATGTTGGTCAAATAGATCTTGTTACAGCTCAACATTTGTCTACTGAGGTAGAAGATCATCTCATCTTAGTAGAGAAGATAAGAAGAGATCCAAATAGAAATAGAGCATTATCATCTTCTGAATATTCATCTACAAGCACCATAGATCCAATGGTGCAAAAATTGGCAAATGAGTTGCTTGCTCTCAAAAAGCAAATGGCTCAAGGAATGTCTTCTACTCCTTCATATATAAGGACATTCCCAATTTAGTCATATCAGGGCAATGCTGCCAGGAATAAAGGGCAACATCACCTTCCTCCCCCACAAGGGAAACTTACCCTGGAAGCTCGTCCAACCAATTCAATAGTGGGATATCTTGAAGTAGAATCAAAGTTCTCTTTTTATCCTAAATTGAATCAAGAAAATGATGCTAATCTCCTTGAAGACAATCAAGAAGAATTAGTTGGCAAATCCCACATTGGTTTCCTAAACTACCAGGATGAACCTGAAAGCCAAGGAGAATCATTTGATGGATCATATGTAGTGTTTACCACATCCAAGAACCAATCAGTCTAGCAAGCTGATAAAGGGAAGATAGAAGAGTAACCACAGCCAACAGTCATGAATTCTAAGCATGGAACCATTCTGCCTTTTTAGTCAAAGGATTTGGTAATCACCCAAAAGGCAAATACATCAATTTTTCCTTCCCCTTCTACTTCAAATTTACAAACCAGCCCACCTCCCATCCCTCCTAAAACTCAAAAAGTTGAAATAACTTTATCTGTACCTAGCTTAATTTAGTGATTTGATAGAATTGATCATGTCAAATAGACAAAAATACAAATGTTTGAGTTCAAATATTTTTAGTCTAATCCTGATCAATTGAATAAGCTAGTCTAATATGTCAAGTACCAAACTATCCATGTAGGACAAAAAGCTAAAAAGGTAACTCCTGATTCTCCAAATAACACACCTATTCCAAATAATCTGGTCATTACTCCCCCAGCTGCTCCTAGAAAAATAGAACCTTTCTATGTTTCCCTGTTAATTAATAGCCATAAGTTGAGTAACTGTATTATAGACTCAGGCGCATCTGACAATGTCATGCCTATTAAAGTAGCTGAGTCTCTTAGTCTCACACTGACCAAGACATGTGGGATATGTTTTTCCATGGAGAATAAGCAAGTACCATTGTTGGGGCAAATAAAAAATGCCCAATTCGCATTTGCAGCCTTTCCAGACAAGAGAATCAAGGTGACTATCTTGGTGGCTGATGTCCCAGCATCCTATGGCATTTTTCTTGGATGAAATTTCTACAAGGACATGGGAGGAAAAATAAGCATGGATATATCTAAATCAAAGATTCCTATACAAGGCATAATGAAGAGGTTACTTCTTGAAAAGGAAGCAAAATATGTGGTCACCCAGACATCAGCCCCTGAAGCTCAAATTCTTTTTGAATCCATAGGTATGGGTAAATATTTTCTATTTATAGATGAAGTACATGAAATACTTGATATAATTCTTGAAAGTGTCAACTCAGAAATTGGTTCAACAAGAATAGTAGAAGAACTAGTAGGCTATAATACAGATGAAGAAAGATCCTCCATCTCTAATGAAGGAAAGTCTAAAGAAAAATTAGTATCAAATGAGATATGGATTCTAAAATTTGATGGCAATTGTTCCTCTACTAGTTCAGGAGTTGGGATTGTGTTGATATCTCCTCAAGGAGATATGTTTTTTTTCATCTTACAAGTTACAGTTTAGCAACACTAACAATACATATGAATATGAATCTCTGTTTCTTGGCATGAAGGTTGCTAAAGACAAAGGCATCAAGTTTCTTCATGCCAAAGGGGATGCTGAATTAGTGGTTTATCAAGTGAGGAACTTATACCAAACCAAGAATGAAATATTACGCCACTATCGTAGCTTGGTTTGGGACCAAATTGAAAGCTTTGATGCTTTCAACATTTTTTCTATACCTAGAGAGTCTAATGATAGAGCTGATGCACTTGTTGTTTCAGGAACTCTCTTAGTTCCTCATTTAGATTTCAAAGAAGATAGGTATAATATTGAGCTAGTCTATAGACCAAGTGTTCTTGACAATGTTGATTATTGGAAAGTATTCAATGATGATCATCAAATCATTGCTTTCTTGGAATGAAAAGACAATTTTGAATAACTACATTTTGAAGGCAGTGAATCTCAAAAGAATGAATCAACCTTTGAATCTAGTTTAGATATAAATGAAGAGTTCTTACAGCTAAAAGGAAACAAAATTCCCAAAGGCTTGGTTTTTCTTGACAATATATTTGATAAGCATGATAGATTCATCAAGAAACAACAAAAAGACTCAAGTTTCTCTTAGGGATTTGATCAAGTAAATCTAACCACTAAAGAAAATCCCAAGATGGTTAATATTGGTAAGTGTTGCACCCCTGAAGAAATATTCAAGTTCACCTCTTTACTCCATCAATACATAGATGTCTTAGCATATTATTATGAAGATTTGAAGTCTCTTAGACCAGATGAAATCCATCATGACATTCCTCTTAAGGTTGACTCAATGCCCTATAAGCAAAAATCTAGACAATATAATCTAAAAATATCAGGTACTATTCTGTCTAAGATACAAAAAATATTAAATTCTAGAATCATCTTCCCAATCCATCATTTCACATGGATTGCAAATATAGTGCCTATAAGGAAGAAGAATGGTGAAATTTGCATTTGTGTAGATTTCAAAAATTTGAATCATGCATCTTTGAAGGGTAATTATCCTTTGCCAATTATGGATCAAGTGCTTCAAATAGTGATAGGTTTAAAGATGTTATCAATGCTGGATGGATTCCTAGGATATAATCAAGTTAAAGTTTGTGAAGCAGACCAACACAAGACAAAAATCACCACACCTTGGGGTACATTTGCATATAAAAGAATGCCTTTTGGTTTAATAAATGTTGGTGTTACCTTTCAAAGAACAATGGATCTAGATTTCAAAGATGAGATTGGTAAATTCATAGTGGTATACCTTGATGACTTGACTTTATTTTCAAAGTGTCGATCTGATCATGTATGCCACTTACAACAAGTGCTGGAATGTTGCCGCTAGAATGGTATTTCCTTGAGTCCTAAAAAGTTTTTTTTTCGAGTAACAAAAGGAAAACTCCTTGGACACATTGTGTCCAAAAAAGGCATAAAGATTGACTCAAAAATATTCAAGTCTATTCAAGATCTTAATTTGCTTACAAGCAAAAATGTTGTTCATTCTTTCTTTGGAAAGGTGAATTTCTTATGGAGATTCATCCTCAAATTTGCTGAGAAGACTAGACACATTGTGAACACGATGAAAGGGAAGACCATCTTTAGCTAGACTAAAGAACACAAATCAGCATTTCAAGATATCAAGACCAATATTGCTCACACCCCTACCTTGGTTTGTCCAGACTACAACAAAGATTTCATCATATACAGCTATGTGTCTAAACACACTCTTTCAGTAATTCTTATTCAACTGGACAAGTAAGGTATGGAATCTCCTACCTATTTTATGAGTTGCCCTCTCAAAGCCCATGAGATGAAGTATTCAAATGTAGAGAAGCATGCTTATGCATTGGTGAAAGCAGTCAAACATATATGCTTCTATATTTTGAATTCATACATTACTGCCTTAGTTTTTGACACTACAGTCAAGTCTATATTAACTCAACAAGATTTGGCATGAAAAGAGGTAATTATATTGCAAAGATCCAAGAGTTTGATCTAGACATCAACCTAATAAAGCTGGTTAGGGGTAAAGGCCTATGCCAATAAATTGTTGATAATAAGCCAGAAGACATAGCATGAAGAAACTAAAGTGGAAGAGACTCCAATAGTCCTTTTTATCTCCACTACCAATGAGTGGTATTCAAGTATCACTCATTTCCTTAATTATGGTGAATGTCCTACTCATTTACCTTATAAATAAATGAAGACTATAAAGTTGAAATCTACCAATTTTGTCCTTTGAGACAACGGCTTGTACAAGAGAAGCATAGATGGAGTATTCCTTCGTTGTGTAGACAAAGAGCAACAAAACTAGCTTTTGAAATATTTCCACAATCTAGCCTATGGAGGACATTTTTTTGCTCTTGTGACTGCTCACAAGATTTTGTGGGCTAGGTATTACTGGCCGACTCTTTTCCAAGATGCACATAAGTGGGTGAGAAAATGTGAACTCTGTCAGCAATTTGTTGGAAGACCCAAGTTAGCTGTTATGCCTCTCAAGCCAGTGATCATAGAAGAACCTTTCCAACAATGGGGGATTGATTTTATTGGGACAATAAACCCATATTCAAGTGCTAGACATGATTATGTCCTTACAACAACTGATTATTTCACCAAGTGGGTAGAAGCAATCCCAACTAAGCATGCTACTTCAAAAGTCATATGCAACTTCATCAAAGAGAATATCATTTCCAGGTTTGGAGTTTTGATCAAAATTGTTACTAATAATGTAGCTTGTTTCACCTCTCAGGAGATTACACAATTTTGTTTCCATTATGGAATTATACTATCTCACTCTTCTGATTATTTTCCACAAGGGAATGGACAAGCTAAATTTAGCAATAAGAACCTGGTAACTATTATCAAGAAGCTGGTAGATAACAATCAAAGGACATGGCATAAAGCATTGGTTGATGCTCTATGGGTAGACAAAATCACACCAAAGAGGGCAATTGGTATGTCTCATTTTCAACTTCTTTATGGTATAAATGTTGAGATACCAATCACCTTAGAATTGCTAGCCTTGAAATTGGCAAAGGCAATTGAAGATAAGACATGAAATTTATCTTGATAAAAGAATCATGTGCCTGACTGAGCTAGAGGAATAAAGAACCATGGTGGTGGATAGAATTATTGCTCATAAAATTCAGGTAATGAAACTCTTTGACTAGAAGGTCAAAAATCATGATTTCCAGATTGGGGATCAAGTCCTGTTGTGGGACAAAAGGAGAGAACCAAAGGGGATGCATGAAAAGTTTAACTCCCTTTGGAGAGGCCCATTTATAATTCATCAACACATTAGTGAAAATATCTTTCTATTGAAATATCAAGATGACACACTCTTTTCTCTACCTCACAATGGGCAACATCTGAAACACTTGAACTCTTGAAGTATCAAATCATTACATCTGTATATATGTATATTTGTATAGTTTTTAATTTTGTTTTGTTTTGTTTGTTTTCATTTTTGGGTAGCATGACTCTGTAACCCAATGGTACACATGAAGACACTAGATATTTTGTATTCTACTCCTTTTAATTCTTTTTGAAATTAATAGAAGTTCCCTAATTGGAGCCAACTATTGTTCCCCAAAAAATATCACTCATTTTTGGGACAACATTTGAACTATTTTGGTCCTACAGACCAAAATTGTCTCTTCCCTTTTCAAAATTTGTCCTGGGCATTCAAATTCCTCATTTTTCAAGCTTCTCAAAAATCTACGAACTCTGTAGGCTTAAATCTATGGACTCTGCAGGCTTGAATCTATAGACTCAGTAGGAAGAGAAAATCTATGGACTCTACAGGCCAAGTTCAAAGGACTTCACAAGTTGATTTCTACAGACTTGGTTTCTATGAACTCAATAGGTAGGTTAATTTCTATAGTTTTAAAGGCTTTTATAGGTGGGTTCAACCAAAAGAATTAGTTTCTAACACTTGGTCATTTTTAGGGTTGGTTCAGTGCCTTAGTTCAATAAAAAATCTCCATTGGCAAGCATCTAAGCAAAGAAGGCTTGAATCATTGAACCATTGAACCACTTTGGTTCAAAGGTTTAATGAGTTCAAAGTTTAAAAGGTTCAATGCTTTCGGTTCAATGATGGGTTCAATAAAAGGAATAGTTTAATGGCTTGGTTCAACCAAGTGGTTCAACACTTTATTTCACTCAGGTGGTTCATCCGCTTTGTTTCAATGCTTTGGTTCATCCTTTGGTTCAATAAAATGGTTTGTTAGTCGGTTTAAGACTTCATTTGAACCATTGAACCAAAACTTGGTTCAACGGTTGGTTCAAACAAATGGTTCAAAGGCTTGGTTCATTTAATTGGTTCATCATCTTGAACAATCAGCTTGAACCATTTTGGTTCAAATCTTGGTTCATCAGCTTGGTTCAACATTTGGTTCAACCAAGCAGTTCAATAGTTTGGTTCAATGGAGTGGTTCACTCAAATGGTTCAAAGGAGTATTTCAAACGCAAAAGTTCAAAGAGCCTCCCAAAGCACAAAGTGCCCTTGCAGAGGGCACTTAGATGACAAAAGTATGATTTGAAAGGGTCATTTTCAAAGAAGGCCACAAAGGTAAATTCTTTCAAAAAAATTATTTAAGGCAGACAGTCATAATTCTTTCAAACTTTTGTCTGAAGGAATTCCTTCAAACAAAAAGTCTGAAAGAATTCAGAGAAGTCATGGGAGGAAACCTTGAAGGAATTCACAAATATTTCAAATGGAACAATTCTGAAGACTTTTTGTCTACGAGAAATTTTTGTGGACTTTTGTCTACGAGAAAATACCCATAGAGAAAGCCTGGGGAAAATACCCATGGAGAAAGCCTGAGAGACAGTTTGCTAAGGAAAAGGTCGCGAAAGAATTCTAAGGTGAAGGTTGTTAAAGGAAACCGAAGGGTAGGTTCCCTTGCGGGGGACTCTTGGCTACCAAATTGAAGGACATTTCCCCAAAGTCAAAGGGTCACCTTCCCTTCGGGAAGATATAAAATGAGAAATCCAAAGGAAGAATCTAGGGACCTGCCATAATAAAGAAGCCTGAGGCCATCTAAAGACCACCTGAAGGGCAGATACCTTTGTGGGGGGCTCTTCTCAACCCAAAGCAGATCAGTTCTTAAGGCCCAAAAGGGCAGGTTCTTTCCAATAAAGTGCCAAATAGAAAAGCCAAAGAAAGACCCAAGGGTGACGTGCCTGAAGACGTCAAATTCAAGACAACGAACTAGCCATTGAAAACATAGTGATGGGCATGTGAACGTCAATTTTAAATCTCATAAAAGAGTTGTTGATCCTTTGAATCTATAGACCTGAATGCATTCACAAGCTTTAAGGCTAAGACTAGCAAAAACCTAGGAAGGAACATAATAGAAAATTGAATCCAAGACCTGATTCAATTAATCAGAAAAGGAGGAATGATGAAGGTAGGATCAGATCGCCAGGTAGACATTGAAAGTTGCAAAATTTCAATAGCGTTACTTATTTCTTTGCATTGATAAAATCAAATGGGTAAATGCCCCTAAGTTCTAGCCTATCTTCTTAACAGATTTTAATACAACATGATGTGTTACTGTTCCCGAGTCCTTCTTGAAGAGGCTATATAAGGGACTCTCTTATATTGTAAATGAATCTCTTTTTGATAATCAAAATGAAACTCTGCCCAAATTGAAAGGCATTACTGAGACTCTGAGCTTATTTTGTTGATCATATTTTGTTATTGGAATAAGAAAGCAAGTGATTTTGTAGACTTTGTGCTGTAATATTTTTGTTGTTGAGGAAACTGTTCTTATGTCTTTTTCCTTAATATATCTTTTGTTCCTTTAATTCAACAAGTAGAATTAGTGACAACAGTCAGGAAGGTGTCTTGAAGATTCAACTATGGAGAGACTTTGTGCCCCCATAATTTCCTTTAGTGTGTTTTCTTTTCATTTCTATGTAAAGGACTTTGGGAGGACTTTATGCCCTCATTGTCCTTTATATCTTACTCTTGAGCAATTAAGGTGGAGACTTTGTGCTACATCTTGATTTGTTGGTTACTACATCTTTTGCTACATTTTGTTGTTACTACTTGGTGTATTCTTGTGGCTTGTTGAATAGTACTTTTGAAAGAAGAGGAGTGCTTTCTGTCATTTACCTTGAGTTTTTCCTTTGATTTACATGCATCATCTCTGAGAAAAAAGAGATGGATGGTTTGTCCTACCCTTGAGTATTATTTTCTATTTATATATATATCAATACCTATAGGGAACCTTCCCTTGATGAGAGGAGAGATCATTCACCTTCTGATGTGGTAAACCTACACATTTGGATGACTAATCTTCCTAATTTGGCGATCAGACCTATTTTGTTTATTAGTACACTAATCGACAAAATATTCAACCAACACTATACATTACCATGATTTAAATCATGCATATTAATACTTGATGTGATCATATTCTCTATGCTTCAATGATATATCTACCTAGACATGTTTATCTTATATGCTACATGATACATTCATAGTTTACATGGTTATCTTATAATTTTGAGGTAAGGTAACTACTAATTTATACATCCCCTTACCTCAAAAAAAGGGACATATTAGTGGGTTAATTAAATAGAGGCATGACTTCCACATTATTCACATATTTAGATATACAATGGGGGGAAGTTTTTGTAACATGTTCTCCACACTCATACCAGTTCTCAATTTCAAATATATAGTAGGGGCATGTTATAGAAACTTGTTCTCCACAATTACAATAGTTTTTAGTTTTAGATTATAGTGGGGGCATATTTTGTAAACATGTTATCCATAATTAAACTAGTTTTGAATTTCAGATTATAATAGGGGAATTTTTTGGAAACATGTTCTCCACACTTACATAGTTTTCAAATTGGCCAAATTGGATAGATATATGATTTAGATACACATTTGTAGAAAAAATTTATACATTTGTACAATTTTTATACACAATTTTAATATGAGACATGTATACACATAATATTTTCAAAATTTATCAATTACTGATGTTTTCTATCTTGCAAGAACCATTTGAGTCTCAATCTCTTTGAGTGCACATCTTAAGGACTACATCGAGAAAGGGGTGGGTAGACCATTAGTGCTTGGCAAGATTATTGTCCCATTTTTCCACTTTCTATTTACACACTTGTCTCCTAAAAACCATTCCCCTAAGCTTTGTCTCCTCTTTTTCACCCTCCTCTAGTATTTTACCACATTCATTGTCCCTTTCCATAACCTAAACCCCCTTTTAATAGTTTACATTACATAGTCAGCCATATCAACCTTATATTCTTATTGACAAAACTCATTAGGGTCTAGGTCATCCTTTGGTTGACCTAGTTTATGACCTAGTATTTTTTTTTTCAATTATGATACTAGGTTAACTGGGTTGACCTTAGTGGTCTAAAATTTAAGAAGGGTTTAGGATTAGATCTGCCTATATAAACACATTCATTTCATCATTTTTAGAGAGAAAATAAGAGTTAATTATTCATTTTCATTTCTTTATAATCTTCTCTTCCACCATTATAATTGAGAAATCTTAGCTTAGGGTTTCTACTTAGAGAATAATGTTGTCTTATGGAAAAGTCTTGATTGTTTTGGATTTTCCTAGTGATCCTTAAAAACCATAATAACCTCTTGTGAAGAACCTTTGGTAAAGGAAGAGATTGAGTCTTGAAAGATTCATCTTCAAGGTAAGTATCTCTAAATTTTCTCCTCTCTTTAGTAGATATAAATAACTTAAGTAATGGATTTTGAATAATATTGATCTCTCCATGTATTAGGGTTTTATCGATACATAGCTTCATTAGGATTCTCTTATGCATGTTTAATTTTATGTTTATTACCCCCACTTTATGTCACAATCTTTGGTGTGAACTAGATTCAACTTTTTATTTACTTATTAGTTTAGTGAATATGAAAACATAATACCTAGTTAGGGTTACTTCATAGTTTTGCTTGACTAAAGACTTTGGAACCCTCCCTAGTGATATAATTTATGGTTCAATTTTGGTATGGTTGAGGTGATTAAATAACTCAATATTTATAATTTTATAGGTTGGAATTGATTACATCATCCAACCTCATCAATTTTATAGTGTGATTTAACTTGGTTCACTCATGCTCACTAGGTTATAAGAATGTTTGTGTTGTATACTTTAGTTAATCTCAATTACTAGGTGGAAAATCACCTTTTCTCCAAAGTTTGGGGTATGTGTCCTATAACATCTATATATCTCTATATATATGCATTTTATATATTTTATATATGTCCTAATGAAAACTCTAATGATTCATAATGATATATATTTTCAAATAAAATTGCCAAAAGGTAAAGAATTTGCATCGATACATAGGTGTACTCCTAAACCTTGTTCTCTTTTGATTTTAATCATTTTAATGAATTTAGGTTTAGATTATATGCATTTATAATATATTGTAACATGATCTTTGTTGAATTTTAATAAAAAATAAGACACTCAAGTTAGGATCTAACAAAGTTAAAATGTGTTAGACACACCCAAGTATGCATTTATTTTCCTTTAAACTAGAAATTCCATTATTAAATAAGGGGGGGATTTAGACAATATTTTTGAATTATATAGTACCTTAGTATTATACACTTGTAAAATATGTATATAATGGATGTACCTCTAGACTCTACACCTTTTCTACTACCAAAAGACTTGCATATACTATCTCTCTATGCTTATTTATTATATCTGTTTTTACCAATGTTATAATAATTACTTGGACCTTATATCATGCTCAAAATTTTATAAACCTACTTAACTATTTAAACATCATGAAATCCCCTTTTAAAATCTTCTTGGATAATTTAAATCCATTTAGACACTATATGGGGTATTATTTTCTCCTTTTTTTACATCCCAAGAGAACCCTCACTCTTGGAATACCTCTTCCCATCCTTCATCTATAGATTGTAACATGGTTCAAATCACACCCCAAGATGAATTAGGTGGATCAAATCCTTTTTTTACCTATAAAGATAATTCTCATATTCAAACATTTCCACATAATGTGAGAGCAATTTACATAAGTCTATCTAACAATCCCACTAGTAATCCACCTTCCAATAACCCTCCCCCTAATACCGATTCAGGGAGTCATCCTACAAACACTAACCTACAAATTGATATGAATCAACTTCTTACACAAGTCATATAATAAATTAACATAATTAAAACTTCTAAAACCTCCCAAATGATGCAATTACAATGATATTTGATCAATATGGATAATTAACCTCTGGTTCTAATTTCTGAAACTAATCAATATTTTATTCCTCTACCTCTTAGATATACCTTAGGAAATGTTATTACTCAACCTATAATGAATAAAAAAATTATTCAAACCATTAAAAATAAGCCTTTATCTCCTTTTATAATGTCCATTTTTGGTAGTATCTCTCCAACTATCAAATGTGATGGGACTAAAGACCCTGCATCCTTTCTTAAAGCATTTGGAAATCTCTATAAAAAGTGGATCCAAACTAATACTTTCACCACAAAAAAATTATATTTAAAACCTTCATGCATGATGTATTGTAATGGTATATCCAACTTCCCCAACATTCCATTTAGCATCTTAAATATTTGGTCAATCCTCTAGTTAAAGAGTTTCAACATAATGACCTTCTAAAAAATTGTCTTGGCCATTTCATCAATTCTAATAAATCTCCAATAGAATCAACTCATGATTTTATCAAATTATGGAAATATATGTCCTATAATTCCAACCATAATATGATTTATGATAATATATTCAAACTATTTAGAACTACTTTAACTCATTTGATTCAATATAAGGTTCAAAAAAATTAACCTAAAATGCTTAATGAAGCTCTTGACCAAGATAAATGTCAAGACTTTCTCACAAAAAAATTTGAACCCAATACCAAATTCATTAAGGGATATTTTCAAACTTATACTAATTCCATCACTAGTAATACTCCTCAAACAAAATTAGGAGTTTCCAAATCTGACACTCCCCCATCTTCTCACATACCACTAACTATGCAACAAATGAAATAATTCATAGCACCTTACAAACCCTTTACTTATCCTAATAATATTCCCAAATGGTATGACCCTAATAAATTTTATTAGTTCCACACCAGCATTGGTCATTCCATAAAATTTGTATAGGGATTAATAAATTTTCTATCTCCTATATGCTTGGTGATTCCTTCAATCGTGAAGCCATGATCCAACTCTATCACAAGAGTACAACACCACTTCTCAAAAATGACAAGATCCTAAAGCTTATTCTTATACTAACCAAAAATAATTTCCTACATATATTAATCAATAAAATTCCAAGGATGTTTGTGCTATTGATGTTGAATGTGACCAATATTATAATAATTCTCAATATGTTAATGCAACTATGGTTAACTATCATCTCAAACCAACTCACAAAGATTGTGTCACTAAACTTAAAAAACCATCTTTGTAAGAAAAAATTCTCAAAGATACTACAACCACTTTATTTAGCTTCAAAATGTAATGAGTAACCCTCTCCTTCTTCCAAACCCTCAACCACTTCCATTCCTTCAAGATCTACCTTACCTTCTAAACCTCACACTAGTTCTTCTTCTAAATCCCATTAGAACTTTCTTAAAGAACTTAAATCCATCCCTTGAAAGATTACCATTATGGAGCTATTTTATACCTCCCCTTATCATCACAAATTCATCATGAAAAAATTACAAAAAATTGAATATCCATATTATATTCATGAATAACCACCTTTTATTGAGCCTCAACCCACCAATGTGCATACCATTTAATCCATTTGTCCTTATTCTAAGCATTCTATTGAATTTATTAAAGACATGATTAATTAAAATATGATTTTTAAAAAAATTATCCACCCCTATTCATTAAAATAACCATTAATACTACCTTTAATTTTCAAAGTGTTAGTTGATGAAGGGTATAGTATTAATGTGAAATCTTTATGGCTCATCTAAAAACTTGGCTATAATAAGGATCATCTCAAGAGAACCTATCTAACCTATCTTATATTTTATAAAAACTAATCAAAATCCACCCTTTTATATTTGTCTTCCCCTAATAATTGGACCTAAGATCATTCAAACTAAACTTATGGTCCTTGATCTACCCCTATCTTAAAACATATTCCTAGGCTAACCTTATACTCATAGAATGAGGTTCATCACCTCTTATGGTAGCCAACAAACCAAGTTACTACATAATGTAAAATAGTATAAACATGAGGCTTATCCCAACCCTTTAAGTATTCAACTTCCTAATCTTAAATCTCAATATTTCATTCCTACCATTCCTACAATCAACAATGCTCCCTTACTTGAATTCATCAACATTAATCCAAACTTAGAATTCACTCTTACTGATTTGAATGATGATGAACCTAAGGAATTTCAACATAATTTTAACAATACTAAGCTACCCTCTTATATATCTAAGTGGCTTCCTCCTTATTTATTACCTCATGATCACACTATTCCTATCATTGATGAAATCATTGATTTTCCCCCTCCATGCAATGTCCAGGATGTTTCTTACCTCTTACAAGATGTGACTACAAGAACAAATCCTATCTCCAATAAAATATCAAACTCTAAATTTGGCCTCAAAATAGATCTGAGGTCCATTGGGATGTGGTAGGCTAGTATATAAACATAGGACAATTCAACAAACTTTATGGTATTACCTAATTTATCACACATGTATTGTATCTTTGTAGTAGACTGACAACTCTATAAGAGGTCCTAAGGAACAAGAAAAACATTATAGGAAGATATGTCCATTTTATTTTTCATGCATATAACCTTCATGGGATGATCTACATACTTCATTTATTGACATAAGACTTGTGTGGCTAAGAGAAGTTTTTAAAAATCATTAAATTCTAAAGTCCTCTTATTTTGACAAACCTAATTTGAGTGTCTTGCCTTCAATAAAGAGTTACTCTACCTTGGTTTTTGCTTCATATTCCATTTTACCCATTTCATTTCCCCCTTGAGAGGCATGTGTGATTCTAAATCTAGTTTACCTTCTTCTATATTCCCTCTTCTTTACATATTAAAAACATGCTATCACTACTTTATTTCAATTTTATCTATCTTTAGCATAAACCAATATGCTTGATAAACTATGGATTATCTCCTTTATACCATGGCCCCACATTTTTAGAATCACTTTTTTATTTTACCATTTGTCATTATTGTACTACCCTTTTTATAGACACTTGAGTCTATTTATACTTTCATGTTCATTTTCCATTATTTATTGAGTTAGGATTGTTACTTCTCACTCATCAATGTTTTTTTACCATTTTTCTTGCCCATATTTATTTAAGGATTGTTACTACTTTCACATTGATGTTTGATGACCATCCATTTTTCACATGTATCCCTATTTTGACTTGGTGAGTTTTCATTTCTTACTTAAGGTTTACTTATTTGAGTTTCTTGGTTTTTAGTAGCTTTGGCTTTTTGGTTACCATATTTAATCTAAATTTTGACTTGGTTATTTGGTGTAACATAACACTTTTCACCCCAGATTACCAAATTTACAAGTACATCCCATCCACATAGCATCAACTATCTTGGCTTTCCTACATTTATTTCTTTTTACTCTTTAGTTTTTTATCCTTGAGTTTATTGAAAGCAATATTTGTGCCTCCATGATCAAAAATACAAACACAATAGACAACCACCTAGAAATAAAGGTAAGTCAAAATATGTATACATTTACTTTTTTAGTTATTTCCCTTTCCATTATTTAATTTCAATTATTTTATACTTTAAAATACTACAACTTTTTTTTAACTTCAATGTTGTGTGTTACTATGTTTTATCTCAAAGCACCATCTGCTATTACACTTGAGTGACATGTGATGAGCATCGAGTGAGGAATATGTATACACATGATAATTTTAAAATTTATCAATTATTGGTGCTTTCTATTTTGTAGGAATCCATTAAGTCTCAATCTCTCTAAATGGATGCCCTAAGGGGTATACCAGGAAAGGGGTGGGTAGACCATTGGTGATTCATAGGATTATTTTCCATTTTTTACACTTTATATCTACACATTTGTCTCCTAAAAGTAATTTCCCTAACCTTTACATCCTTTTTTCACCCTCCTCTAGTATTTTACCACCTTTATTAGCCCTTTCCCTAATATAAACCCATTTTTGACAATTTACATTATTATTTTCACTTAGATATGCACCCTTTGAGGAGATGAAAATATCTCCTCATCCAAGTGGCACAATGGAATAACCTCTAGTATTATGGGTAGCCTAAGGAATGAGTTGAGTCTTTAAATAGGGCTAGCTCCCTTGATGTACCACTTAGGATTGTAACTAAGACCAACTTTGGGGGGTTGAAAAGGGAGAAAAAACTAAAATAAAAGCTAAACTAATGGAGGTGATACAACAAATAGATTAATGACATCCAACCATATGCATATGACACTTAAGACCAAGCAACAAACCAACCATACACTTTCCCTATCTAAAACTTCTTACAACAATGTTACATTGTGAGGTCAAGATGAACATCTAGGATATGAGGACTAGAAAAGAGTCCTTGAATACCACTAATGAAGAGACAAACTCACTTAATATTTTAAATATCTTAATAACACTTCACATGCCCTACAAGAAGAATTTTTCCAACTACAAATAGGTTACAAGAATGAGCTAACATGATAGGGAAATAAGAGTGTCAATTAATCAAAAGCAAAAATTCAAGTACACACACTAAGTATAGTCATGAAAAAGGTAAATTTTAGTCATTTTATTCATCAAAAGGTATAAAATTTAGTAGGGTTTCACCATACTCAGGTGGAGCATCCAATACAATGCCAAATTGGCTAACTCTTATAGAGTGTAAGAGAGAGAGAGAAGATAAGTTCAAGGGTCACAAGGACACTTCTCAAGCTAATAAAATGAGTTACTTTTGAATTTGATAAGTATGTGGTATGAACCATGCTATTTTTGGAAGTCTAAGAGTCAACTCAAGTCATCAAAGTTATACAAGGTGGCCTAAAACTCCTTTTCTTGCATAAAAAACTACCTTCATGATTAGGCCTGTTTGAGTGGCTTGTAACTAATAAAGGGTAGGTAAAATGATTTTAATGGAAGGGAAAGCTCTAAAAAATGCTTCTCTATTCATTTATTTCATGTTTGGTCTTCTGTAATCACTTGGAAAAGAGCCATCATCACCTGCACTCTAAGAAACCTCCTTATTATGTACCTTGCACACTTGTATTCAAATTTGGATTTAGTTGTTCATTAAAGTCCATATAAGGTATTTTAAAAAAAAATTCAAGACCCTCCATGGTCTTTTAATCATCATCATCACCTTAACATCACTTTACTTGAAGATCTCCTCCCTTGTCTTTAGCTTGTCAAATATGCTAGATTTAACTAGCTGAGTTTGAGGCTATTTTTATATCCCTTAGGATTTATTTCAAGAAATATATTGACCATAAGGAGTTATAAAAGGTATAAATATTACTCCCAAACTTTATTTCATTCCCAAACTCCTCCTGTAGCCCACAAAACATAAAAAATAGTAAAAAATAGCCTGTTTTTGTAATGTCCATATAGGTACATACATTCAAAAATAATGTGGAGAATGTTGAGGGAGTCATATCTAAGGTAAAAATTATTTCATCATTTTTTTTCCATTTTATCAGCTATCCAACTCCATTTTTTTAACTAGACCTTAACAAGGGTTTATGAGGGTTTTAGATCTTAAGGATTGTTCTTAAAAGTTTCACATCAAAATTGTATAAAAATTCCACAAAAGAGATATTTAGAGACCCTATTAACATCTCCAACTTCCTTGGACTCCCATTTAAAACCTCAGGTGAGATATGAGTGTTCAAAATCATCTATTCGAGCTCTTTTCCTTGTTTTCACAAGCCTGATGTTGGTTTTAAGGTTGAAAATGAGTTTTATTGGTTATATCTACACTCCAAAAGAATTAAAGCCTATGTTTATTCCCCCAAAACATTATTCAATATGTTTCAAATCATTTCCATGTCTAAAAATATGAAAGTCCCTCAATTTGAGCATAAGCCTAATCTTTGCCTAGTAGGCATGTTTCAAGCTTAGGCTTAAAATGATCCTTTCTGACATCTTCCCTTCACTTAAATGGATTTATCACCCCTATTTTAACTCAAGGTAATTTTTCAATATGTCACCAAACTTTTCTCTTGATAAAATGGCAGATGACTCTCTAATTGGCCTTAAGCCTAGTATTGTCCTTATAACCTGTTTATACTTCAAGGTCCAAAAATGACCTCTTAAAGCTTTCCTTGCTTCTTAGTAGATTTAAAATAATTAATATATATATTTATTAACATTAATAAATAATTTTTAATTACTCTTTTATGCTATAAATGGCATTGGTATCTCATTGGTCTCTAGGCCTTAAAACTTGCTCTTGTGTCATGACTGCAATCTTTGGTATCTAGACCAATTTTTTGCATTTATTATCTTTTCCGTTGATTACCCATGATTTTTGAGTGTATTATATCTTTTAAAACCTTATTTAAGGGTCTATAAACCTTTTTATTTCATATTTTATCCTTTTCCCTCCAAATTACCAGTCTTGTGATCAAAGAGAGTACCCCTATGAGATAAAATAAGGGGTATTTACCCTATTTATTTGAAAAATATGAGTATTGGAGGTGTTTATATAAGTAATAAGGACTATACATAACAAAATTTATCCCTTTTTATTTTAATTTTATCTCTCAATATTCCAAAAATCTTAAAGGATTCTTCATTTATAGATTGTGTACTATGATTCTCCAAATTGACTGTATGATGTGTGATTGAAGTTTTCATTTATATATTTGTTCCATAAAAAAATGGTATGAGGAATGGAATTTTATGCCTCATAAAGGTTATAAAAACAATTTTTTTCTATTCATTCACCTTATATGCCTTTAAATACCATCAAATTGCTAAAATAGTTCACTATCCGCCTGACTGAGATAGACCCTTAAGACCCTACCTATTGTAGGTATCATTCTCATCAACTAAGATTGATTATGTTGTTTTAAAATTTCCTTAAACCCCTTATAGCCACATATACTCTTCAAAAAATTTGTATCCACTCATATTATTTTAAAAAACATGAATTGTGTTCCTTTTCCTAGACTGGGCCACTCCTCCTTACAACCTTGTTGTAGGTCATTATATCTTCCAAGATTGAGGAGTACTTGTAGGTTACTATGGGTTAATTTAGATCATGTGTTATATGTTTTAAGGTTTTAATTTACATTCCATTCATTTTTTTAAAATCTTTAATTCACTGACTTTTAGTTCAACTATCACCTAGAAGCTTTATTGTTAGTCTTATGTCCTCCTATAGTCATTCAAAGTTGACTGGGGGCAGGGTCCTATAAGTGTAAATGAGTTCATTAGGCTATTTTATTTGCCTCTTGGGATAATTATAATCTTTATAAATCCTCTAATCACCTCATTTATATGACCATACCCCTATACACATGTATGAAAGAAAAGAGACCCTTCTTTTACTTGAAAATTCTATGTTGGTTGTAGGTATTTGCCTTCATAGCCTGTGTATGAACAAGGTATGTGAGTGTAGGAATAAAACATAAAATGTTATATTCTTATATGATATATTAACCCATGGATATCACTTAAACCATTTGAAATCATCTATGTGTGGAATATATGCCCAATTTGCAACTTTGGTGGAGAAAGGTCACTTGCAAACTCAGACCTATAGAAAATATTGAGATAATTCAGTGTTTTTTAAGGGCCATCTAGATATTTAAACTATCCTCCTCCATTTCTCATTATCCCTTCCAAATTTTAAGGAGTCTTATCCATTCTAGGTACTATAAGGTTCACATAGATATATGTTTCAATTCACTTAGTAAATAAATTATAGGATAGTCATAAAACCTCTTGAGCCTCTGTTTACTCAATTTAGGGAAGAGAGCCCTAAACAATGTCATATGATGCTTTGGAAGAATTTATACTTGAAATTTATCACTTGACAACTCATCAAGGTCTTATATGCTAAAAACATACAAGATATCTTTCTAGAAATCTTTATCATACCCCAAATTCCTTCTTTGAGAGTTCTCATTCTCTATTAATAACACCTATTGACACTCATTCTAGTATATAGGCAATAAAATTCTCTAATTGTCATTGGAGTGAGTCATATACATTTTCATAATATTTTATAGGTTCAAGTTCTCTCTCAAAACCTAAAATATATCCTTTTAACTCTCAAAATTCTTGAAATGCACACTAAGGCTTTGGTGACATCCTCATGGAGGCTGTAGGTGCATTGGCTATAAGTGGACAGTGAGTATGGGAAAGTGGAAAAATATCAACCAAAATACCTCATGAGAATATTAAACCTATTTTCAACCTTCTTTAATAATTATTGAAAGCAATAAAACTTGAGATAAGCTCAAAACATTCCTATCAATGTGGAAAACATCTAAAATTACTATAAAGGAGGTAGGCAATATATCGAATGACTGGTTTACCATGGTGGAGACATGGGCTTGCAAACATGATAATCAGGTAAACCTATGTGGAAGATGATAAGGGGTTATGGATATGTTTAAAAAATGTATATGAAACTAGAACAACCCTCTGTATCATTTGATAAGGTATAAAACTCCTAAAAATGATGAAAGTATCCATAACTCAGAAAATTGCATCCTTTTGAAAATTGAGATGATTATTACTTAAAAACCTTATTAAAAATTAAAAAAAGTGTGGGTAATATTATAGGAGGAATATAATAATCTTTGGAAGAAATATCAGCATTTGGTTCATATGAACTTGTTCAAACCAAGGGAAAATTGACAAGGTGCATAGATAAGTAAGCAGTATTAGAAGGTGAACTTCAAATGGATGGTACATGAAGAAAATTATGCCATTAATCAAAATTATTATATTAATTTTAATGTCTCTAAGTTTATAATATGAGCCTGTGATAATTTTTCATGAAACTATCTGTGTTGATTGTAAGGAGCAAAAACATGCAAGTCACTTCAATCTACCAAGAAGAGCAAGAAGAGACTTGAATAGTTTTGTCTTGTAAATTGATCCTTTAGATAAATTAAAACATGGATATGAGTGTATTGGAGTTTAAGAGACACATTTACATCTTTTATAAATGGCACACTTCCCAAAGAGTTTGTACAAGTGCAAAACTCATTCTTTTCTTTAAGAAAACTACCTTTTTTTGAGTAACTTGACAATATTCAGTTAATGATAGTTAATATAGACCTCCTAGGACACATGGAACGTGATAAAACTCTTTTAAAATTTTGCATTTCTTTATAAACCTATAGAAATCATTAAATGCATCTATTTGACCCCTTAAAATGACTCAAAATGATAAATGTATCTAGAGAACTAATGACCAAAGTTATTATAACATAAATTGACATAAATTAACCTATGAAACACCTTATAAAAATAGATTAGACTCCCTATAGACCTATAAAACTAATATTTTCCTATAGCTACCCTAATTTGACTAAAAAGTTAAATTTGGTCAACAAATTGGTGACTCATAGGGGTAGTATGCCTACTATACTAATTAGAACAGTAGCCTTATCAATCCATTGGGCTTAGGAGTCATCTAAGGGCTAAGACAAATAAGGAAAAATTTGACCATTAAACTAAAACTTTGATCAAACAAGACACTATGATTACTTCCACCACACAAAGCAAAGGACACACACAAAGCAAGACAACAAACACACACATGTGCCTAAAGCACTTAGGAAAATTAGGAAAAAACCTATTATGTACAACTAAAAATGAGCATACTTCCCTCCTGGATCAAATGGGAAGTCTCTTAGGTCTCTTCCATGACAAGAAACATTATGGTACCAAACAAGTAGTTTACTGAAGTAGAGACCTTGTGATTCACCCTTCTTGTTTGCCACTTTGATTGACATGTATTCAATTAGATTAGATTCAAACATATCTCCAACATATATGTATTCCTCTTGTTCTTTGAGATATATCTTATTTTGGTCCTTCATGCTATCATAGCTCATTCTTGATTTTAATTTTATTTTATTTGGTATTAAATACATTTGCATAGTTCAAAACTGACATTGAAAACATTCATTCTTAGCCTATCAAATTTGATCTGCCAAATTCAAGTATGTTATTTTAAAATATATATTTATAGAATTATTTGATGCTGCTTCTAAATTGCCCCATGCTTTTTTTGGCCTTGCTATTTTATAAATCTTTATTATTACAATTATAGTTCAAAAATGTCGTTAGTATAATTTATATATATAATGTATCAATGGTTGTAAATTTATATATTTAAGGCCCATTTGGATCCTGTCCTTATTTTTATGTGTCTTGAACCAACTCATCTTTCTCTATTTATTCAAGAAGCTTGAAAAATTGATCTCTAGCTTTTTCATTGCTCTCTTGAGGAAGGGATGCTAGTTTGATGTTGAAAATAGTAAAATAATCTTCTAGTTCATCCCAAAAGGAATAACTTTCTTGTTTAATTTGTGCATGATCTCCTTCCTTAATATCAAAACCATACCAATCTGATTTTTCGTATTCTTTATCAAATACTAAGACATCATCTTGTTCATGAGAATATTTTTGGAGATCCTCATCATAACTTTCCATAGATTGTTCACTATCTTCATCAAAAAAAAATGGAAGCTCATCAAGTAGAGATATTGAAATTTCATCATTTCTATATGGATCCATACCTACTACTTCTTCTCCATTCAAATTATCTTCTTGACCCTTGAATTCTACAATTTTATCCTCCACCTCACATAAGGTATGTTCTCCTTTATCAAAGGAGAGGGTGGGAGGGCAAGAAATTTCCTTGACTAAGTTGAAACATGTTGGAATATATTTATTCTCTTCTTTCCATATTATAATCACCATATCAAATCTTGGAAAATTTCCCTCACTTAAAGCCACTTCAAATTGAGGAATAGGAGGATGACTTACCAAATCTACGTTTCTATTCATATGATCCCCTCCAACCTCTTATTTATTTTCCTCTTTAGGTTGTGCTTGAATTTAAAGAACATCCTTCCAACATGTGAAACTAATAGTCATAGCTTCTTCCTTCCTTTATTCTTCAAGATTATAAAATAATTCATGATTATCACTCCTCCAACTTGGGATATTGATATCATGTGTCTCCTCCTGATGATAAGTAACAACTTCATTCAACTTCTCAAGGTCTTGAGCTAGTTCATGATGTACATTTATCCAACTTGGGATCTTGATATTAGATTGAAGAGCTTGAGGAGGTTAAGGGAAACTAGGAAGAGTTTGCACATGCATAGGAGGAGTTGATTGAAGATAGACGTGTCAATTTCCATGAGGGATAGGTTGACTTTCCTCAAAGGAGGTATCACAATTTAGGAAATTGGAATAGTTAGTTTCCATAGAAGGTTTCTCTAATCTCTTTTGGTGTTGGATTACCAAATACAAGAGATTAATAGTAGGAGTTTACTTTGGCATAGGAGAGGATTCATTAGATGGGATAACAAGCTTAGTCATTCTTATTTGATGAGCAAGTATTGTTTGGAAAAAAGGATTTGGAATGAGAAAACCTTGATTGGGTGTAGAAAAAGATGTTTTGAGTGCACTAGAAGGTTGGTTAATTTTTTTTTAGTGAGCAAGTTCCATTTGATAGAAGGGATTTGGGGTATAAGGAAAGGATTCCTTTTGCATGGGAAAAGGATTTCTTGGGATGGAAGAAGTCACACAAGGCTAATTTCATTGGGTGGGTTGACTCCTCCATCTTATTAGTCTCTCTTTCATAGATTACATGGCTTGAGATTTCCTAAACAAGTACTCCTCTTTATACATTATCTCTTTCTGGTATTTATTTTACTTATTCAACCTATCTATCTCCATAATTTGCTTATCATACTCCAAAATTATCTCCCTAACAATCTTAGTTTGACAAGGAGAAGGACAATTAAGAGAGTTACTTGAGGTGATTCATGAATAACATGAGCTTGATCAAAGCTATGTGAGGGAACATAAGATCCATATTACTCAAAAATAGGATTATACACACCAAAATATAATTTCTTGATACACTAGGGATGATTTACCAGTTGATTCAATGTGGAGTCACCATTGGTGTTGATTGAGATGCCTCTAAAAGGCTGATTGGTTGAAGAACACACTAAGAATTCTCCAACTCCTTAGACAAATAGTCCCATCGAGCATGCCAAAAATTATTATCATTTATATATTCACCCTTTGAGGAGATGAAAATATATACTCATCTAATTGGCACAATGGAATCACCTCTGGGCTTGTGGGTAGCCTAAGGAATGAGGTAAATCTCTAGATAGGGCTAGTTCCCTTGATGTGCCACTTAGGATTACAACTAAGACCAACTTTTGGGGGTTAAAAAGGGATAAATAAATTAAAATCAAAGCTAAACTAATGGAGGTGATACACTAGATATATTTATGACATCTAACCATATGCATATGACACTTAAGACTAAGCAATAAACCAAACATACACTTTCCCAATCTACAATTTCTTACATCAATGTTACATTGTGAGGTCAAGATGAACATCTAGGATAAGAGGACTAGAAAAGAGGCCTTGAATAACACTAATGAAGAGAGAAAATTAATTAATATTTGACATATCTCAATAACAATTCACATTCCCTACAAGAAGAAGTTTTCTAACTATAAATAGGTTGTAAGATTGAGCTAACATGTTAAGGAAACAAGAGTGTCAGTTAAGTAAAATCAAACATTCAAGTACACACACTAATTAAAATCATGGAAAAGGTAAAACTTAGTCATATTATTGATTAAAAGGTATAAAATTTAGTATGACTTCACCATACTTAGGTGGATCATCCAATACAATGTCAAAATGGCTATTATAGAGTTTGAGAGAGAAGAGAGAAGACAAGAATTTAAAGGGTCACATGGACACTTGTAAAGTTGATAAAAGGATTTATTTTTTCATTTGAGAAGGATCTGGGATGAACCATGTAAGATCTATAAGTCTAAGTGTTAACTCAAGCCATAAAAGTTATGCAAAGTGGCCTAAAACTCCTTTTCTTGCATAGAAAACTATCTTCGTGATTACGCCTATTTGAGTGACTTGTAACTAATACAAGGTAGGTATAATGATTTTAATAGTAGGTAAGGCTCTCAAACATGATTTTAAATTTATTGTTTACATCCTTAGTCTCCTAGAATCACCTGGAAGAGAGTCATCATCACTTGCACTCTAGGAAACCTCCTTCTCATGCACCTTGCACACTTGTCTTCAAATTTGGATTTATTTTTTCATTACAGTCCATAAAAGTTAGTTTTTTTACATGTTTCAATACTATTCATGGTCTTGGAAGCATCAGGGGAACCTTAAAATCACTTTACTTGAAGATTTCCTCCCTTCCCTTTAGCTTGCCTAATATGCCATTTTTGATTGGCTAGGTTTGAGGCTATTTTTAGAACTCTTAGGAGTTGTTTCAAGAAATATAGTGACTATAGGGAGCTATAAAAAGTCTAAATCCTCCTCCAAAACTTGATTTTATCTCTAAAATCCTCCTGTAGCCTACACAACACAAAAAATAGTAAAAAATAGTCTATTTTTTCCATGTCCATATAGGTCCGTACATTCAAAAATAATGTGGTGAACCCTGAGGGAGTCTTCTCTAAGTTAAAAAATATTTCATGAGAAATTTTTTATAGTTGATCAGCTATCCAACTCCATTTTTTAAAACTAGTCCTTAACAAGGGTTTAAGAGGGTTTTAGAGAAATTTTAAGTCTTAAGGATTACACAAAATTTATCTTTAGAGACCCTATTAACATATCCAAATGCCTTGGACTCCCATGCAAAACCTTAGGTTAGATATGAGTGTTCAAAATCATCTATTTGAGTTCTTTTACTTGTTTCCACAAGCCTAATGTTAGTTTTAGGGTTGAAAATGAGTTTCCTTAGTTCTATTTGCACTATAAAATACTTAACACCTCTATTTCAGCCCCAAAAACATTATTTAATAGGTTTAAAATCATGTCAAAGTCTAAAAATGTGAAAGTCCCTCAATTTGAGCATAGGCCTAGTCCTTGCCTATTAGGCTTGTTTCAAGCTTAGGCTTAAAATAATCATTTATGACATCTTAACTTCACTTAAATTACTTGATAAAATCCTATTTGACCTAAAATTATTTTTTTAATAGGTAACAAATCTTATCTCTTGCTAAAATGGTGGATGATCCTCTAATTGGCCTTAGGCCTAGTATGTCCTTATAACCTATTTGTACTTCAAGATCCAAAAATGACCTATTGAAGCTTTCCTTGATTGTAAGTATCTAAAACACATTTAATATAGATTTATTATCATTCCTCCATAGTTTTTAATTCCTCTTTTAGGCTATATTTGACATTGGTATCTCATTGGTCTCTAGGCCTTAAACCTTGCTCTTGTGTCATGACTACAATCATTGGTATCTAGACTAATTTTTTGATTTTTTTTTCTTTCTATATGATTTACCATTATTTTTTGAGTTTATTATATATTTAAAAACCTTATTTAATGTTATATACACCTTTTGGTTTCATCTTTTATCCTTTTCCCTCAAAACTACAAATCTTGTGATCAAAGAGAGTACCCCTATTCTGAGATAGAACAAGGGGTTTTTAACCTATTTATTTGAGAAATGTGAGTATTGGAGTTGTTTTTATAATTAAAAATGACTCTCCATACCAAAATTTATCCCTTGTTCTGGTCATTTGATCTCTCAATCTTCCAAAAATCTAAACGAACTCCTCATTTGCAAACTATGTATTGTGATTCTCCAGATTGACTATACATTGTGTGATTAAGGGTTTATTTTATATATTTTTTCCATGAAAAAATGGCATGATTAATTGTTTTTGAGGCCTCATAAAGGTTATAAACACCATTTTTTTCTATTCATTCACCTTATATGCCTTTAAACACCATTTCACTATTTACTTGATTGAGATAGACCTTCAAGACCCTGCCTACTATAGGTATCATTTTCATCAACTAATCTTGATTGTGTTATTTGAAAATTTACTTAAACCCCTTCTGGTCACATATCCTCCTCAACCATTTTGTATCCACTTATATTATTTTAAAAAACTTAAACTATGTTCCTTCTCCTAGACTAAGCCACTCCTTAAAACCTTATTATAGGTCATTGTATCTTTCAAGCCGAAGGAGTACTTATAGTCTGCTATGGGTTCATTTAGAGCTTGTGTTATATGTTTGTGTAATTTCCTTATCATGCCATTCCCTATTTTAAATATTTATTTCACTAAATTTTAGTTCAACTATCACCTAGAAGTTTTACTTTAGTCCTCTGTCCACCTATAGTCACTCAAAGTTGATTGGGGACAGGGTCCTATAAGTGTACATGAGTTCATGAGTCTATTATATTTGCCTCTTGGTATACTTATAATATTTATAAATAATCAAATAACCTCATTTATATGACCATACCCCTATACTCATGTATGTAAGAAAAGAGACCCTTTACTTGAAAATTCTATGTTGGTTGTAGGTATTTACCTTCATAGCCTCTGTACGGATAGGGTATGTGCTTAGAGGAATAAAACACAAAAGTTTATCTTATTCTATGATATATTAACCCATGGATATAACTTAAACCATTTATAATCATCTATGTGTGGAATATAGTCCCAATTTTCAACTTTGGTGGAGAAAGGTCAATTACAAACTCAAACCTATAGAAAACATTGAGATAATTCAGTATTTTTTAGGGCCATCTAGATCTTGAAACTATCCTCCTCCATTTCTAACTATCTCTTCCAACTTGGTAGGAGTATTTTATATGCTAGGGAATATAATTTTCACATAGATATATGTTTTAATTCACTTAGTAAACAAATTATAGGATATTCATAAAATCTCTTGGGCCTCTATTTACTCAATTTAGGGAAGAAATCCTTGAAAAGTGTCATATGATGCTTTGGAAGCCTTTAGAGTTAAAATTTATCACTTTAAAACTCATCAATGTATTTTATGATAAAACCATAAATATATATTTTTATAAGTCTTTGTCATACCCCAAATTCCTTCATTGAGAGTTCTCATTCTTTGTTAAGAACACCTGTTAACACTCATTCTATTATATAGGTAGTGAACTTATCTAGTTGTCATTGGAGTGAGTTATATTAATTTTCATAATATTCCATAGGTTCAAGGTCTCTCTCAAAACCTCCAAATGATCCTTTAAACTCTCAAAATGCTTGAAACTCACACTAAGGCTCTAGTGACATCATCATGGAGGTTGTAAGTGCATCGGTTGGAAGTGGACAGTGAGTATGGGAAAGTGGAAAATGATGGACAAAAATACCTCATGATCATCTTAAAACTATTTTAAAACTTACTTAATCATGATTGAAATCAATGGTAACTTTATACAATCTCAAAACATTCCTTTCAACATGGAAAACATTTGAAATTACTAGAAAGGAGGTAGGCAGTATGTTGAATGATGCTCTATCATGGTGGAGACATGAGATTGAAAACATGAGAATCAAGGATACCTAGATGTAAGGTGATAAGGGTTCAAGGAGATGTTTAAAACATGTATATTAAACTAAAATAACCCTCTATATCCTTTGACAAGGCACAAAACTCTTAGAAATGATGAAACTACCCATAACTCAAAAAATTGTGTCCTCTTGTAAATTGAGATTATTAGCACCTTAAAACCTTATGAAACATGAAACCAAGTGTTGGTAAAATTATAATATAAAGATAAAAATATCTATAATAAATATCATCATTTGGTTCATTCAGACTTGTTCAAACCCAGAGAAAATTGACAGGGTGCATAGATAAATAAATAAGTATTAGAAGTTTAACTTTAAATGGATGGTTCATGAAGCACATGCCACCATTCCTAAAAAATATTATATGTATTTTAATTTATATAATTTTACAATATTCACCTAGGATCATTTTTACTAAAACCCCTTATGTTGACTGTATTGATCAAAAACCTATAAGTCACTTCAATTTGCCAAGAAGAGCAAGAAGAGAGATGAATAATTTTGGCTTCAAAATGGTAGCTTAATATCAATTAAAACATATAGATGAGTGTAGGAGAGATTAAGAGACACTTCCATATTTTAAAAGTGGCACACTTCCCAAGGAGGTCATATAAGTGCCAAACTCATTCTTTTATTTAAAAAACTACCCTTTTATGAGTAACATGATAATATTCAATTAGTGATGGTTACTAAAGACCTCCTAGGACACATAACACATGATAAAACTCTTTTAAACTTGCATATTTCCCTATAAACCTATAAAAAGCATTAAATACATTTATTTGACCCCTTAAAATGACTCAAAATGATAAATAGATCTAGAGAACTAATGACCAAAGTTATTATACATCAATTGACATTAATTGACCTATGAAACACTTTACAAAAATATATTATACCCCATATAGACCTATAGAACCAATTATTTTCCTATAGGTGCCCTAACTTGATTAAATATTCAAAGTTGGTAAATAATTACATAGTCAACCACATTGACCTTGTATTCTTATGACAAAACTCATTAGGGTTTAGGTCAGCTCCTGATCGACCTAGTCCATGACCTAGTTTATTTTTTTGTCAATTATGATACTATGTTGACTGGGTTGATCTTGTTGGATGAAACTTTTGGAAGGGTTTAGGGTTAGATCTACCTATATAAAAACATTCATTTTTCCATTTTTATAAAGACAATAAGAGTTAATTATTCACTTGTACTTCTTTACAATTTGTTCTTCTGCCATTCTACTTGAGGAGTTTTAGCTTAGGGTTTTTACTTTGATAATAATATTTTCTTCTAGAAAATTATTAGATACTTTGGCCTTTCTTAGTGATCCTTAAAAACCATAACAAACTATAATGAAACACCTTTTTCCAAGGGAGAGATTGAGTCTCGATGGGTTTATCTTCAAGGTAAGTATCTCTAACTTTATTTCTCTCTTTAGTAGATAGAAGTAACATAAGTAATGGATTTTGAATAATATTTCTCTCTCCATGAATTAGGGTTTTACCTATACATAAACTAATTAGGATTATCTTATGCATGTTTAATTTTATGTTTATTACCCCCACTTTATGCCATAAGCTTTGGTTAGCACTAGATTAGACTTTTGCTTTACTTGTTATTAGTTTAGTGAATATGAAAACATAGGACCTAGTTAGGGTTACTACATAGTTTTGATTGATTAAAGACTTTGGAACCCTTCCCATTGATATTATTTATGGTAATAGACTATTGTCTAAGTCTAGTGTATTCATATTGGTCATGACCCTGATTATCTAATGTATCCCCAATCGAAAGTGTAAGTAAGTTTTATCTTCTCCGAGCTAGGATTGACTTTTAATTTTGCTACATTTCCCATTGCATACAATAAATATCTATGGTGCATAGGCTATGAGAATATAACATAAAATTTGTAAAATCAAACCATCATTTACATTTTAAATACTTATATGGATTGTTATCACCCACTAGGTTGGAATTTTATGGACTATATTGAGATAATCTACCATGATAGTTGGTTCACTTTTGGTATGATTAAGGTGATTAAATCACTCAATATTTAAAATTTTAAATGTTATACTTAATTAAATCATATAATATCATTAATTTTATAGTGTGAGTTGACTTTTTTCACTCATGCTCACTAGGTTATAAGAATGTTTAGGTTGTACATTTGGGTTAATCTCAATTACTAGGTGGAAACTCATCTTTTCTCCAAAGTTTAGTGCATTTGTCCTCTAGTATCTCTATCTCTCTATATAAATACACTTTTTAGATTTTATATATGTCCTAATCACAACTGTACTAATTCATAATGATATGTATTTTCAAATCAAATTTATAATTTGCATCAATACATAGGTGTACTCATAAACTTTGCTCTATTTCAATTCTTAGTCATTTCAATGCATTGAGTTTTAGATTATAGGCATTGATTATATATTGTAACATGCTTCATATTTTAGGTCAGTCAATAAAAAGGCACTCAAGCTAGGATCTAGTAAACCCAAGATGCATTATACACACCTAGGTATGTATTTATTTTCTTTTAAACTAGAAATTTCATTACTAGATTAAGGGGGGGGGGGTATTTAGACACTTTTTTTGAATTATATAGCACCTTAGTCTTGAATTGGAAAATACATATAATAGATATACCTTCAAATTATATACCTTTTCTACTACTAAAAGACTTGCATATACTATCTCTCTATGCTTATTTCTTATATCTTAGCTAGAAATTTTTTATAATAATGACTTAGACCTTATATCATGCTCAAAATTTTATAAACCTATTTAACTATCTCAATAATTTGTAGACATGTGCATATTTTCTAGCTACTCAAACACTTATGTCCTAGTCAAATGCCTACATTGATGCAAGTGTCCTATCCCAACACAAATGTCATTTATGTAAAGTCATCCAATTTAAAAATTAAAGATATTCATATGGTCATCTTAAGTTTTTTAATGTGAGATAATATCCAAATGGATATATATATATATATATATATATATATATATATATATATATATATATATATATATATAAGATCAAACCTCATTCATTCCTCACCTAGAAAATTTTTACCTAATCACAAAAAAACTTTCTAAAATCACGCAATCAAGCACTCAAGTGAGAAAAACTTACTTATTTTATCATATTTCCATATCATTCATAGGGATAACACATATATAGGTATAAATTACTAAAGGATAATTTCATGAGCTACATTGTCCAAGATACAAGATAGGCCACTTTTGTACTTGTTTATCACACATTTCATGATACATAAAAAAGCCAATATATAGGGGAGAACTACATAAGTTTGAGGATCTATTCAAAGTATTGTCTATGTAGGAAATTCTTATTGACAAAGGGGTATTTGGGGAAGATAAAAATTATGTTCCCACTAACCATTTTTCTCACAACCACTATGAAGATGAAGAACTAGGGTTTTTATATTTGACAAAGAGTGATAGTCCATGAACTAGATCTAAGTACACTAGAGCAAAGCTGACACAAAACCTATAAGCATCTAGGTAGTCACATCTAGTTATAGCAAGTATTCTATACTAGACACCTACATCTTATTTAGAATGAATCATCGATATAACTATCCTAGGTTGATGCAAATATCTATGGCTATAGAGGTATAACTTCTAAAATCAAGAGACTAGTTTAGAATTTATATCTAGTATATTTTTTCCTATTCTAGATCTAGATCTATATTAACATAAAAACTATCTAATTATACTATTTTCATTATCATTTTAATATTTATCATAGTTTTAATTTATATGTTACCATATCTTACCATAATAAATTTAGTATATGTTTATCTAAGTTTTGAAATTAA
This sequence comes from Torreya grandis, assembly GCA_037957365.1. Lineage (NCBI taxonomy): Eukaryota > Viridiplantae > Streptophyta > Pinopsida > Cupressales > Taxaceae > Torreya > Torreya grandis. Next base: position 161,484 of record JARHVA010007349.1, read on the forward strand.
TTGTCTTGATTTAGAGATAGTCTACCATCATTGTGCCCTAGCCTATCACTACCCCTTTAACCATGGATTACATAATATATATTTTAATGTTAAACACCTTAAATTGACATATTGTCTCCTTATTAATACCTACCCAGTATAGTAATCATCAGACACAAGGGAGGATATCAAAACTTTCCATCACCTCTTACCACACATATAATACCTTATTACTCTTCTAGGGAGTATTGAGTCTATGATAACCCTTTCAAAGCAATTGTATATATTATTAGGAATACCCCACCCTCCCTATATATATATATATATATATATCCCAAATAGTAAATCTAGGTAGGCACCATGCTATAATAACATAAAAATAATCACATGAGATTACCATGATATGAAAGGAATACACATATATTTATGAAATTACCATATATACATTAAACAAGAGTGAAAATCCATTAGGCGAACTAGTGAAGAGTATACCATGTTGTTCTATAAATTTTAAAGATTGAATAATAAAAACTCTAGATTGTTAGGTGTGTGGAGCTAAAAGCTTCACCAAGGAGCACACAAACAGGTTCGGGTCTACACAGACGCCGGCGTCGGTCAGGAGCGACCGACGTCGGTCAGTTGCAGTTACAGAGGCACTGATGTTGGCAGTATGGTCGGCCGGCAACGGTCACAGGCGAACAGGCAGGAACCGACGTCAGTTACCTGTGTGTCCAGAAAGCGATTTCCGAGGACAGAAGCGAGTGTTTGCATGATGAGTTTGAGTTGCAGACTCAAGCTCACGTCTCTATTGTTAGAAATATTATTTTTAGATCCCTTGTTGAAGAGGCTTAACTGTTTGTTGTAAGAGCATGCTCAAGTTTCCTATTTCTATATGTAGGAGAGATCTTCTAAGCTATTGTGTGTGTAATAGAGTATGAGTAGAACATTGTGAATGTTTGAAGGACAGTACTTGAGAGAGAGCTCTTGAGGAATAGAGATCTAGTGAGAGATCTTGTGTGCATCTGAGAGAGGTGTGGAAGAATGAAGTTCTTCATTTGTATTCCTATTGTAAAGAGTTTTTAATACAAGTTTTCAGGGTGTTTTCTTGTATATCTTGTTCTGTGCTATTTATCACTTCAGTTACTTATCTATCTGATTTATTTCCGCATTCATTGCTTTCACAAGTGTAATCCATTGTTGGTTGATCCCCAACAAGTGGTATCAGAGCTCAGGTTCACTAACAGGTGGTTCAGATCTGTGTAGTGTGTTCGGATTACAGGTTGCTCACAGGGATTTCTGTTTGAGTGGGAGAAGCAATGGCAGAAGAAAGTAAGTTGAGAATGGAAAAGTTTAATGGCAAGAACTATCAACACTGGAGAATGCAGATAGAGGACTATCTGTATCAGAAGGATCTTTACTTACCATTAGGTGGGATAGCAAAGAAGCCCAAGGACATGGAGGATGAAGAATGGGAAGTTCTTGACAGAAAGGCTCTTGGGTCTATAAGACTGAGTCTGGCCTCCACTGTGATATCTAATTTGTCACAGGCAAAAACTACGGTAGAGTTAATGACCACGTTAGCAAATTTGTATGAAAAACCCTCCGCTTCAAATAAGGTATATTTGATGAAGCAGCTATTTAATTTGCATATGCAAGAAGGTGGATCTGTTTCTAATCACCTGAATGATTTCCATGGTATTGTTAATCAGTTAAGTTCTGTCAATATTGTATTTGAAGATGAAATAAAGGCTCTTTTAATATTATGTTTTTTGCCTGAAAGCTGGCATGGCTTGGTAATGGCAGTTTCTAATACTGCTTCTGCTTCGAATATTTTAAAAGTAGAGGATGTGGTTAGTGTTATTTTGAATGAAGAAATTCGCAGGAAAAGCACAGAAGAGACATCTGGGACATCTGGGAATGCTTTAAATCTCGAGAGCAGAGGAAGGCAAAAAGAAAAGAGCAAGAGGAGATCAAGATCTAAGTCTAAGGGAAGAGGCAGATCCAAATCCAGGAATGGCAGAAGGCCACAATGCTGGAACTGTGGAAAGTTGGGGCACATAAGCAGAGATTGCTGGTCAAAGCCTAAGGAGGACAATCAGCACAAAGGAAAGGAAGAGACAAAGGTTGTAGGTATTGCACAGGATGCTCTTATTTTCTCTTTGCATAATAATATAGAATCTTGGGTATTAGATTCTGGTGCATCTTTCCATGCTACCCCTAACAAAGAATATTTCAGTGACTATGTCCATGGAGATTTTGGAATAGTGTACTTAGGGGATGATGAGCCTTGTAAGATTATTGGCAAAGGTAAAGTGCAGCTAAAGATGCAGAATGGCAACACATGGGTGTTGAGGGATGTGATGCATGTTCCTAGTTTGAAGAGAAATTTGATTTCTGTAGGTAAGCTAGGTGATGAGGGTTGTACAGTAACTCTCACAGTAGATTCTTGGAAGGTGACCAAGGGTGCACTTGTTATGGCCAGAGGTAAGAGAGAAGGTACTCTCTATTTGTGTAATTATGTTACTAACAAATCTCCTTCAATTTTATCTACTTCAGATGTGGATGCTAAATTGTGGCACTCAAGGCTTGGCCACATGAGTGAGAAGGGGATGTCAATCCTTAAGTCTAAAGGTATGCTTTCAGATTTGAAAAGTATGGATCTAGAATTTTGTGAGCATTGTGTATTTGGAAAATAGAAAAGGGTTAGTTTTCTAAAGACTGGGTCTACTAAGAAAAGGCAGAAGTTGCAGCTTGTTCACACAGACGTGTGGGGACCGGCTCAGGTAGCCTCTATTGGCGGATCACAGTACTATGTTACATTCATAGATGATGCCACGAGAAAGGTATGGATCTACTGTATTAAAAAGAAATCTGATGTTTTTGAGACTTTTAAGATTTGGAAAGCCATGGTTGAGAATGAAACAGGCAGAAGAATAAAGTGCTTGAGATCTGATAATGGTGGTGAGTTCTGCAGTCTTAAGTTTAACTGGTATTGTTACACTCATGGAATCTGAAGACAAAGGATGGTTCCAAGGACACCTCAGCAGAATGGTATTGCTAAAAGGATGAACAGAACTATTATGGAGCGTGCAAGATGTATGAGATTGCATGCAGGGTTGCCCTTAGAGTTTTGGGTAGAAGCAGTTGACACCGCAGTGTACCTGATCAACAGAGGACCCTCTACAGCTCTGGATGGTGGAATTCCAAAAGAGGCATGGACAGGTAAAAAGGTAGATCTCTCATATCTCAAAGTTTTTGGTTGTGAAGCCTTTGTGCACATAGATAAGGAAAATAGAAAGAAGCTTGATGCTAAGTCTATGAGGTGCACGTTTATAGGCTATGGCTCAGATGATTTTGGTTTCAGATTTTGGAATCTAGGAACTAACAAGGTAATTAGGAGCCGTGATGTTGTTTTCAATGAAAGAGTGATGTACAGTGATCAGATAAGGAAGCTAGATCAAGCTGGGCAGAGCAATAATGAGTTGGACGAAGTTATGGTCCAAAATGAGCTCACGGGAAAAATAAATAATCACTTACAAGAAAACACAGAGACTGACATCGGCAGGTTTGGAACCGGCGTCGGCAGTATAGAAACTGATGTTGGTCATACAGAGATCGACGTCGGTAGACCAGGCACCGGCGTCGGCCAGGAAGAACCGGCGTCGGCCAGTAACAGGTCTACAGGTGGCTGAGGTCGGTCACTGTCAGAAAATTTGGGTGGACAGATTGTTGAGAATGAGTCCAAGACACCAATCAGGAGGTCTGAAAGGGTAAGTAAGCCTCCAATTAGATATTCTCCTTCTTTATATTATTTATTGCTAACCGATGGTGGAGAACCAGAAAGTTTTGAAGAAGCTTTACAGGTGGAGTCTAGGAGTAAGTGGGAGCGTGGCATGGTTGAGGAGATGGAGTCCTTAAGAGAGAACCAAACATGGGATTTGGTTGAATTGCCAGCTGGTAAGAGAACATTGAAGAACAGATGGACTTACAGGTTGAAAGAAAGTGAGGATGGATAGATGAGGTATAAGGCCAGATTGGTTGTGAAAGGATTTGCACAAAAGCCAGGTATTGACTTTGGTGAGATTTTTTCTCCGGTTGTTAAGATGACTTCTATAAGGTTTGTATTGTCTTTGGTTGCTTTTGAGGATTTGCATCTTGAGCAGCTAGATGTTAAGACAACATTTCTTCATGGAAATTTGGATGAGGAAATTTACATGGAACAGCCAGAAGGTTTTGAGGTCAAGGGTAAGGAGAAACTAGTGTGCAGGTTGAAGAAAAGCTTGTATGGCCTCAAGCAAGCTCCTAGGCAATGGTACTTGAAATTTCACAGGTTTATGACTGAGCATGGCTACAGTAGGTGTCAATCCGACCATTGCATATATTTTAAGAGATTTGATAACGGTAGATACATTATTCTATTGTTGTATGTAGATGATATGCTGGTTGTAGGATCTCACATGCAGGATATCTTTGAGCTTAAGGTAAAATTAGCTCAAACATTTGCTATGAAGGATTTGGGAGCAGCTAAGAAAATCCTTGGCATGAGCATTAAGAGAGACAGAGAAAATCACAGGTTGATATTATCTCAAGAAGATTATGTGGACAAGGTGTTGAAACGGTTCAATATGCAGGATGCAAAACTGGTAAGCACACCTTTGGCTGGACATTTTAAGTTAAGTAAAGAACAATGTCCCAATTCACATGATGAGGTAGAGTACATGAGTAAGGTTCCATATTCTTCTGCGGTAGGAAGTTTGATGTATGCAATGGTGTGTACTAGACCGGATATTGCCCAAGCAGTGGGAGTAGTAAGCAGGTATATGGCTAATCCAGGAAAGGAACATTGGAAAGAAGTACAATGGATCCTTAGATATCTGAGAGGAACCAGCAGTAGACACTTATGCTATGGAGGTTCAGATACTTCTCTACATGGCTATGTAGATTCAGATATGGCAGGGGATTTGGATGGCAGGAGGAGCACCACAGGTTATGTTTTTACTGTAGGTGGAACGGCAGTTAGTTGGATATCTAAGTTGCAGAAGGTTGTAGCCTTGTCAACTACAGAAGCAGAGTACATTGCAGCTACAGAAGCTAGCAAGGAGATGATATGGATGACACGGTTCATGGAAGAGCTTGGAAGGGAGCATGGGAGTTGCAGATTGCATAGTGACAGTCAGAGTGCAATCCATTTGGCAAAGAACTCAGCTTTTCACTCAAGAACCAAGCACATACAGCTAAGGTACCACTTCATACGGCAGGTATTGGAAGATGGTGAGTTGAAGCTGGAGAAGATCCATACAGACAAGAATCCTGCTGATATGCTAACAAAGCCGGTTACTAAGGAGAAGTTGAATCTTCATTCAACTTCTGTTGGTCTTCATGATTGAGTTGAAGATGGAGGAGCTAGAAGATGTTGCTGTATAGGTACTGGTGCAGCTGGTTTATCTCCAAGTGGGAGATTGTTAGGTGTGTGGAGCTAAAAGCTTCACCAAGGAGCACACAAACAGGTTTGGGTATACACAGATGCCAGCGTCGGTCAGGAGCGACCGACGTCGGTCAGTTGTAGTTACAGAGGCACCGACGTCAGCAGTATGGTCAGCTGGTGACGGTCACAGGCGAACAAGCAAGAACCGACGTCGGTTACCTGTGTGTCCAGAAAGTGATTTCCGAGGACAGAAGCGAGTGTTTGCATGATGAGTTTGAGTTGTAGACTCAAGCTCACGTCTCTATTGTTAGCAATATTATTTTTAGAGCCCTTGTTGAAGAGGCTTAACTATTTGTTGTAAGAGCATGCTCAAGTTTCCTATTTCTATATGTAGGAGAGATCTTCTAAGCTATTGTGTGTGTAATAGAGTATGAGTAGAACATTGTGAATGTTTGAAGGACAGTACTTGAGAGAGAGCTCTTGAGGAATAGAGATCTAGTGAGAGATCTTGTGTGCATCTGAGAGAGGTGCGGAAGAACGAAGTTCTTCATTTGTATTCTTATTGTAAAGAGTTTTTAATACAAGTTTTCAGGGTGTTTTCTTGTATATCTTGTTCTGTGCTATTTATCACTTCAGTTACTTATCTATCTGATTTATTTCCGCATTCATTGCTTTCATAAGTGTAATCCATTGTTGGTTGATCCCCAACATAGATACAAGCTTTATATACCCCATCTCTAATATCCAATGGAGATCTCCACTTTTCATTATCCCAAATAAGAATGGTAAATGTCAAATCTATGTATAATATAAAGAGTTAAAAATTTTCCATAATAAAATATCATATACCTTCCCATTCACTGACCACGTTATTGACACCCTTTCTTGAAGTAAATATTTATATTTCTTTGATGATTTCAATGGATAAAAATAGATCAGAATTTCACCATAAGACTAATATAAAAAATCTACATTCCCATGGGGCATTTGTGCCTATTTGGTCCCAAAAATTAGGTTATGCAATGATACTACCATATTTCAAAGGTTTGTATTGAGAATTTTTATTGATTTATATCCTGACTCTATAAAAATATTTTTGGATGAATTCATGGTCTATGTGAACACTTACAATGAATTTATCACCAAGTCAAATAAATCTATATAATGTTTCCAGATAATATCATATCATTGATCCATGAGAAGTGTCATATGCTAGTGTAAGAATGTATTACACCAAGACACCATATCTCCATTTCAATAATCAATTTAAATAATACTAAAATAGAAGTGTTAAAGAACTTGCCTACACCCCAAAATCAATGAAATGTAAGAAGTTTACTAGGACATGATATATATTAATGTAGGTTCATCAAAATATTTAGCAAGATAAAAATTTTGTTATTTATTATTATAGGAAAAGATATGATAATTTTATGTGGATTGATGCATGCTAAAAAAATTAAAACTTTTAAAGACTTAATTGTGATAACACCCATGTTGAGATATCAAAATTCGAAGCTACACTTCCACATTCATATTGATGTATTAGGAAAAAAACTTGGTGTAGTATATAAAAATAATGGGTTACAAAACTATGTTGTCTGTTTACTCAACAAGAATATACATCTATAATAACTAAACTACATAGTTACATATAAGGAATTCTTCATAATAGTATATGATATAAACATTTTCTAAAACTACATTACTGGTTATCCTATTTTTTCATATTTCTCATGCTTCTATTAAATATTTAATCAAAAAACCAAAAATAAATAGTAGGATAATCTATTGTGTTTTATTAATATAAAATTATAATATCATGGATAGGCTTGGTAAAGATAAATTAGTTGCATATTTTATGTCTAGATTATAATTTGATGAAAATAGTCAATTATTAGATGACCCCTTTTTTTATGAACATATCTATACTTTATCTATTAATACTCCTTGTTTACATATATCACTAAATATTTTGGTAAAGATCAGACTCTTCCACACTTATCACCAAAGGAAGCAATATAACCTAGTGGCCAAGAGCATATCATATTCATGGATCTCTCTCTTTCACATTAGGCTTAATTTAATCATGTGCATATGTGTGAGAGAGTATGAAGTAACTAATATCCTCTGAAAAGATAATTATCAACCTTTCAAGGAACATTTTTAGCAAGAGGACAAACTACAAGATACTTACCACTAGTTACTATTGTCCCACTCTACATAGATATGCTATTGCATATACTCTTTAATACAAAAAATCCAATGTATGGGAAACCCCACACATTTGAATGAGATGTTTCTTTAGACATAAAGATTCTTGGATCCCTTTTTACAATGGGGGAATTATTTTATTGGCCCATAGATCCACCTTCTCAATCTAAGGAGTATATTTTTGTATGCACTAACTACCTCACCAAATGGGTATAGGTTAGATATTTGACTCATGCAAATGATGAAAAGGTATTATAATTCCTTTATGAGGATACATTTACAAGATATGGCATTCCAAAAGAGAGTCTTTAATAAAGGTCCACAAATCATGTCTGATATAATTTATGCCCTTGTATGAAAATATGAATATAGACATAAACATTTTACTTTGCATCATCCATAATCTAATGACTAAGTTTATGTCACCAATAGGGAGTTGAAGAATATCCTTATAAAAATAATAGATATAATTTTTTTGAATAGGTAGAACTTATTCTAGAGGTTGTATGGTATTATAGGACCACATGGAATATAACCACATGGTTCACACCATATGAATTGGTATATAGTAATACTTTTATTCTTCCCATAAAATTTGAACTAAAAACTCTATAAAATACCATAAAAATTGGTATGGATTTGTTTGAATCACAAAGAGTAAGAATCATGCAACTCAACTCCCTTGACAACATTAGAAGAGAAGATATACATCATACAAAAATAATTCAAAATAAAAAGGATAAAATGGAATGATAAGTTCATTGAAACATGAATTTTTTAACTACGTAAGGTGTCATTGCTCTTTGATTCCAATTACAAATGCCATAAATAACAAAATTTAGACTAGATGGTTAGGCCCTTATGAGATGGAAAAGGTGTTTTATAATGGATTAGTCAACCTATGCACAATAGATATCATCAAATTATCCTTGATTTTCATTGGTATCCATTTTGAATTACATAAGAAAACTATTTTCATATAAAAATTCATTAAGAAAAACATAATAGAGGATGGACCTTACATGGACATGGATCTCAACTAAATATTGGATGAGCATTGTTGTCTAAATTTTTATCATCCAAAATATTTTAATGAAGTATGTACAAAACACTTCATACCAACTTCTCTAGGTTAGGAACATACCATGAGGAAGTTTTTGGTTAGAAAACTAGCTTGTTGGCTATCCAAAACTATATAAATTGGGCCTAGGTGGAAAACTAATTTACTGGCCACTCAAGAGTAAAATTCCAAAAAAAAAAATACCCTAGGTGGAAACTTAACTTTATAATCACCTAGGTTGATAAAAATTAAATAAAATTCATCTTATAGGACTACATGTAACCTCATATATTTTATAGGTCTACTTTCAGTTATTCTAGGTAAGTTTCAACCTGTAACATTTTCACTTGAATCAATTATACCTATAGCCTTATGTGTTCTAAAAGTATAATTTCAATTGTTTTAGGTACCTAATTATTGACCTAAAACATTAGTGGGAGTTTCTATATCATGTTGGATATTCAATCTCATATTAGATCTATAATTTTATCATATTTGATTGTCTTACAAGGTGAATTACTAAAGTTTTTATTGCTATTTTTATAAGGAGGTTTTATAAATGCACAGTTATTATAGGTTCTCAATATCAACCCATAACCACTACTTCCTATTTCATTTTTTCAAAATCCTCATATCCTATAAAAACATCTATCCTTTTATCCCTAATTCCTCAATCATGAACACATGAATTCATTGATTATCCTCATGGGTATTACATAATCACATTATTGTCTTGGGATATGATGGATCCATTAGTTCAAAATATCATAATGATTCTTAAATTTGAACACTTGTACAAAAACTATTTTATCAAAAGCATTGATGAAGCATTAGATCCTTTCTTGATCTTTCTAAGGACAAATTCACTAATGTAAATTCTATGTTGTGATATCAACTATCATGCATCAATTAATTTCACACAAGTTATGTCTTATACCATAATATTTTTAGGTGACACCTTAATCTATCTATAATTGAGATATTATTAGTAAATTAATGCCTTGAACTAGGTAATTACTTTAGGCATTTAGAATATATTTATTTTTCTTATGATTCATTTTGATACATTTATTTATTATAAATAGGTCATGAATAATTATGAGTTACACCCTAAATGTCAATATGCATGATCATTGTACCTTTTTGCATCCATGTCACCCCAATTTCATTTCTTTCCACAACACCTCATGTTATGTCTCCCATCATTACTTCTTAATGTCACTACCTAAATGAATAAAAATAAAGGGAAGAGTTTTTGGTAGGAGATGAAAAATAACAAACCTTTATCCTTCCTATCTCATAATAAATGACAATGAAAAAATCTTGCATGCATACACGGAGATAGAGATGTTCAGGGTAACAATTTAAGATATGGAAGTAGTAAATAGTGGATTAGACACAATAACACAAGTTATAGTAGAGGAGGAAAAAAGAGGAAATGATGAAAGATAATATTCAAAAATTAAACCAAAATATCCTATATCAATTTAATGATAAGAAATTTCAATAATTGAACCACAATAATTAATAACAAATTAATCTAAAGCACCTACAAACTCTTCTATACAACCACATATGCCAAAATGACTTGATAATACCCATTCAAGCAGTGTTTTTATGAAAATAAACCAACATAATATTAATTAATTTAAATTAATAAGGTTTATGACCTTTAAGGGTCAACATAAAAGGATCCACATATTAGTAAAGGAAAAAATTCTCTTGAAAGAACAACTAGTAGAAATAGATAAATAAATAACTATTATTGATTTTGAGACTTTAGTTCATAAAGTGTGTGATTTCCTTCAAAATGTTATAGTGTAAACCTCCCTCTAGAGTATATGATTTATAAATTCAAGAATAATGGATTCAATTTCAGATACAAATATTGATCTTAGGAGAGTAGGACTATATAGTGATTATATTTTATTTCTATAATGAGTACCTTAGTGGCACTATAGATCATAAATATTTATTGTGTGAGTTTTATCAACATGTACTTTTAGTAAACATTGATAATTAATGGATTCCCAATGTAATAGTGGATGATATAAATCTAAGATACTATTATTTATACCTAATAAATTAACTAAGAGGGAAGGAAATGGAAGCCTACTTAGCATTATAAGATTATACTCCTTTAAAACCTCATGTCATAATTAGTTTTTCTACTCATATAATTAAAAAATGGGACAACCTAATTCATCATCATTATTTAAACACAAAATTTCAAATTTTAAGGAATAATTTTATAAACTAACTCATTTATCTTTCAAATAAAATTTACAAATAATCCCTTTCTACCTATAAAAAAAGATGGGGAGAGTTAAAACCTCACTTGTAAGAAAGGAAACCATATTTTGTCCACAATTTCAAAGATTAAAATGGTAAACTTTTAAAGTTTATTATTTATTTAAGGTACATATGGTTGGATGGATTGGGTTGAGGTTAATAAATCCTACATTGTGGTTTCCTATTCCCAAACAGACTTGAATAGAGCCAACAAGTAAACTATAAGAGAATAATTGATGGGAGTTGTTGAAATAGAACATAGGTTATCTTCCTTAATAGATAATATGGGATGGGTTCCCTAATTATTTAATATATATTTTTGCCTACACCATGTATTATTTACCATTTAAACCCTCCTATTCAATTTTTTTTACATAAGATATGTGCAAAACCTTCAGTTGGGGGGTACGATGAGACATAAAAATGACATCAACTATCTACATAATATTTTTCCCATAGGTTTAATTTTTTAATATTTCCATACTTAAGTATAATAATACACTAATGTGCATATATAATGTGTGTGTGTGTGTGTGTGTGTGTGTGTGTGTGTGTGTGTGTGTGTGTGTGTGTGTGTGTGTGTGTGTGTGTGTGTGTGTGTGTGTGTGTGTGTGTGTGTGTGTGTGTGTGTGTGTGTGTGTGTGTGTGTGTGTGTGTGTGTGTGTGTGTGTGTGTGTGTGTGTGTGTGTGTGTGTGTGTGTGTGTGTGTGTGTGTGTGTGTGTGCGCGCGCGTGCGTGCACATACACATGTATGCATGCACATGTGCAATTTAGTTCTGAATTTAATATGTTATTTCTAAGTTTCCTAATGTAGTTTAATGGTTTTATAATTTTTTAATATTTTCATGGATAAAGTAGAATATGAAAACATTTTTTCCCATGTGTAACACCCATAACCATTCTAGTAGATGTACCTCCATCCATTATTTGGTTGGACTTTGTAGACACAAAGCACTCACAATAACTAAGAACCACCCATAATAATTATAAAAAGGAACACACATGAAATAGTTTGGATCACTTATAACCATGGTTATTGGTGAAAATTTTATAGAAAATCATATAATTTACAAATTTCATCTCTAAACCATCATCCAAAAAATTTAAAAAGTCATATAACATGACAAGTAACTATTATATCCATATGGAGACTTCATTGGATTGTGTATTTAGTGATATGATTGTATGTCTATTTAGTTTTGGTTATTATAATGTATTTATTCTATTGATCTTATTTATTTAACATTCTAAAAAAAATTTAGTGTAAACTATTTATGATTATGTTTAGATAATAAACACTTCCCTCACCTATATAAGGAGAAGAGTTTAGGGTTATAACTAGTGTGGAAAAGATACATAGTAAGTAATAATTAAATATGAGACAAAGTTGTAATATTTTATACTTAATATAGAATTTTTCTATTGCTATAGAATTGATAAATGAAATTGAGGGGGTTTGAAATAAATAAATCATAAATAAGGAATGGATTAGGCATAAGTCCAACTGAGGAAGGCCCACTTGCAAGTACTTATTGTGATAATCCCATCAATTAATTCAATTATTTTATATGATTCCATCCATACTTGTATGTGACATTTTTATTTTAATAGTTTAGTCCATTATAATTAATTCATTTTTATGTGTGATTTATAAGTTATATTTTTTATTTAAATGTGTGAAACCTCATAAAAGATCTAAGTTAACGAATTAATTCTATCTAATCTATAATTTTGCAATTGTGTCATTAATTTATTATAAGTGTGTTTACATTATATCATTTACATTATTATAAAGTTTTATTTGATATTTTCAACCAATAGTAACTTATATTTTTTAAGATTCGAGTGTCACATACATAATGTTGATACTTTATAAAAGTATAGAGACCCTGTGTTGATAATCTAATGAAGAATAACTGTCAATAAATCAGGTGGATGTCCATATGGAGTACACATGTTGGTTTTTACATGTCACCACATCAGGTTTAATTGGTAATTTTATTTTTCTAATCATCCATTATTGACTCTTATAATATTGATGGTGAGGGTGAATTAGAATATCCTCCCATTGATGAATTTTTTGATGATAGAGGTGAAGAAGAATATCTTGCCATTGATGACTATTATGAAATGGAATAATATCCTAATGATAATGTCCTAGTTTTATAAATGATGAAAATAATTTAATTAATTATTTCCTACCTTATAACCCACCCTTGGATGAACAACACCTAGTTCAAATGCCTAATTCAACTCAAATCATAGGTGATCTTGATCCCATAGTTTATAGTATTGTTTAAAACTATAATAAGGGTCAAATTTAAATTTAAACCCTCTTTAAAACATCAAAATAATCCAACTTAAAATAATAAAAATAGATTAGAACCACTGATATAATTATAAATATATTTAGTGGCAAATCTAAATACATTGGCCACAACCTAGACTTTGATGATATGGTTTTTATATAATTCATATCAAATCCAAATACATTATCCATAACATAGATTATGTTGATATAGTTACAAATTTACTTCCTATCAAAACTAATTGTATTTACCACCACCCCAAATGTGTCGATACAACCCTATAACTAATGTTTATTAACTATAACTATATAAGCCACACAAATATAGCCATCTTCAACCTATATCAACATAATTGTATTGATAATGATGATATAATTATTTTAGTTCATATCAACCTAATTTTATTGATAATGCTAATATATTTATCTTTAGTTTAGATTAGACATATTATAATAACATGTTTGATACCTTAGAGAAAAATTCCAAATCATAGCCCAAATATATAAACATTGTCATATATATCACATCCCTTATTATAAGAAACATTTACATATAATATCACATAATTAATAGGAATTTTAGTATTGAGGTTATGTCTAATCAAATGTTGTGTAATTTTTTGGTGCCTAATATTTTTCATTTACATATTGTGTTATCCTACAATTCCGAACCTCTTCTTATTTCAGCATTTATGGCATATTTATATGCCCATGTGAACTTTTATATCATATTATTATGCCCCTAATAATTATTTCTCTACTTTGACCACATCTTATGACACATTATTTGATTTAGTAATGACAAACCATGCACACATCAAATATTATAAAATTAAACTTCAATAAATATTCTAAGATGGTTGCACCTACATTTTTCATGTTTCATTCCACCTTACATGTTCCACATTTTTTATTATATTGTACCATGTTATTTAATATTTTTTTGAAATTTTATTTCTTATCATATTTTTTTACATTATATTTATCATTTTTATAGTTGGCCATTTTTTTCCTTTTGGATCTTTGGTAAAAACTCTTGGTTTTGTACAACCTTGGTCTCATTTGTGGATGCCTTGGTTCTTTATTTTATACCATTTTTTCCCTTGTGGAGATTTGGTATCACCTATTATTTATATGAAACCTTGGTCTTAATTTTGGTTGGATTTGTACTTTATTTGATATTATTACCTTTTATATTCAGTCATGTTTTCCCTTATGGATATCTAGTAACACCCATTAGTTTTATGTGAACTTGGTATCCTTTTTGTACATCTTGGTAATTTTTTTATAGTTATATATTTTTAAAACTAGAAATTATTTCCTTTTTGGATGTTTTGTAACACTGATTAGTTTTATGTAGCCTTGGTATATTTTTTAGATGCCCTGATACATTATTTATAGTCCCACATCTATATTTCAGCCATTATTTCTTATGTTGTTATTTGATACCCTTTATATAGTTACCTTTTATTGGGATGCCTTCTCATGTTATAGCTTATGCTAGACCCATTGTATAATTGTAAAAATTACCTTCTGACATGAATACTATATGCATAGGTAAGAATGATCAATACAATAATCATCTTTCTCTCTAGATTAGGATACAAAAGAAATCAAACTATAGGCTACATATAATTCAATGAAATAACATAAATTAGTGGTATATATAAGTATAATATATATTAATCCACCATCAATATCAAGGGTATAGATTTTGAAATCCTATTCCTAAGATATAAGATATAAGGCCTAACTAGGTCTTCAGAATAAAATAACAATTTATAGAGATCATTGAAGCAAATGGAGTGAAGAGGATATAAAAAGGAAATCATATGTAAGTAACTATAGACACATAAATCTCACCATTTAGTTTTGAAGTTTAATTTGACATGCTAACCCTTATGCTTCCACAAATTTGAATTCAAATTAAGATTATTTTTAATTTAAACTTTTAGGGTTTTACATGTGTAAATCTTAAGATAGATTAAAGGGTTGAGATGTCTAAATAATATGCAATAATTAACCATTGATTTGTTATGGTTTTTTAATTATTTTTATTTTCTAAAAATAGTAATAAATATGAATAAATAGATACTTATTTAGAAATTTACTGTCACATAATATATGGGTTCTAAAAATTGGGTTCTGGATAGGTATGAGTGTCATCAATAGGGTCCCTAGGCCTAATTCCTAATTGGATAGTAACACCCCACCTGGAAAATAAAGCTATGCCACTCTAGTGTCCTAAAAATGTCACTAGTATCCTCTTTTTAGGACTATTCCTATTTTTTGGAGCACTTATGCCTATGTTTATGGGTCATGCTCTTGTGTGCATAAAATCTAAAAATATGTATTGTGCCTAAATAACATGATTTAGTATGCAAACCCTAAACCTCATTGAAATTATGGCTTGAGAGGAAAATGTGTGTTAGTTAGTAGTATAATGTGGCCATCCTCAACACCCAAATATGAAGAGATTTTTATACATATCAATACTTCAAGGAAATATCAAGCCTAATGTAGTTCTCCCACCTAGTGCTTGGTGAAGGTACAAGTGAATGTTAGAATGAGAGTGGTTTTGAATTCATTGAGTGTGCTTGAGATTGATAATATTTGATATCTAGGCTTAGGGATATTGTATATGGTAGTATGAAGAAGTAGGTAAGAATAGGGAGCAAATACCTTGATTTTACTCAACTTATTTCTTATTTGGATAGGATTTTGTATATATTTTCCATCTAGTCTATAGAGGTTAAATAGTCTCATATTTATAGAAATTTTCAGCTTATGAGGATGATAAAATGCAATTAGTATGGCCTTATAAGGGGTGAATGTTTAAAAATGTATCCATTTAGGATAGATATGGAAAGGGACACTACCACTAAGTTGGGGACAGTAACACCATGTGGCTATAGTGTCCTTAATGTGGCGTTAGTGTGTAGCTAGAAAAATGTTGGTCACACTAGGTTGGGATTTGAGAATGCTATCTTGGGACTATGTTTGGGATAAAATAAAATATTTGTGGTTTGCACAATGACTAATTTTTCTGGTAAAGGCTATACACTAGGTTTAGGTATAATATATGAATAGTCTATCTCAAACAACACTCTTATAATCCAAATATAACTTATAGCTGATTACATTTGGCCCCCCCTTTGTGCTAGAAATTTATAAAAGTGAAATGAATAGTATAAAGGAAAAATAAGTGTACCTAGACTTACCTAGGAAATGAATCTGGTGTATTTGAGTTTGATTATGTGAAGCTAGGTATGCTCATGTGAAAAATGATCCAAAGCAATGATATTCAATGAAACATGCAAAAATCAGTCCTTATTTAAGATATTATCAAAAACAAAAGACTATATTAAAAAAAGTAACTGATTAAAGCTAAGTAAAGATAGAGGAAATGAATGAATACACATCATTGGCTAAATGAACCTATACATGAACCTAGTGATAACCTATGTATATGAGTATACATATTAATCAAATCATTGAATATCTTGGACTGAGTTGATATCTTGCTCAATACTCATATGGGTTGTTTAAGAACTCAATCTATTTTTATCTCCATCATTACCCACCCTTATTCGATGGATCATGATCTATGAATAACTTAGATACAACTATAATTATGTATAATACTCTCATGTGGGTGGATCAATAAACCATCTAATCCATGAATCCATCATTTCCCACTCATGTAAAGTAGATGCATCTAAAAATGAAATATAAGTGATGAAGGTATCTAACTAGGTATTTCTAACTATGTATGTTGACTCCATAGCCACTTAGGTACATTAGGTGACTCTAGGACACTTAGGAATAAAAATACTATACATGGATTAAGGCATGAAATTTTTGAAAATTTTGTTGGCAATTTGGCTTATCAGGGCCAAATATCAACCCCTATAATTTGAAACTTTTCATAGCACTGATATAATCTTCTACAAGGTGGTCTACTATATGTATGTTGACTAGAACTAAAGGATTTGGTATTTAAATGATTTATTTGTAAAAATTAAACCTTTAAATTCACCTAAATCATTAATAATATCTTTAAACACCTTCATATTGATGTCATTACCTCAATTCAAAAGTCTTATGTTTTGAAAATATCTCCTTATACAAGCATAAAGTGAAGTTTTACCTCCATGAGTTCCCACATGTCAAAATACACCATTTTAATCTTAAAAATACTTATTTATATTTTAATATTATAAAAACTCATATTTTTGCTCATAGTCCCAAAATTGGAGGTTCCAAGTTTAAGTTTGGAGAATATGCAAGAGAAAGATAATTTTTCATGTGTTTTCATGCAATAGTATAGATTTGTACAAAATTTTCTATATATTAGAGGTTAAGAATTAGAATATTGACTCATTAAAATAGTTTTATAAAATATTCAATTCAAGGATCTCAAATAGACTCAAAACTAGTTCTCTTTATCTGCCCAGTTCCTTTGCACATCAGGAGAGTCATTTAAGTTTTTATATGGTACAACCATGAGAGAGAAAATTAAGATATAGAATTTTGGGTAGAGGAAGGGGTATAAGAGTGATTATATATTTTTAAATTGTTTTTAATTTTATTTATTCCTCCTTTATGAACCATACTTAATAAGCTGAGGCACTCATTATGCCTTCTTCATTTAAACAAGCAATTAGTTTTCTCCTCGTCTAAGTATCATAAAAGAAAAATGGAAGTTTGTGGAGCTTGTCAAGAGTAATAAATAGATTACCATGATCATATTAAACTTATTTAAACATGTATGAGGGTACATGGATCTCAAGAAGGCATACATAGTTAATCTATAGCATGTAGATAGTTTGGAGAGATTATATGATTCATTGGTTGATCCATGGTTATCAAGATTCATCATGGCATGGTTTGCAGATCTATTTCATGTTCATGTGTTATTCCTCCAAGATTCTCAAATATTACTCAAGGTAACATATAAATTAAGACACCAATAACCCTCAAACCTTATCATAGTCATATTTTAGAAAAATTTAAGGAAAGTTAACATTCCTTAATGTATTTGATGATTCCTAAGTTTCCATTTTTAGAAGTATATGCTTGTCAAAGACCTAAAAAGTGGTATTTATAATTGGTTTATATGAATATGATCCATTCATGGTACTTAGGAATACTTAGATATTAGATTCATGTTCATTTCATTTCCCTCTTATGTCATCCCATCTTACAGTCTTCTCACTACAACTCATCACTATCATAGGCTCATCACTCCATATCCATTTTCATCTCCATGTCAATTGCCATCATATCAACTTCCATCCAATTTAATCTCATGTATACATTATGAAATTAGATTCAAGGATGAAAAAAAAAAAAAGATGGTCATGAAACTATGATTATGCTACCTTACACAGTGTTAAGCAAGGAAGAATCTCCACCTACATCCAATGAAAACATACTAAAGAGTTTTTCATGGAAATTTGTAAGAAAGGAGGGACTAGGGGATATATCATTAAAGGTATTTGTTTAAAATATCTCTTAAAGTTTCAATTAATGAAGGAGAGTCTCATATAAACTATTTTTTTACCTTTTCAAGGTCTAATTCCACCTCTATCCATACAAAGGAACCCTACATAGTCTTCTAAATCCATGCTAACAGGAATTGAAATCAAAGATGCAAACAGAAAGAGATTTGGATGTTTGAATGGAGAGTTGAGATCATAAATAACTTCAAAGAAATTTAAATATAATAATGACTTTGGAGGTCTATTGGTGTTGTTTTAAGACCTAAATATTACACACCATTTATACAAAGGCCAAACTTGGATCACAATCAAGTCTATGATGAAGAAAAGTTTGTGTTTAAAATGTGGAGTAATGATTATGGAGGTAATAGTGTGATAAATTAATGCTCATGAAAATTAGATCAGAGGTAACCCTAAGGATGGATAAAACTTAGAATGGGTCATATTTACATAAGAATCTCCACATACATTAGGAATAAAAGGATTTTGAAGTATGCCAATCCTTCACCAAGATCAAGACTGAGGAAGGTATTGTCATGTATATAGGTTAAATGAGGTTTATACCTAGGTTTGAGAATCACTTGGAATGGTGTGAATATTTATATAAATCCATGAAGTTTAATTATATAATAACATAACCATTCACCTCATGAAATAACATCTATAGCCTTCTCAAGACAAATTTATCTCCAAGATTTCAAAGAGATGAGAGTAGAGTGTCTATGGAGAGTTCCATGATCAAATGGAAGATTCATAAGGATGGTGAAATTAGTAATAATTTAGTGTATAGATAATATTTCCCCAATCAATATTCACTTCAAGGTCATTTTGAAATGTCCACACAGTCATACTAAGGGTCAATTATATTGATATATTCATATACCCTAAAGGTGTAATTTAAGATACATTTCAGTCAAAGAGGGAAATTGTGAAGTCACATATGTATTAAAATTAAAAAAATTATATCTTGATACCTTCACTAAGATCATATGTCCTCCACTTCTAACTCATGAAAGTAAATTAAACAATCCTGTGTACATAATCAAGACTGTGAGAGCCTAAGAGTGCCTTTGAAGAGCACAAATACTAAAGGAAAAGATGAGAGGAATTTTAAAAATGAGTTGGAAGGTATAAAAAGTGCCAAGTGATGATGGAATGGATAAAACCACCTCTTTTTTTCCAGTCATCACCTACAATAGTGTTAGCAAAGATAATTACATTGAGGTCTTTGAAGAGATATGATGTTTGATAGGGTGCATAAGACCAAGTTTGGACAATGAATGATAAATAATATTGCAATAATGTCCCTATACTATGTTAAAGGCCTTGTTTACACTATCATTCCATTATTATAAGGTGAAAAAGAGAACTCATTCATAGACTTATTGGAAATAAAAGTAGCCCACTAGCTAATTTTGGGGAAAATGCATCTACAGGCCTCTATAGGCAAGATCCAACTATGAAAATTGGTATAAGTGGTGGTAATTAGTGGTTTTATCTATATAAAGTATTATTAAATTCACATAAATAGTGAAATCATCCACTATTTTTTCATATTCCTATGCTTATTTATTGAGAGTCAATAATGGAGCTAGGAAGACTTTTAAGGGGCTATAAGTATGATAAAGGGTTTAAAACTCCATTTAAGGTTTTTTAAGGCAATGGAAACATGATAATAAGTCTTAAAATACCTTGTGAGAGTGATCATACTCATAATTTCATTAAAATATGCCCTTAAGGGCTAACATAGGGAAACATGCTTTAAACCCTTAAGACCCTACCACCATGTTCAATTGATTCATGGGCTTTATTTTCAATTTATGTGCATTATAATGGGATGGAAGGTCATTTAAAACACTAAAATATGTATTAGAGTGGATGGAATGTAACAAAATTATCTTTTTTGGGCCCTAAACCTTCCTTTTGGCTTGCATAATATAACAAAGACATCAAAGCACCATTTCACCATGCACACATCTTGAGTGATATTTTGCATGGGAGCTCAATATTTTCATGGTTTTTTGAGGGTTAAATGTAATTAATATATATGTAAATGGGTTTTACATCAAGGTTCAATATGCTATAAACTATTTCTAAGAAGTTTAGACCCCTACAACCCTTACAAAACACTGAAACATACCTGATGGAGTAAAGAGGCCTAAATGTAAATTATGATGAAGTGTTTGAGATATAAAATCATATTTATGGTCTTCTCAACTCTCCTGATCCTCTCATTATCCTAATGGTTTTCACGTGTATGAGTCTTACTATATAGACTATGCAAAATAAGACTAGGTTAAGCTTATAAGCAAAGAAAATAAGGGTAATTTCACATTCAATGAGTTATATAGGGTCTTATAATTCATAAATAACCATATAAAAACCATCTAAAATGGTATTTATGATCATTTCCATAGGTGAATAGGGTTGGTTATCCAAACAGGAAGCTCTATGTATGCAAGTTAAGGGTGAATGGATTGATCAAGCCAATACCATTATTAAAAATGAACTCATATAGGTTATTAATGATATATATAGTGTATATTATCCATAAAACTCATCATAAGGTCAAAATACTAAATAACCTTACATGTGCATATGCCTAGTTATTAGCTTCATTAGATAGTGCCGTTAAGAAGGGGTAATAGGAGAGAAAGTAAGGTCATGGGGATGATCTAGGTCTTCATGAAAATCATAATCATGTTTTAATAGAGGTTTATTTTATATTTTAGCTATAGGAAAGTGGAATGACTGATCATTTTGGCCTTTAAACACCAAACATGCTTAGAAAGACTATTTTCCACTCTGAGAGGTGACTTTGCATGCTCACCATGGTATGGATATTTTGAATGGGAGGTATATGACTTTGGGAGAGGTAAAGGGATTAATAAAATAAGGTTTTTTGGAATTGTTTTAGACATTTAATACCCAAGCTTTATGAATCATCATTAAGAGTCTTGAGTACTCTTAAACCCTCCCAAAATCCTACTACAAACTTGTTTGAGAAGATTAAAGAAGAATGCATCCAAACTGATTTAAATCACCTAACTACCACTTGGATAACCTATTTCACTCTAAGAGCTTCATGTCCAAACCATTTTTTTATATGAAACTATAGAAACATGGAATAAAATAAGATTTTGAGAGGAAACCATGTAGAAAGAGAGGTAAAACGTAGTTTAATAAAGTTACAATAATTAGAGAGTTATGCTTGGCACTTGTTTTACCTTCTCAATATATTAGATGCTCAAAACCATACCTAAAACTTCCCCTATTGGTATCTTCTAATCAATCAATTTGTAGAATGAAAGATAGATTGACCAAGTCAACTAGTTTGACCAATCTATAGATGTTTATTTCTCAAAAGGACATATTTCATGATGTGAGGAATTTATTGATGTATCAGAGTCACTATATTTTTAGGTTATAAATGTTTCATGTAGGAATTCATAGCCATCAAATGTAGATAGTTGGGCTACTAGGCCTAATTGGCCTAGTAGACCTAATTGGTTAATCAAATGAAGATAAAGATGGCTTAAAAGGCTATTGAAAGATTTGATAAGAGGAAATTAACACCACATAACTAACCATTGAGTTTTAATCACATGCATATCTGGTCTTCAAGTGAAAATTCCATTCAAACTGGTCTTTAACTACTAATTGCATGCATAACTCATCTTGAGTGTCAATACATGAGTCTCATCCTTAAGTGGCAAGGTACATGAGCTATTTGACATGTAAAAGCATAGAATGATTAAAGATAAGGTGGAGTTATTAAAATACATCCATAACTACCTTATTTTAATGCCAAATAGCTCATGCAAGAGCATCAATCAAGGAGAGTTTTATGGAAGACTATTGGTAACTATTAGCAAGTGGATTGAGGTGGTGTTAATGAAAGATTAAGGATATTTTATCCTCTCCTCTATGACATTATCTACTTATTCTTATTTTATTCTCATTATTATATATATTTAGGATTTTAGGCCTTATTTCAAGATCCCTCTCTTGGGCATGATGAAATTCTACCAAGATTGATCTTTGTAACCTCTTAAGATACTAAAAAATACTATTTTAGCTTCCTTGATATAGGTTTATCATGTTTATATTAGTTTGATTTGCACATGTGGTAGTATTTTATCCCTTGGTACGTCCTAATCTCATCTAGTTAATAGTATGTCATCTTATTTAGGTCATATGTAGTGGTTCATGTTAAGTGATTGAGCTAATAGTGGAAATATTGACTGGTTAGTACCTTAAATTAGGCCTTGCATAATTACCCTCATGATTTGATCACTTAAAGGAAGCTTTGTGTGAAACACTTTTGCATAGGATTCCCTTAGAGTTATAATATTCAGTGATTTAAATTTCTTATTAGTGTTAGTTGGATTTCAAATTGAGTGGATGAACCAACAATATATGTGTATCACCATCACTAGAATAGGTTTTCCCTTTCAATTATCTTTCTAACTCTTTTCACCCCCAAAGTAAAGTAGTTTTAGGAAAATGATTTAGAGTTGACATATCAAATGATCTAGCCTCATAATCTAAAGGTTCTTTCTAAGTTACAGGTATCTTATAACCTACAGACCAATGCAATATTAGTCTAAGTTTAAAGGAGATCTAAGAAATCTACTTTAGTAGGGTATAACTTGGGTTGCTAATAGTTCTGGCATGCCTGATGGGACATAAATTCAACCATTAGAGTACTCATTCAAAGCATTTTAATCTTCACAAGAAACTTCAAGAATTCATCTTAATCATCATATCTAAGGTAAAGGGATCTTGTTCATAAATTCATGTATTTCATGTGTCTTGTGATAAACTATGGTAGCCTATAGAGCAAATTTTGGTCAATCATCTCCTTATCAAAATCCTTGTGATCCATCCCAATTCTATTATTATCCCTATCTATCTCATTATGACCCTTATCATCCCTACATTAACCCATATCAACCTTTTAATCAACAATCTGGTGACTTATACGAATGCTATAATACCCCTCATGAACCTTGTTACCCTCAATATGAGCCATATCAGTTCCAAGATCAGATTCCTTACTTAAATTTCTCTCCCTCTTTCCCTCCCCAACCACCCTTCCTAGATACAATTTTTTTTTATGACTTCGAGAGATGAATAGGATGAACAAAATAATTATTGATGAAATATTAGCCTTGAGATAAGAATAATATTTTAAACAATCTCAAGAGTCACTACCTCCTACTACCCCATGCAACTATCCATAGATTACAATTCCACCTTAGCAAGAAGTTTTTCCATTCATGCCCCAAGTTACAACACCTTCAAATCAAGAGGCTCGTAAACCCAAGTTTCCAAATTGGAAAAAATTCTAGCAGTCAAGTATAAGCCTAAGTGTTGAAATCAAGGATAAGCTTGAAGTCATTCAACCCCCATCCCTCCCTCTTTAATATCCCAAGGCCTTCTATTCATATAAGTCTATTTAGGGGCAAATGTAGTATAAAGAAGAAGTGATGGTTGTAAAAGTTGAGCATCCCAATAAACATAATAAAGCATCAATGGAAACACCTTTGGATTTGTCTCATCTTCTTGAGAATTTTTAGGGATACACTAAGCCAATTATTAAGAAGGAACCTCTCCTTTATGAGATAAATGAAGAATATTCATTTGAGGTGATAGAATATGAGAAAACCTCAAGCATTTATGATGAGTAAATCATGATTATAACCGCAATTCATCCTTGCAGATCAAAATTTAAACATGAAGTGAAGTTGGATGAGGTGGGGTAGCCATAATGACAAGATGTTGAAATTGATAAAGATGAGATATAAATAAATCCTTGTCTAGAAGGTAGGCATGAATACAACCCTCATGGAACCATTATTGAGGTTGAGAACATTATTGAAGTTGATGACCATTAGAAATAGTTTTACCATGAGTTCTTGAGTGAGATTGAATAACTTAGTATGGTATATTTGGATGATGAAATAAGATAGTAGAGGATCTTCACATGAAGATAACACCAATGTTTTAGAGATTGAATAAGGCAATACAAGTCTAGAGACACCAAAAAAAGATGATTTGGAGATTGAGTGAATAGATGAGATGCCATTCTCTACTAAAGATGAAGATGATCAAGTTATAGTAGATTAAGAGCCTTGCTATAACTCTACCAAAGATTTAGAAATGTGTGCTTAACATGATGCCTCATAATAAAATGGTAAGGATGGTAGTGAACCTCATGTATTTTAAACTGATTATAAAGAAATGGCCTTTTGGGAAGACTTGGAGATCTTTTTTTCAATTTTTGATAATCCATCTCCACCCCATAAAGAGTTTGAGGAAGGTCTTATAAGGAACACTATGGCAGCTAGTCATTTTTAGTCTCTTGAGTAGAATGAAGACATTAATCAAAGCATATAAATTGAGTTTCCAAGACAATAATTATATGATAATTTGAAAAACCATAGGTATCCCAAGACTAAGGAATAATTAACATTGTTGTTGCAAGAAAGATAGATATGGGAGGAGTACGACTAGGTCTTAGAATCATATGTACAATCCATGCACCTGAGAGTAGAACTAGAAGGCCCAGTTTTTTACCAAGAGAGCATGAACATGAACATGAAAATTCTCCTATATATAAGAAGAATCTATCAAGACATGGAAATCATTCTTCATGGTGCCAAAATGGCAAATCAAGTTTTCTATTTGACCCTATAGGACAAACTTTAACTTTAGGTTAGTTGTTTTAGTTTGTTTCAATAAGTGGTTAGCATAATTAGTAGTCTAATGTCTTGTTCTTGCTTTTCTTAGGTTAGGTGTGTTTGCTTATTATATTTAGGTGTGTTATTGTGTTGTTTATTTTGTGTCTTATTTTTGGTTGCATTCATAAGAGGTGTCATAAAGTACAAATCTATTTAGTAGTCCAAGGGAGTCATCAAAATCATCTTATTATGTTTTAGACTATCATTATGATATGAAAATCTATTAGGATTCTCTTGAATAGAAAGTTTTTCAACCCCTATGAGTCACCAAAAATGTTGGAAATTCGACCTATCAAGGTCAAATACCAACCACTATAATTTGAAACTTTCATAGCACTGATATAAGCCTCTACATGATGATCTACTATATGTATGTTGAATAGAAGTGAAGGTTTTTGTATTTAAATGATTAATTTGTCAAAATTACACCTTAAAATCCCCATAAATCATTCATAATACCTTTAAACACCTTCATATTCATGTCATTACCTTAAAAAATCTTATTTTTTGAAAATATCTCCTTATGCAAGCATAAGGAAAAGTTTTGCCTCCATGAGTTCCCACATGCCAAAATACCATATTATACTCTCAAAAATACTTATTTATTTTTTTAATATGAAAAAAAACTCATATTATCCCTCATTGTCCCAAAATTGGTGGTTCTAAGTTTAAGTTTAGAGAATATGCAAAGAGAAAGGCCATTTTTCATGTGTTTTCATGTAGAAGTATGTATTTGTACAATAAAGGTAAAGAATTTGATTATGGATTCATTACAAGAGTTTCAAATAATATTCAAGTTAAAATTATCTCAAACATTCTCAAAACTAGTTCTCTTCATCCACCTAGTTCCTTTACACATCAAGAGAGCCCTTTAGGTTTTTAGATGGTATGGCCATGAGAGAGAAAATCAAGATCTAAAATTTTGGGTAAAGGAATGGGTCTAAGAGAGATTATATATTTGGTAATTGGTTATCTATTTATCTCTCTCTCCTTCATGAACCATCCTTATCAAGATAAGACACTTGTTATGCCTTCTTCATTTAAACAAGAAACTAATTTTTTGAGTTTTCTCCTCATCTGGCCATCATGATAGAAAAATGGAAGTTTGTGGACCTTTTCAGGAGTATGAAATATCTTCCTATGATATTATTTAGCTTCCTTACACACATGTGAGGATACATGTATCTCAATAAGTCATACATAATTAATATACAATTTGGAGAGATTGTACGGTTTAGTGGTTGATCTATGGGTATTAAGATTCATCATGACAGTTTTTAGGTCTCTTTCATGTTAATGTGTTCCTCTTCCAAGGTTATCAAATATTCCCCAAGGTAACATATAAAGGAATACATCAATCACTATCAAACCTTCTCATAGTCATAGTTTATCAAAAGTTAAGGAAGTTAGCATTCCTTAAGGTATTTGATGATTCCTAGGTTTCCATTTTTAGAAGTATATGCTTGTCAATGACCTCCAAAGTGGTATGTCTGATTATTATATATTCCTATGATCCCTTCATTATATTTATTATTTATTATATATTGGATTCATACTCATTTACCTCCCTCTTATGGCATCCCATCTTACAATCTTCTCACTACAACTCATCACTATTATAGGATCATCACTCCATCTCCATTCTCATCTCCATGTCAATTGCCATCATATCACCTTCCATCCAATTTCATCTCATGTATCCATTGTTAAAAGGAGAGTCAAGGATGATATAAATCATGATGGTCATGAAAATATGATTATTCTACCTTACATAGTGCTAAGCAGGGAATAATCTCCACCTTTAGCCAAAGAAAACACAATCAAGATTTTTTTCATGGAAAGTTGTAAGAAAGGAGGGACTAGAGGATATATCATTAAAGGTATTTATTTAAAATATATCATAAAGTTGTAATGAATGAAGGAGAGGATAATAAACACTATTTTATGACCTTATCAAGGTATAATTTCACCTCTATTTATGCAAAGGAACCCTACACAATCTTCTACAACCATGTTCAGAAGAATTGAAATTAAATATGCAAACAAGGAGAGATTTGGATGTTTGAAGGGAGAGTTGAGTAGATAAATAATTTAAAGGAAAGTTAAAGATTATAAATGACTTTGGAGGTCTATTGGTGTTGTTTTAAGACCTAAATTTTACACACAATCCATAAAGAGGCCAAAATTGGATCACAGTCATGTCTATGATGAAAAAAGGTCTATGTTCAAAAGGTGGAGTAATGACTATGGAGGTGATAGAGTGATAAAGTAATTATACTGAAAATTAGATCATAGGAAATGCTAAGGATGGATAAAACTCAAAAAAGGTCATATTTTCACAAGAATCTCCATGTACATCAAGGTTAGAAGGATTTTGAAATATTTCAATCCTTCACCAAGATTGTGAAGAAGGTGTTTCCATGTATTTAGGTTCAATGAGGTTTCTACCTAGTTTTTAGAATCAATTGTAATGGTGTGAAGATTTATATCAAGCCATGAAGTTCAATTACATAATAACATATCCATTCACCTCATGAAAGAACATCTACAACCTTCTCAAGACATTTATTTTCAAGATTGTAAATAGGATGAGAGGAAAGTGTCTATAGAAGGGTTCCATGATAAAATAGAGGATTTATAAGGATGATGAAAAGAATAATAATTTATAGTATATATAATATTTCCACAAGAAATATTCCCTTTAAGGTCATCTTTGAAATTTCCACATATAGTCATACTAAAGGTCAATTGTATTGATATATCCATATATCCTAAAGGTGCAATTCATGATACATTTCAGCTGAGGAAACTTGTGAAGTCACCTATGTATTAAAATCACAAATTTATGTCTTTATAACTTTACTAATATCATATGTCGTCTACTTCCAACTCATGAAATTACAGTATGCAGGCCTGTGTATAAAATCAAGATTGTGAGAGCCTAAGAGTTCCATTGAAAAGAAAATATACTAAAGTAAAAGATGAAAGGAAGTTTCATAATGACTTGGTTTATCTAAAAAGTTATAAGAGATTATGGAATGGATAAAACCACCTCCATTTCCATAATCATCACCTACAATAGTGTTAACATATATAATTACATTGAGGACTTTGAAGAGATATGGTGTTTGATAGGGTACATAATACTAAGTTTTACTAATGAATGATAAATAATATTTTAATAAGGTTCCTATAATATATAAAAATCCTTGTTTACACTATCATTCCATAGTGACAAGGTGAAAAGAAGAACTCAGTCACAGACCTCCTAGAAACACAAGTAACCCACTAGATAGTTATGCGGAAAATGCATCTACAAGACTCTATAGGCAAGATCCAACTATGAAACTTAGTCTAAGTGGTGGTAATGAGTGGTTATAACTTTATATGGTCTTGGTAAAGTCACATAAATAGTGTAATAATCCAATGTTTTGTCACAGTCCTATGTTTATCTGTTGACAATCAACAAGGGAGCTAGGATGACTTTTCAAGTGTTGTAGGTATGATAAAGGGTTTTGAACTCCATTTAAGGATTTTTAAGGAAAGGTAAACATGATATTAAGTATTAACACACCTGATGAGAGTGATCATACTCATAATTTAATTAAAATATGCCATTAAGGACTAACATAGGAAAATAAGCTTTAAACCCTTAAGACCCTGCTACCATGTTCAATTAATCCATGTGATTTATTTTTACTTGATGAGAATTAGAATAGGATGGAGGGTCATTTAAAACCATAAATGAGGTATTGGAGTGTATTTAATGTATAAAACTTGTCTTTTTTGTCCCCTAAACCTTCCTTTCTGCTTGCATAGTATAAGATAACCATCAAAGCACCACTTCACCACGTATACATCTTGAGTGATATTTTAAATGGGAGATAAAGATTGTCATGGTTTTTGGAGGGTTAAATTTAATTCATATCTATGAAAAGAGTTTTTATATTAGGTTTTTTTATGATATAAACTATTAATAAGAATTTCATACCCCTAAAACCCTTGTAAAACCCTAAAACTTAATCAATGGAGTAAATCGGCTTAATGATCTTATAAACTCTATTGATCCTCTCCTCATCCTAGTGTTTGGCACGTGTAGGAGTATTACTATAAAAAATATGCCAAATAAGGTTATTTTTAGCCTATAAGCAAATAAATGAAGGGTAATTTCACATTCAATGATTTTCAAAAGGGAGATGGGGTCTTATAATTCTTAAGTAACCATACAAAAACCATCTATAGGTGTCTTTGTGATCATTCCATAGGCATATAGGTTTGGTTATCCAAAGATGAAGTTGTGTGCATGTAGGTTGAGGGTGAATGGGTTGATCAAACTAATACCATTATTCCAAAGGACCCCATACAATTTATTCATGTTATATAAAGTGTATATGAGCCCTAAAACTCATCATAAGGTCAAAATGTTGAAGAACCTTGCATAAAAACATGCATAGGCTAATAGTTTCATTAGAAAGTGCCATCAAGAATGGATAATAAGAGACAAAGTAAGGTTATGGGAGAACTCAAAGTCTTCATGAACATCATCATCATGTTTTAATAAAGGTGTATGTCATATTTGAGATATAGGAAAAGTGGCATGGCTGATTATTTTAGCCTTTAGAACACCAAACATGCTTAGAAAGATTATTTTACACTATAAGAGGTGACTTCACATGCTAACCATGGTAAAAATATTTTCATGGGAGGATAAGGATTTTTAGAGAGGTAGAGGGACTAATACATTAATGTTTTATGGCATTGTTTCATACATTCAACACCTAAGCTTTACGAATCATCATTAAGAGTCTTGAGTATTCTTAAACCCTCCCAAAACCCTACTACAAACCTATTTGATAAGAATTGAATAATAATGCATCAAAAATGATTGAAATAACCTAAATACTAGTGGATCAACTAGTACACTCTAAGATCTTCATGTCCATAGCATTTTGTTGTATGGAATTATAAGGACATGGTAGAAAACAAGATTTTGAGAGGAAAAAGTGTAGGAGAGGTAAAAGGTAGTTTAACAAAGTGATAATCATTGGAGAGTGAATATTGGTACTTTTTTACCTTATCAAGCCATTATATGCTCAAAACCATGCTTGGAAGTTCCCCTATTGGTCCCTTCTAATCATCCAATCTATAGAAATGAAAGATAGATTGACCTAGTCAACTAGTTTGACCAATATTGTAGATGTTTCTTGATCAAAAGAACCTATTTCATGATGTGAGGATTTGATTAATGTCTAAATATCACTATATTTTTATGTTATAAAGGTTTCATGCTAGTTTTCATAGCCATGAAATGTAGACATTTAGACTACTAGGCCTAATCGGCATAGTAAACATATTTGGTCAATCAAATGAAGATAAAGATGGCATATAAGGATATTGAGAGAGTTGATAAGGGGAAATTAATGACACATAATTTCACCTTGAGTGTAATTCACATGCATATATAGTATTCAAGTGTAAATTTCATGCATAATTGGTCTTCAACTACCAATCACATGCATAACTCATCTTAAGTGTCAATACATGAGTTAACTCATCTTTAAGTGGCAAGGTATAGGATCTATTTAACATGTAAAAGTGTAAATGATTTAAAATAAGGTAAATTTAGTCAACTACATC
The DNA here is from genome assembly GCA_037957365.1 of Torreya grandis. NCBI lineage: Eukaryota > Viridiplantae > Streptophyta > Pinopsida > Cupressales > Taxaceae > Torreya > Torreya grandis. The sequence goes on from JARHVA010007349.1 coordinate 192,649, forward strand.
CTTAACTACCTTATTCTAGTGCCAAATAGCTCATGCAAGAGCATAAATCAAGGAGAGTTTGATGGAATACTATTGGTAACTATTTGAAACTAAAGTGAGGTGGTGTTAATGAGAGATTGAGGATATTTTATCCTCTCCTATATGTCATTCTTTACTTATTCTCTTCTTATCATTATTCTATATGTTCAAGATTTCAGGCCTTATTTCAAGATTGTTCTCTTGGGCATGATGAAACTCTGTCAAGATTGAGATTTGTAACCTCTTAAGATACTAAAAAATAATATTTGATCTTATTTAATATAGGTTTAGTGTGTTTATAGTAGTTTGATTTGCACATGTGGTAGTATTTTTTCCCTTGAGAGGTCTTAATCTCACCTAGTTACTACTATGTCATCTTATACAAGTCATATATAATGTTTGATGTTAAGTGATTGAGCTAACAATGGAAATATTTGATGGTTAGTGCCTTGAATCAAGACTTCCATCATTGTCCTCATGCTTTGATCACTTGATGTAACCTTTATGTGAAACACTTTTGCATAAGAGTCCCTTGGAGTTATAAGATTTAGTGATTTGAATTGATTATTAGTGTTAGTTAGAGTTTAATTTGAGTAGATAAACCAAAAATATAGGTGTATCACCATCACTAGAATATGATTTCCCTTTTAGTTATCTTTCTAAATCTTTTCACTCCTAAATCAAATTAGTTTTAGGAAAAGAATTCAAAGTTGATGTTGACCAAATTTGAATTTTAGGTCAAACTAAGACCCCTATAGGTAAAAAATTGAATTTTATGTGTTTTAAAGGTCTACTATAGATTTAAAAATGTTTTTTTATATGATAATGAATGTCATTTAATGTCATACCATCCTTGGTCCTTAGTCATTTTATTCCTTTTATTCATTTTGAGGTCAAAAAAGGAGAATTTAATGAGTTGTACAAATTTATTGGGAAGAGTGAAGGTTTAAAAAAGTGGTATCACATGACATGTTTCCCCATATATCTTAATCAACTACTAGTAAGTAGAAGTGGTAGGTGCTTTAGAAGAAAGAGCAATTTTCTTAGAAAAAAAGGTGAGTTTGACACTTGTACGACCCATGGGGAAGTGTGCTACATGGGAGAAGATCATATAATGTCCTTTAAGATTAATAAATATTAGTTACATGTTTTAAGTTCTTTATAAGTGTAATTTTTATCCCAAAACCATTTTATCCCTTTTTCACACTTCTTGGCAAGCAAAAGTAGTCTTCAAGTTTATACTTGGTATGACCAACAAATGAGGTTAAAGATCAAATGCCTTGGGGAGATGAAACTAAACTCATATACCTTAATTTAAATATAAATATTTTGAATAATGGTGGATTGTGCTTTATGAACCATCCTCATGAAGTTGACTATGATTTTATGCTTGTTGTTTCATGCACCCTATAGGTTTTGTTCCATTTTTAGCAATTTCATACAGACCAATTGTTGAGGTTGATTAAAGATGAGTTTTTATTCCTTTTATTATGTTACACATGATTTTTTTCTTGTTTCAAGTTGATTTTAAGAGCCAATCACCTCAAATTTGTAGATTGGTCCCATTCTATGTTGTTGGTAGGTTTCTACTATTTATAGTACCTTCATGCTTTGGTAATGGTTTTATAAGGTGTGTATAGGTTCATTATCATGTTATTAAAGTCTTATCAATCCCTTAAACTTTAAATTTTATCCTTAAAATAAAAATTCTCCTTGAAGTTACAATCACAACCACACATACTCATAGTCTATCTATTACAACTCAATGTGTACCTTCAAGTGCTCTCTATGAAGAGTTCAATTTTGAATGGGAATTATAATAGGTTTTTTTGAGTTTGGACATCCTTATAATCCATTTCAACATACATTGAGGAGAGAATAGTTGATTGAGAAGGTAGATTCCTTTAATACATAAACCAATTCATCCTCATTGCCCATATTTAGCCCATAGTGTATCTATAGCCTCTCAAGATGACATCATGCTGATATGGAAGGATAGATAAATGTTTTAATATTCCAATAATTTTAGGAGTCCATTTGAATACATTGTGAAGGATCGAATTGAATATGAACCTTATAGCTTGTTGATTTATTATTTTTTGGAAATTAGATGTTTAATTCCTAAATAATAAATGGGTCTAAGTAGATAAAATTAGTAAATAATGTATAATAATTAGGCTACTTATTTTTTAAATTTTATTTTAATTAGGACTTTTCTATAAATAATAGTTAGAGATGGAAAATTAAACTTATTTGATTGTGTTACTCTTACTGAAAAGGGTCTAAAAATCTATGTGTAGGCTTGGGAGACTATCATAAATAGGAATATGGAGTTCATTTCTTGATTAGATAGGAGCATAAAAATTGGTACACCCTAGGTCCTAGTGCTATATTTCTATATTGACACTATTGTCCTAGTGATCTAAGCTTTTTAGGTTTTGTGCATCAGGGCTGTGTAACCCTACCTATGAAATATTGAAGCCCAAAAGTTTGTAGATCTCACGGTGAACTTGATTTAGTCTTCAATATCCTAGGTCCTCTTTGTGCTTGAAATTTAATTTAAAATTTTGAGAAAGGAGGGGAGAGGTTATTTTGTAAAGGATACACTGGATGTAATTCACACCTTGTGTGTGAGCACACTACCTACATACTAATACTCTGATATATGTAGTTCTCCCATTGAAGTACTTGGTGCAATAGTGTGATGAAAATGCAAAATTAGGTGTACTTGTAATGATTAGGGATTATTTTAAAGGTTTTAATAAGCTTGAAATATTATTGGATGGTTGTATGCATATAATAGGAAAAAGTGCTTGAGTGGTCTTGCTTGTATTCTTACTTCTCTCTTGTAAATGAGTGTCAACCCTTCTAAATGGACTTTGAATGACATTTTATATGGGATTTAATAATCATGGGTTAAATTAATTCACATTAGGATGACATTAATTAGGATAAGGATTTGGAAGAATGTGACCATTAGAAGCCAAAATGCACTTAGACAATAGTGCTAGAAACATGACACCCTAGGTTTTAGTGTTGTAGTCCAAGTTTGGTTGCTATTGTCCATGGTTAAAAAGATTTGGGGAATGGATTAAGTATTTAAAGATAAATTTGGGTCTACAAGGGTTTAGTTTGGGAGGCTATGGATGAATGGGAATCTGTGAAAACATGCCTATGAGGGTCATGAGAGCAAGCAAGATGGACCTATGGATTGGGTGTCATTATCCACACTCAAGTTACCAAATTTTGAATTTTTTATGACTAAATTTTCCCCCCATTTATTCTAGTGATGAAAGAAAGTGAAATACTAGGATAAAGGAAAAATAAAAAGCATACCTGAACTTAGCTATAAAGGTGAAGCTCATGAAGATGTGTGATGATAGATGTATGTAGAAAGAGCATAGTGTGAAGTGTGAATCTATAATGAAAAACATAGAGTAGTTCAATACTTACTAGGTATTATATATCTAAAATAAGAATGTAAAAAATCTATGTAAGAAAGAGAGGAAGAGAAATGAATGAATACACCTCCTTGGTACACAAACTAATATAAAACTTATTGTGATGCTAGATTATGTTGGGTTTATGCCATACCAAAATTAATATCGTGAATGGAGATACGTGCTCAATTCCCTAAAAGTGGCTCAAAAATGGAAAGACAATCCCTTTGGCTCCATCTTTTCCAATTAAGTGAAGTTAATAAATCATGCATGTGTCAATCGATGTTTGGAATGTGTGTCCAATCTATTTGAATAGGTGTCTCAAGATTATAAAGACTAGCTAGTCATTTAGCTCCATTTTTTCCCCATGAATTGAAGTTATGAATTAATATTGGTATGGAATATATGTCATATGATATGGCTCCTAAATCCTATGAATGTACTATGATTTGACAATGTTAGCATGGAGAGCTGAATGTATGCTAAAAACTAGGCCACTATTGGCCATTTTGAAAGATGGAGATTAGGCTTATATGAAAGCCACTCCAAAACTAGTGTAATAAGCTTATGTGGAAGCCAACATAGGAACTTAGGTACTTAGGAATTTAAGCTTTTATGAAAGCCAAACTTGAAAAAGGATGCAAACCACCTAAAGATGGAGTAAGGCATGTAACTAATGACAAATACTTGAAAAATAAAATAAAGTTAGAAAAAAAGAGGATCAATGTGCCATGCACATTACCCCCAATCACTATTTTTTGGAACATGGATTTTGATTTATAAGTTATATCAATTGCCTAATCTGAAACTAGAAGTGAGAGCCATTATGTCACACATGATGCCCCTTATATCTATATTTTTTGAGCAAAAATTATACTAAAATATGTTGAATCTAGACTGTATAGAGTCGATAAACTTGTGAGTAAACTCATTTTTCTATATATTTATAGAAAAAAAAATTTATATTGTCTAGATAGGAGCACTAAAAATAAGACACCATGTTGTCTAGTGTTATAGTCTAATTTTATCACTATTTTTCAAGGCCAAATCTGGTAACTATTCTAGATTCTCTGCTATCTGCTTGGTCTATTCTTCCTAGTCTGATGTCTATATTGTAATCTAAGTGTTTTGAAAACTACATTTTTTACTATTAAGAGTTATGATCTCTATGACAAAAACCCCTGTTTGTTTTCCCCTATTTTGAGGGTAGGAATGATGGCATTGTAATGACTTCCCTTAGAAAAAATATCCTTACAAGTGTGTTAATCTAAAAACATACATGATATAACAATGATAATCAATAAGATATCTCAAGATATAACATGGTTTGATTTGAGAGATCATATGATCAACAAGGATATGCCTAAATAAATATAACAATGTAGTAACATGTATAATGTACTAAAATAGAATTGAAAGTGTTATTTTTTAGTTTATTAGTTGTTATCAAGGAGGGATGGAGCATGATGTCCATCATGGAATCCAAGAAATCAAGGAAATGCATGATATAGATCATGGCATTACAAAAAAGAAAAGTAAGCAGGAAACAAGCATACAAAGCAAGAAGTAAGAAGCATACAAGAGTGGCCAAGGGGCCAAGTAATCAAGGGACATGGGAACATGTCACTCAAATTAGAAATTAAGCATACAAGGCATGTTAACATTCTACAGACACATACAATTGAAACAAAAAAAATTGGCACAAGGGCCACAAACATATGGAAGAGTACAAATAAAGAACATTAGCAAATGCCCTAAGGCACACACATGAATAAAAGAAAAAGGACATTGGAAAATTTCCTAAAACACATACAAGGCATGGAAAAATAACTAAGAAAATTCAAAAACATAAATATACACTAACCAAGAAAGTAAATAATGTATATATGGGAAGTGAAATTGCATCTAACTAATCAAAGCAAGAAGTGAAAGTATGCAAGACATGTTAGTACAAGACTAGGTATATGCTAGGAAATACACAAGTGCAAGATACTAGTGAGTTTTAATATGGTTATCTATGTAATATTAGTAAGTGATGTATGTCAACATGATAACTAGAGTTTGTGGTGTAGGAATGACATAACCTGGATGGTGTAGTCATTTAGAAGATGCCCCCAATGGGTATGTATATTGATGTGTGTCTCAAATGTAGAAGTAGGATGCCCCCTCAATAGGTAGAGTGAATCAATAAAGGATATAAATTTCATTACACACACTCAAAAAAGATAAATTAAATCATGGTAATGTAAATAAATCAACAAACAATATTATAGAACAACAAATGTAAGTCTAGCATAATAGTAGCAATGTATAACATCGATGATGCATAAAATCGAAAGGTTTTTGTGTTTTGCAATTATTTGAATGTTTTTGGATTTTTATTTTTATTTTTTATTGTTTTTATATTTTTAAAATAAGTTATGTACAATAAATACTAATAAGAAATGATACTAATTGATGAGTCTTAGATGAGACTCCTTATCATAGTGTCCTATATCAAACAAATGTATCGTGCATGATGGAAAGGCTAAGATTGTGACTCTGAAAGCTGTATGTGTTTTAACTATTTTGATATCTCTAAAGTAGAAACTAAATGTGGGATTCCATTGTAACTTTGAGAAGTGGATGAAACTAAGGGACTCCTAGGGACCCATCTAGAAGTAGGAGTTCTTTGCAAGTGTGCTTTATGTTTAGAAGCATGAGATCTCAATGTTACTACTCTAGATGTGAATACTATAGTTAAAATATATCTATAATCTTGAAGCTATAGAGGTGTATGAATTATCTATACTAGTGATGGATGCCTAAACTATGTTTGAATCTATACTGGAGGAAGAGCTATAACTAGTGAGGAAACTAAAATTGGTGAAGTTGGAACTTATGACTACAAAGGAGATGGCTATAAAGTGGTGAGTGGTAACTCATATATAACTCTACCAACTATAATACCCTAATTAACATGAATGAATTTCATGCATCTGTGAACTATAAATAATATTTTTTGAATTTTTTGAATCCATGGGTGACCAAGTAACATATCAAAAACTCCTACATTGGGAACTATGGTGAAATTTGTGGTCACATGTGTTGGACCAATCTATAAAGGAAGTAAAATCTTACCCAATGAACTCTATATATGCCCATTAAATCTAATAATAACTATATCTATCAAAGTGATATCCTGATTTGAATAGCTCAAATGTTACATTAATGTAATGGTGCACATGTTGACATTGGAACCATTATCAATGAGAACATTATGAATGGGTTGATTATGAATATGTGCTCTAATAAAAAGTGCATTATAATCTGAATTATCCTCAACAATCTCCTAATATAGGAAGGATATAGAAGGTATTGTTGGAACCCTAGACTCATACACACCTATCATACTGCTTAAAGGATGTGACTCAAATGAAGGTGCATGGTATGTAACTAGTGGAGGATGTGCATGGTATGTGTGATAAACACCTAATGTGTCCCTTTTCTCTTGTTTAGAATGTTGTGTAAATGGATTTGAGAAGATTTTAAAAGCTTTATCCTATGTTGGATTTTCTTATGGAGGCTCAACTAAAGTGCCAAGATCAAGTATGTTTTCATCTATCAAGTCTTGTATCTTATGTCTCAAACTGATGCATCTATTTAGAGTGTGGCTTGGTGCCTTATGAAAATCACAAAATGGATGCTAATAATATCCCCATGGAAGAGGCTTTGTTGGGTCAACTTCCCAAATAAGAGGGAGAGTGATGATGTTACAATTTAATAACTACTATAAAATTTCGGCTAGAGAAACTGGTAGATTGGTAAATGCAAGTCGAGGAGGTGCTCATAAAACCACATATTGAGGGGGCTCTGAAGCTACATTAACTATTGGTTTATTTTGATTCTTATTATCATTGAATTTTACCTTGTGTGGGACTTTGTTATTACTCTTTTTTTTATGTCCAAGATTTGTATACTTGAGTTTGCCCATTGAAATGAGTCTTACTTCTCTTTCCTTTGGTGTATGACATAATTTAGTGAAGGAAAATAATCTCTTGAACATAATAAATTCATGCAATGATGGTAGAAGGCCCTATTTGAAGAGATCTTGTAACTCTTGATATATCATGGGGCTAGTCATCTTAGCCAAGATGGTCTTATATTGAAGCACATAGCCTATGAGATGCTCAATTAATTTTTGTTTTTATTGTGAAATTTTTGCATAAGAGACATTATCACCAATGTTGATACTAAAATGTTCTAGGAACATATTAGTTAAAGGATTGAATACATTGTCTGATTGATTTGGTAGACTATAGAACCATTTTAAAGCATAATCCTTTAGGCTCTATGGTAATAGCTTGGTTAGTAACTAGTCATTTAGCACATAATCCAAGCATGCTATGTGAAAAACTCTCAAATGTGTGTTTGGATCACGCTTTCCATCATAAAGTGTAAGCTTAGGTTGAAAAACACCTTGTGGTAAGGGTGTAGATGTAATATGACATACTAAACATGTATGTAGAAGAATAAAAGAGTCCAAAGCCTACGTAGGTCTAGTGGTACCTTGATCAAGATGTAGCACCTTGGATTGAAGAGGTCTTATCTATTGTATAAAGGCTACCACATCAGGGGATAGGGATGCACTAGCTGTAACTGTTGGCATAGAGGTAGGTTGAGCTACTATAGGGGTTGTTGAGATATAGTTGCCCCTATAGTGTCATTTGTAATTAGTTATTCTATTAGAATGGAAAAATCAACTTGTTTAGCCTTTTTTATTTCCATGAGAGATTATAATATACGAGTATAATCTTGAGGTCATTTCTTGAGTCTTTCTCTAAAATATTAGAGGATCAAATATTTGTTGTATACAACTTCATTATCAATAATGGGTGCAAGTGGATTAGTAGTCCAATGTGGTGGAGCATGAGCATCAGTATATACATCATCATTGGTATTTTCATATTACTCATTTTTTTTGGAAATTAGATGTTTAATTCCTAAATAATAAACTAGTTTGAGTAGATAAAATCAATAAATAATGTATAATAATTGGGCTACTAATTTATCAAATTTGATTGTAGTTAGGGCTTTTCTAAAAATAGTAGTGAGAGAGAAAATTAAACTTATTTGATTATATGTTGTTTTTACTAAAATAAAGTCTATAAATCTATGTGCAAGCTTGGGAAATTATCACAAATAGGAATTTGGAGTTCATTTATTGATTGGATAAGAGCACTAAAAGTGGGACACCCTAGGTTCTAACACTGTAGTCTTATCTTATCACTATTATCCTAATGATCTAAACTTTTTGGGTTTTTTTCATCAAGTATATGTGACCCTACCTATGAAATATCAAAGCTTGAAAGTCCATAGAGCTTGATGTGTACTTGATTTAGTTTTCAATATGCTATGTCCTCTTTATGCTTGAACTTTAATGTAAAATTTAGAGAAAGGAGAGGAGGGGTTAGTGTGTAAAAGATATGATGGATGTACTTCACACCCCATATGTAAATACATTTCCTACATACCAATAGTCTGATAAGGGATCAATCTATATATAGTTTTCCCATTAAAGTGCTTGGTGTAATAGTGAGATGAAAATGCAAGAAAATACGAAATTGGTTATACTTGGAATGACTAGGGACTAGTGTAAAGGTTTGAATAAGCTTGAAATACTATTGGATGGCTATATATAGAGAATAGGAAAAAATGTTTTAGTGGTCTTGCTTGTATTTTTTATTATCTCTTGTAAATAAGTGCCAACCCTTCTAAACAGAATTTGAATGGCCTTTTATAGGGGATTTCATGATCATGGGTTAAATTAATTTGCCTTAGGCTGACACGATTTAGGATAAGGATTCAAAAGAATATGACTGTTAAAAGCCAAAATGCACTTAGACAATAGCACCATAAATAGGACACCCTAGGTTTTAGCATTGTAGTCTAAGTTTGGGCACTATTGTCTATGGTTGACAAGACCTAGGGGGATGGATTAAGTATGGAAATATAAATCTGGGTCTATAAGGGTTTAGTCTTGGAGGCTATGGATGACTGAGAATCAGTGAAAACATGCCTATGAGGGTCATGAATGAAAGCAAGATGGACCTATGGATTTGGTGTCATTAGCCACACTCAAGTTACCAAATTTTCCATTTTATATGACTACACTTGCATACTATTTAGATTTGTTCATTATCTGTAAATAAGGAAATGGCCACCTACATGTGTCAATATAGGACTGAGGTTCTTGATGGAAGAATTTGGACAATTAAGAACCATGTTTGAAGTCCTAAGGTGTTATATAGATCCTAAAATGAATATTTGAAGTGTTAGATGGCTAAAAAAGTTGAAGATCACCTTAAAAACATGAGAAGATAGTTTTAAGCCCACTTTCCCTAAACTATGAAAATAAATGTGCTAGCACTTTTGTCAAATCCAACCAACCAAGTTTCTAAGACTTTGTATGCATATAAGTATGTTTTCTTTGTAGTGTCACCATAGGAGTAATATAAAATGTTTGGAAATAAGGAGATCAGTGGATATTAGTTTTTGGATGGGCCAAATTTGCATATTTATGCACTATTTTTAGTCAGTGTTATATATAAGATGTGAGTTACAAAGGTACCTTTTTCACCCAAGGTTACAACTAGACATTTACACTTGCATGAGTGTTTCCAAATAGTTGAAAATATAAATTATGAACTAGATATCATATAAATGGGATAGTATATTTTGTTTGGTCCTCATGAAACACCTAAAGGGGTCATTCTAGCAAGAAATTCTCACCTAAAATAGTCTAAAGGTAGAGTTGACAGTCAAAAGGAAGAGAGGACTCAATTTAAGAGAAAAAAATGAATATGAATGGTTAAAAGGAGATTGCAATGATGATACAAGCATTTTATCACCTATATAAATACTATGATCAACTTTATAAGCTACAAACAATGTAAAACAAATCTACATATACCTCCCAAAAGCCTTTTATACATATACAACCAACTATGTTTGATTGTGTTAATAGTGAGCAGGATTAAGGTCCAAAGTGATGGTCTAAAGAATACTCCAGGTGAATTAATGAGTTAATATAAATGTTATATGGTCATGGAAACTTCATAAAGTGTTCTAAACATGATTTTAAGGCCTAACACATATAATATGCACCTATAATCAACTGTGTTTGACTATCTAAGGTAATGAGCATGAAGAATGATGGTTCTTAGTGTTGGCATTGTATAAACATGATGAAAAAGTATAAAACCATTGATAAATGAGATTATTTATTAAATTAAGGTCTTAAAATATCATAATCAAAGTCAAATTGAGCTATTAACACCTACATGTGAGCCTTATTTCAAAGCAATAAATACAATCAAGAGTGGAAACTCAGTTTAATTGAGTAAGGAGAATCAAGGAGGATGTGGTAAGTTGAAATGATAATAAATTTTTAAAAATATTCAAAATGAATTTTATACATTTAAAATGATCTATCTAATTAATATCATGTAAATAAAAAATCTCAAAACAAGCAAATCATAATCCACTCTTGAAAAATCTTGCACGGTCCTTGCTTGACTGGTTCGTCTTGGAACTTGAGGCCTTTTAAGGGTAAAATGACCTATTAGAGAGTTGAAACATTGTGAAGAGAACCATTATGACTTATATAATATCTTATAATAGTCACATTTATCTAGGTAAATAGGTTATTTCCTTATATTTCATCTCAATTAGAGGGCACTCCCCTCATGCACAAAATTAGCTGGTTTTGGGGAAAAGAGGATGAAGAGTAACTAAGGAGATGTTTGCAAATGTAAATATGGTTTTAAAATTTATAAAAAATATAATGCAACATGAAAATACTTATTTATAATAAGGGAACTAAATAGAAGGTTTTATACCTCCAAAAGTCCAAACAGGCTCATGAAACATTGTTATGTCTAGAATCCAAACAAGAGGTCACTCTCACCTTTGGATCTAATTGAGATTTAGAATTGTTTGGATATTGTTTTTATGATCATAAAATATATTTAGGGGATACTGGAATGAAAATAATCCATTAAAATGTCATCTTGGGCTCCAAAAGTGTAGAAAGGCTTTTAGATAAGGGTTAGGCCAAGGCCAAATGAAGAGTCATTCACACTTATAGCCTTATGTAGGAATTTTAACTCATTTGAAATTTTTTTTAGGGTTAATTAACAAGTTTTTAAAGCTTTTATATTTAAAAATAAACCAAAAATAAGCCATTTTTAACCCAAAATCAATATCAAGATTGTGTAAAAAGTGAAAACAAGTTCGATAGGCTAACTTGGAGTGATCACACCTCCTTGAAGGATTTGAAAGGATGTTTGAGAGGTTTGGATAAGTTAATATGGTACTTTAAAAACCATCTTGTGGAATTGTTCTGCAAATTCAACATGAAATCTTTATGAATGAGCCTTAAGAGGTCAGATTGCTTAAAACCCTTATTAAACCCTTACAAGGACTAGTTTGGATAAAAGGAGTTAGAAAGCTACTCTAATGCACTATTTTGACTATAATGATGATTTTAAATTAATAAGGAATCTATAAATATACTCCCCATGATTTTTGGATATATATACTTGTACAAATATGGTACACTTTTCTTGACAATTTTTTGTATTGTGCAAGTTCTAGGAAGAATCTAAAGATGAAACCATATTTGGGATAAATATTAAGACTTTTGATAACTACCCATGTTAATTTTATTCCTTATAAAAAATAATTATTACCTTAATAGAATCTCTCATCTTAGCCAGTCAAAACTAGCATAGTGGACATGGTGGTGAGAAGGTTAGAAAATTTCAAGTAGACTAATTTTAAGGTGTTCTTGATGACTCTAAGCCCATGGAGGGTATTCAAAATTTTCATATAATACCTCTCATGGATTTTAATGGGAAATTCTAGCCAAATTTAAGGCCAAGTTTTTAGGGTGCATGAAGGAAGAGTTTTTTGGATTATAGATGATGATAACTCACTTCTAAATTATTCTAGAGGACCAAGACTACAACTAATGCATGGAGAGGCATGATATAAATAATTCATATTAATTACAATCGTTTGACCTATTCCTAGTCAATTATGAGGTGTTTAAGAAGACCAAATCATGAAGGTAGTTTTTTGAGCCAGCTAAGAGAATTTTATGCCATTTTGCAAGAGTTTGATGAATTAGATAGCCACTTGTTCCTTTTGAACTTGCATGGTTCATCCCATATCCTCTTATCATATACAAGTAACTAATTTTATCAGATTTAAAAGTGTATTTGTGACCCTTGGACTTATCTCTTCTTCTTCTTCTTCTTCTTCTCTCTCTCTCTCTCTCTCCTCTCTCTCTCTCTCTCTCTCTCTCTCTCTCTCTCTCTCTCATCTCTCTCTCTCTCTCTCTCTCTCTCTCTCTCTCTCTCTCTCTCTCTTCTCTCTCTCTCTCTCTCTCAAGTTATATAAGAACTAGCCATTTTGGCTATTGTAACTTATGCTCCACCTGAGTATGGTGAAGCCTTACTCAACTGCATATCATTTGATCAACAAGAATAATTATTTTTTCCTCTTCATGAATATTATTAGTGTGTTTCACTTGAATTTTTTTTCTTACTTTGTGATTACTATGAATTCCTTAACTTGTCTCATTCTTTCATCCTATTTTTAGTTGGAAATCTTCTTCTTGTAGGGCATATGAAGTGTTCTAGGAAATGTCAAGGATTAAGTGAGTTAGTGTATTAATTAGTGCCATTCAAGGCCTCTTATCTAGTCCTCCTATATTTTCACATTAATCCATAACCTCATAATGTAATATTGATGTGAGAGGATGCAGATTAAAGGAGTGTATGTTTGGTTAGTCCTTTGTTCTCTTGTGTAACATGCTACTAGTTGGAAGTCATCATATTATTTTGTGTATCACCTCCCTTAAAATATTTTTCTTTTAGTTATCTCTCTCACTCCCCCCCTGCCAAAGTTTAGGTGTAGTTGTGATCCAACAGTGGTACATCAAGGGAGCTAGCCCTATCTAGAGATTCACCTCATCTTTAGGCTACCCACAAGTTTAGAGGTGTTTCTATTTTTCCACTCTAATGAGGAGAGCTTAGACATCTCCTCAAATGGTGTAAATCCAAGTGACAATAGTTTTTGGCATGCCTAGTGGGACTCTTGGTCCAAGAAGTTAAAATATTTTTGGTGTTGTCTTTTAATAATCATCCTTTGGAGGCATCTATCAAAGTACCAATGGTAACTCCAAAGATACATCAGCTGGTCAAGTAACCCAAGTTTCCTTTCGAAGATTGTTGGTAATATATTTCTATGTGTTCTTCCTTTCAATAAAGTTTCCTAGTTAATTTTGGTGTTGAGTTTGTTTTACAAAAGTTGGCGAGACATTTCAATCATGTATCATTCTTTATCAGCAAAAGTAAGTATTTAAACAACCCGTTCATGAAGTATATCAGTATTATAGCTAGCCTTATCAATATCTTGATTCTCCTAGTCAATCTAGCCACTTCTCAAGTCAATCCATTTCTACCTTCAAGAAAACACTCTTTGGGTATGAGTGGTGTATGTTGGATCTTGACACACAAAGGGGATGTGGTCAAGATGTTCCTAGTCATCTTATTCATAAGGTGAGATATGCATTAGAGCTTATCAAATGAGAGTGGGTATCTATGAGAGATAATTGGCAAAATCTCTTGAGTGAGATGCTAGATGCGAGTGGCTTAGTTTCTTCCTTAGAGGATAAGACAAGAATTAAAGAAAGGTAGCCTCACCAAAACTATCAACCTTCATATCCACTTCCCCAAAATTCTTATCAGTGTTATTTGACCCTAATTCATGAGACTAATAAAGCTTACCAAAGCCATCCTTTTCCCTATTAGTTAGAAGTGAGAGTTGAAAGGATAAACCTTGTGTTTGAAGCTAATATTGATAGACATATTGAGTTGGCTAATATGCATATGTATTAGTCCATGTTAGAAAAAAATTAAGTGCATTTCAAGTCCTCATTTCCCTCTCACATTTCATCCCCATCTTAAGGAGTGACCCCTAGATATGACATTACAAGTTGGAGACAAGGTGGATAATCCAAGCCTAAGGATATTCCAAGTTCCTTGAACACTTCACCCACTCCTCAAATTTCATCACAAAATCAAGAGAATACTTCTAATCCTAATATCATAAGTTGGAATAAGATAGTGGAATAATGGGGAAAGAAAGAGGATAAAAGCATTGATAAGGATTTTAAAGTTGAGAATGAAGTTAATCCTTTACAATTCCATTCCACCCTTCCTCAAGAAGAGACCTATTATATTTCATGTAATCCCTTTTGCATTATTTATCCTCATGATGATTCCTATGAACTTCAATAAATACTTTTCCAATATAACCTATCAAATCAATTGAAGAGTTGGAGTCAAGGATGATATTGTTAAGTCAAGGTGTGATGGAAGGCTTAGACTCAAAAGAATATCATATGCCTAAACACACCCAATATAACCTCCCTAAATATATTTACCAAGTTGAATTAGATTTTAATGAAGTGATTTTAATTTTTAAATAAGATAACCAGGACATTTTATCCCAAGGTCTACCTCCCCTTCCTTAAGAGCTTCCAAAAGAATCCCCTACATTTCACTCACAATCTAATTTTGAGTCCTATGTTCCACCTTCACCAAATAGTTACTC
Organism: Torreya grandis; assembly: GCA_037957365.1. NCBI lineage: Eukaryota > Viridiplantae > Streptophyta > Pinopsida > Cupressales > Taxaceae > Torreya > Torreya grandis. The sequence goes on from JARHVA010007349.1 coordinate 207,771, forward strand.
TTGTACTCAACCCATCACCAATTTATTTGATGTACTTATGGTATGGAAGAATAAATAAGATTAGTGGGTTGAGGAAAATTTAAAACCCTTGCTTGAAGAAAGTGTCATTCCTTGGTAGCCTCATTGGGCTAGGTCACTAGATTTCAAGATTATGAGTCCTCACATCACCAAAAAGGAGAAGGAGATGTAATATATTTCAAACCATTGAGAAGAAATATCAGATCATAATATTGGATATACAAATTGAGAGTCCTCAATAGGTCCCAAATGATGAGGAAGAAGTGAGCCCTTGTGTTGAGTCTTGTTTTGTTGATGTTGAAGAGTGACTTCCTTGTGTTGAAGAGGAAATATTGGAAGAAGATGAAGGAGATTATATTATTTTTACCCTTTGTGATGCTAATAAAAAATAGGAGGATAAATTTATTTAGAAGTTTAAAAACATTTACAATGTGTTTGAGTCTCTCAAGGGGTCTACTATTTCATTAGAGCTAATTACAAGTGATGATCAAGATGACATTCTCCAACATGTCATAGGTAAGCATGATGACATTGTCCAACATGGCATAGATGATAAATATTAAATTATCCAAAATGTCATATAAGATAAAGATAAAAGTTCAAATCAGCCTTTGAAGGTCAAGACAAGTTTCTATTTGCCTCAGCCTTCCAAAGAACAAGAAACCACTCCTCTTGAATTCATGCCTACAAAGACAAAGGAGATGAAAGTTTATCAAGAGAAAGAGAGTGGGAATAAATATGAGGTATGTGTACAAGTACAAGAGGAATAAATTTACATTACAAACCTATTTAGATATGGTCTACTTGAGAGCATAGAAATTGAGGTGCCAAAAAGTAGATCTGATTTATCAAGTGTTCAATCTAAAGATCAATATGCTTGGAACCATGATTCATATCATGAAGAAGGATATCAAAGGAAATTTCCTTTTGATCTTGGAAAGGGAGGTATTCCTATTTTTTAGTTTTATATAGTTTTTTACTTCCTATTTTTTATAAGTGCTTTGAGCACATGTGTATTTTGTTAGTGTGTTTGCTTTATTTAGTGTGTCCTTTGTTTTGTGTGGTTAAGGTAATCAAGTGATCTTGTCTTGATCAAATCCTATGGTCAAAGTATTTTTATTTGTCTCAAACTTCATATGACTCCCTAATCCCAATGGACTAATAAGGCTATTGGTTTAGTTAGTATAGTAGGCATACTACCCCTATGACTCACTAATTTATTGACCAAATTATAATTTTAGGTCAAATTGGGACCCCTATAGGTAAAAAATTGACTTTTAGGTGTTTTAAGGGTCTAATATAGATGTCACAAGTTGTTTAATATGTTAATTAATGTCATTTAATGTCATATTATCCTGGGTCTTTAGTCATTTTAGTCATTTTAGTCATTTTGAGTCATTTTAAGGTCAAAAAGGGGAATTTAATGAGTTGTATGGATTTATTGGGAAGAGTGAAGGTTTTAAAATGTGGTGTCACATGCCATGTGTCCCCATATGTCTTAATCAACTATTTCTAACTGAAAGTGGTAAGTGCTTCAAAAGAAAGAGTAGTTTCCTTAGAAAAAAGGTGAGTTTGGCACTTGTAAAACCCATGGGGAAGTGTGCCATGTGGTAAAAGATCATAAAATATACATTTAGCTTTATCAAGCTTAGTTCCACGTTTGAAGTGCTTTGGAAGTGCCATTTTTGGCACAAAACCATTTTATTCCTTTTTCACCCTTGTTCGTAAGCAAAAGTAGTCTTCAGGTTTGTACTTGCATGACCAGTAGATAAGAATTTAGATAAAAATACTTATGGAGGTGAAATTAAACTTATATACCTTAATTTTCATATAAATATTTCTAATAATGGTTTCTTGTGCTTTATGAACCATCCTCATGAAGTTGATTGTGCTTTTTTGCATGTTATTTCATACACCCTATAGGTTTGCTCCATTTTGGCAAGTCTGTACAAACCAATTGTTGTGGTTAATTATAGATTATGCTGGATTAATTATCTAATGTTACCATAAAGTTTATTTGAAGATCCAATCACCTCAATTTTGTAGACTAGTCCCATTCTATGTTGTTGGAAAGTTTCTACTATTTGTAGTACCTTCATGCTCTGGTAATGGTTTTAAAAGGTAGGGATAGGTTCATTATCATGTTATAAAAGTCTTATTAATCCATATAAATTTCAATTTTATCCTCCAATTCAACATTTTCCTTGAAGTTGTAATCACAACCACATATACTCATAGTCTACCTGTTACAGCTCAATGTGCACCTACAGGGGCTCTCTATGGAAACTTCAACATTGAAAGGGAAGTATAACAACTAGTTTTAAATTTTAGCCTCCTTATAATCCATTTAAAAATACATTAAGGAGAGACCAGGTGATTGAGAAGGTCAATTCCTTTAATACATAGACCAATTCATCCTCACTACCATATGTAGCCCATAATGCATCTACAACCTCTCAAGATGATGTCATATTGAGATGGAGGGATGGATAAATTTATAAATATTATAATAATGTTGGGAGTCCATTTGAATACATTATGGAGGCTTGAATTAATCATGAACCTTATAGCTTTCATATTATTCAGATTTGCTCATTGGCTATAGACATGGAAATGGCCACCTAGAAGTGTCAACAGAGGAATGTGATTCTTGATGAAGGAATTTGGACAAGTAAGAACCATGTTTTGAGTCTTGAGGTGATATAGTTACCCTAACATGCATATTTTAAGTTACATATGGCTATTCAAGTTGAATATTATCTTTAAAACATGAGAAGATAGTTTCAGGCCCACTTTCCCTAAACTATGAAAACATAGGTGATAACACTTTTGTCAAAAGAAAATAATAAAGTTGATAAGACTCTGGATGCATATAAGTATGTTTTCCTTGTAGTATCATCATAGGAAGAGTAATATACAAAGTTTGGAGAGAAGGTGATCAGTGGAGAGTATTTTTTGGATGGGATAAAGTTGCATATTTATGCACTTTTTTTAGTCAGTGTTATCTACAAGATGTGAGTTACAAAGGGACCTTTTTCACCCAAGGTTGTAACTAGACCTTGCCACTTATATGAGTATTTAGAAATGGTTTAAAAGATAAATTATGACCTATATATCATATAAATGGGATATTATATTATGTTTGGTCCTTATGAAACACCTTCAGGGGTCCTTCTAGTAAGGAATGTTGACATAATATAATATAATAGTCTAATGGCATATGAAGGGAGGACTCAGTTTAGGAGCACAAAATGCATATGAAGGGTTAAAAGGATATTTAAATTATGATAAAATCATGTGATAACCTCTATAAAGATGATTATCAACTTCATAAACTAAAAAAAATGTAAAATAAACATATATAAACCCCCCAAAAGCCTTGTATACACCTACAACCAACTATATTTAAGTGTGTTAATAGTGAGTAGGATTGAGGTCCAAAGTGATGGCATAAAGACTAATAAAGGTGAAATACTGAGTTGAGATAAATGTTATATGGTCATGTAAACTTGAAAAAGTGTTCTAAACATTCTTTTAAGGCCTAACACCTATAATATGCACCTACAATCAACTATGTTTGACTGTCTAAGGTACTGAACATGAAGAGTGATGGTTCTTAATGTTGGAATTGTATAAAAATGATTCAAAAGTATAAACAAAATTATAAATTAACATAGTGCTTCAAGTAATGTCCTCCCATATCATAATCAAAGTCCAACTGAGCTATTAACACCTAAAGGTGAACCCTGTTCTGAAGCAAGAAATACAGTCAAGAGTGGAAACTCAGTTTGACTGAGTAAGGAACATCAAGGGTATGTGGTAATTTTAAATGATAAGTAAGTTTAAAACATATAAAAAATGATGTTTATACCTTTAAAATACTCTATCCAATGAGTATCAAGTAAATAAAGGAGCTCAAAATAAGCAAATCACAGTCCACTCTTGAAAAATCCTACACAGTCCTTGCCTTGACTAGTTTGTCTTGGAACTTGAGGCATTTGGAGGGTAAAATAAACTAATAGAGATTTAAAAATTTATGTATAAAACCATTATTACTTGTAAAATATCTTATAATAGTCACATTTGTCTAGGGAAATAGGAGAGTGCTCTCTATTTTGTCTCAAATAGAGGGCACTCCCCTCATGCACAAAACTAGAAGGTTTTGGGGAAAAGGGGATGAAGAGTGACCAAAGTGATATTTGGACATGGAAATAGGATTTATAAAGTTAAAACACATATAATCCAACATGAAAATCCTTATTTAGAATAAGGTAACTAAATAAAAGGGTTTATACCTCTAAAAGTGTAGACAGGCTCATGAAACATGGTTATGTCTAGAATCCAAACAATAGGTCACTATTGGTTGGATCATGTTTTTAGGATAATAAAATATATGTAGGGGCTACTATAATGTAGGGAATCCATCAAAATGTCATTATGGGATCCAAAAGTCCAAACACACTTTTAGACAAGGGTTATGCTAAGGCCAAATGAAGAGTCACACTTATAGCCTTAGGTAGTCCTTTTAAATCATTTGGACATGTTATTATGGTGAATTTAAAGTTTTAAAGTGTTTATAGTGTAAAGGAAACCACAAGGAAAACATTTTTGGCCCAAAATCAATATCAGGCTTGTGTAAAAAGTGAAAACAACCTTGACAGAATAAATTGGAGTGATCACACCTCCTTGAACGATATGCATGGAGGCCTGAGAGGTTTAGAGAAGTTAATAGGGTCCTTAAAAAATAATCTTGTGGATTTTTAAAAAAAATTCAACATAAAATATTTATGAACAAACCTTGAGAGGTCAAACTACTCAAAACCCTTGCTAAACCCTTACAAGGACTAGTTTGGATAAATGGAGTTAGAAAGCTACTATAATGCACCATTTTGACCAAGATGATGATTGGAACTTGTAAATTAATTCCTAAATATACTCCCCATGATTTTTAGATGTATGAACTTGTATGAAGAGGGTAAAAATAGGATTTTCTTGATAGTTTTATGTATTATGTAGGTTCTAAGAGGATTCTAAAAATGAAACCAAATTTGGGATAAATATTAAGACTTTTGATAACTCCCCATTTTCATTTCATGACTCAGAACAACTCCTAAGTTCCTCAATAAGAGATCTCATCTTAGCCAATCAAAATTGGTAGAGTAGACATGGTGGTGAAAAGGGTGGAAAACTTCAAGTAGACTAATTTTAAGGTGTTACTAATGCCTATTGTTTCTATGCAAAATTGCTTTCTACATTCAAAAGAAGAATAAAGAAACTAAGGAAATGGTCAAGGCTAGAAGTACCTGATAAAGTCGTGCGCACTGAAATCAGACATTGAAAGATTCTCCTCTTTGGCTGTGGAGGAATGACACCTGCGAAGAAAAGGCTAAAACATGGAAAAACATTAGTCAAAGATATGGTGGGCTGTCAGGCGAACGCCCGATCCTGGAAGTATGAAGACTTCCTAGAAGGATATCAACCCACTGATAAAAAAAAGCAGAATATTGGATGAAAGTAGATAATAATGACAGAAATAAATGACAAAAAATAAAAGTGCGTACCTGATATGCAGCACTATTTTGCACAGTCACCGGCGTCGGTCTCTGTGGTGCCGGCGTCGGTTAGGGAAGGTGCCGACGTCGGTTTAGGTGCAGTCGTCGGTCGGGGTAGTGACCGGCGTCGGTAGGGGCAGGTTCTGGACAGAGTCTGAACAGGTTCGGGACAGGGTCTGAGAGAGTCGGGATAGGTTCGGGAAAGGGTCTGAGAGAGTCGGGATAGGTTCTTGATAGGGTCGGGATGAGGTTTAGACAGAGTCGGGACGAGGTCTGATAAAAGACAAGGTCTGAGAGAGTCAGGATAGGGTCTGAGGGTTTTAGTCTGGACAGAGGCAGGGATATAAATGAGAGACGCTGGGTCTGTGGTTTGAAGAATCAGGATGACAGAACTGATAAAGAATAACCAAGAAGAAATAAAACAAACAGAATAGATACTTACCTCCTAGAAGACGCGATGAAAGCCATAGTTGGAGTTGTCTATGCAGTGCCGGATTGAATGCAGATTGGTTGATACCGAGAGTGGGTTGATGCTGAGAGTGTTGTCGGAGTTCGTAGGTTGATTGAATGATTGCTCGGGTTCGATTGATCAGCGTTTTGAATAGCGTTAGGGATAGCCTTTTGAATAGTTGGTGGATGCTGATGAAGGCGGGGGACAGTTCCAGAGACGGTTCGCCAACCGTTTCGGGAAACTGAATGATAACTGGTAACGGATAACGGCAAGGTGACCGACATCGGCAGGATTGCTGACGTCGGCCGATAGGTGACCGACGTCGGTGACATCGACCAGGTAAAGACCATCATCGGAAGATGCATAATGGGGATAGAGTCTAGCTTTAGCTCTGTGCTCATTTTTACATGCTGCCAGGGCCAAGGTTGGTGGAACAAGTGATTGACAAGGGTTAAATAGGCGAAGAAGAATAAGACGGGGAATGACCAGGGGAGTCGACATGATTTCGGTGTCTACATTTGCCCCTTTTTGTCTTGTTCGTTGTTCTGGATGAACTGCAAGACAAAAATAGGAGTGATTGCCCCAGGTGAGGGATAAGGTTGATTTCGTCTTGTTGGTTGTTTGAATGAACTGCAAGACAAAAATAGGAAGCGGAATGCCCCGAGTATGGATAAGGTATTCCCCCTCAAAGCAGGAGTCGAGGGAAGGGAACCGGGAATCGGGTGCGGATTTGTTAAAGAGTGGATGAAAAAGGGGTGAGGGTGAACACTGCAAAAGTCGTGATTGCGTGCATACCACTGCACGAGATGGTCAGGCCAAAGTGTCGCAGGAAAAGGGTCGAGGAGTGCCAAAATTGAAGTAATCGGGCCCCAGCATTTAGTCGTCTGCTGATCGGGTCACTCAATCTAAGCTGAAGCTCCAAATGGGTCGTCGCGTTCCAGGTATCCCGGGCTCAGGAAGTGCTCCTAGAAACACAAAAAAGTCACAAGTAGTGTGGATCAACCGGCTTGTGATCCTATACTTGTGAGGGTCCAAAAAAGGTCTATGCATAATTCTGCTAACCAGTCATGAGGTAGCATACATGCAAAAACAACCAAGGCAACAACGTCTTGGAAGTGGTCGAGGTCGGAGGAGATACGCATGATCTCCAATGGTTGGTGGTCGATGGATGGATGAATGGACGAAAGGATGCGGCCGAGCTAACCCCAGAAGACCCCATGTCAACTGAGTGCTACCTACATAGCCCTGGTGATAGGGCCTCAGGCTGATGTAGTTCTCCCTAGAAGGGAGGAAGGGTCAAAGGGATGGAAATGGGTCGTGGTGAAGGGCAAGGTTATGGTTAAAAGAAGGCAAGAAGGTTTGTCCATCAGAGAGACGAACAAACAAGAATGGTCGAGCTAACCCCAAAAGACAGTCATGTCATCTGAGTGCTGCCTACATAGCCCCTATGGAAGGGCCTCAGACCAATGTAGTTCAGACAAAGGGTCTGAGTGGTAGACAGGTGGTTAAAATAGTTGATAGATTGGTCATGGTTATGATGAAATGATGAGGAAAAAAGATGTTGCAGCCTTTTCCAAATGGTGTATTCTGCAACATTGGTGGATGGGTTTTTCATCCCTAGCAATATTCCATATTCGTGATGGATGTATGCTAAAAATGAATTGAGGTCTATTTATGCTTCAGCAAGTATTGGTTTATGCTGAACATAAATTGCGGCGAGTCGATAGTTTCCATGTGTATTGGTGTCCATAGAAACTAGGGTGAATAGGCTAGGTCATGTTGATGGTCTGAAAAGAGAGTTGAGCTAAGTTGATTGACAAGTGATGAGGGTGAATGTGACCAAAGTGCAGAAGAAGTGAAAAGCATATTGCTCTTTCATTGACAAGGACCAAAAAGATAGCATAGATAGGGGTTATGAGAACCAAGAGCCCCATTCATGCGTGACGTCGTTGACCATAGTTATGTTAGAGCGGTAATCGAATCACTTAGACATTAAAGTGAGCTCAAAGTCCCTTGAGCAGGTAATAGGAGGAGGAAAGAGGGTAACCCGTTTTAAGAGCAGAGATAACTTTGCCCCTTTTTATAGGAGACCCTGAGACAACTATAAGTCAAGTCCATGACTCTTTTTTTTTTTTTTTTTTGGCGCAGACTGATCAATGCGGGAAGCCTACATAGAGATGTCATTTGCTTGGTGGTCAGTTTGTGAAGCTGATCAATGCGGGAAGCTTCTAAAATAATGCTGTTTATTGCCAGATTAGTCATAGCCATCCTTCGAGGGAGTGGTCTAGATTTTTGTTTAATATAAAGGCTTTTGAATAGCTGTCCTTCGAGGGAGCAGTCTATTTATTACAGCAATGATAGTACAGCTGTCCTTCGAGGGAACAGTCTATTTTTTTGATTTTGATATTGATATAGTGACCATGGATATGTTTTGACATCTTGATTTGTTTTTATAGAAGTGTGAGTCATGGACAAGATTATAGAAGTTCAAAAACTCCCTTTTATTAGGACAAAGCATCCATACATCATAAAAGGGTTATAGGAATTGTTAAGAGGAATAGGGTTGAAAGGAAGTAGGACGAAGAGGACGGGGATTGCTCAGGGGACGAGCTCAAGTTAATTGTCAAGTGGACGAATACTCGACTAGCAGTAGAACAGTCGCAGATGCAACGCATTAAGAGGCTCAGGTTCTGGGCGTCCATCAAGAGAAGACAGACGGTAAGTCCCTGATCCATACTTGTGCGTGATAATAAAAGGTCCGAGCCAATTAGGAGAAAACTTGCCTCGTTTACTTCGCTCCATATTGGTCACATGTTGATTCTCTTTGAGGACGAGGTCTCCGATGTTGAAATCTCGTTCTCGCAGATTTTTGTCATAGGTGCGCTTGATGTGACATTGATAGACATGGAGATGATTAAGGGCAGCAAGACAGCGTTCGTCAAGTAACTCAAGTTGAGCTAAGTGATCTTGATGAAAGTCATCATTGGAAAGGATATCATGTAGAGAAATGCAGAGAGATGGGATCTGTACTTCGAGAGGTAAGACAGCCTTTGTTCTGTACACGAGAGAAAAAGGGGTAGCACCTGTGGAGGTTCGGATGCTAGTGCGGTAAGCCCACAAAGCGAAGGGAATGTGAATGTGCCAATCCCTGCCTGTGTCACTGACCACTTTCATGAGAATTTTGGTGAGAATTTTGTTGGAAGCCTCGGCCTGCCCATTTGCTTATGGGTAGTAAGGTGAAGAGAAACTGAGTTTGATGCTGAAGGAGTCGCATAGCTTTTGGACAGTTTTGTTTTTGAAGGACTTGCCGTTATCAGTGATAATTTTATGAGGGACACCGAAACGACAGATGATGTGGGTGTTGATGAAGTCGACGATCTTGTCAGCTTTTGTGGAGACGAGAGGAATGGCTTCCACCCACTTGGTGAAATATTCAGTGGCTGTGATGATGGATTGATGACGAAGAGACGAATGAGGGTTAATCTCACCGATGAGATCTAAACCCCACTGAGAAAAAGGCCAGAAATCTTGAGCAATTTGTAAGGCATGACTGGGGAGATGAAGCAAGTTAGAGTGCTGCTGACACTTGATGCAACGCCGAACATAATCGCTACAGTATTGATGAAGGGTAGGCCAATAATAGCCCAGACGAAGGATGCGCTTGGCAACCGAATTTCCACTGAAATGTCTGCCATAAATCCCATCGTGGAATTGTTGAATGGCTTGAGATGCTTCAGTGGAGGTGAGACAGCGAAGAAGGAGGCCGTCGAAGCCTCGCTTATAGAGAAGACCCCCTAGCATGGTATAGCGAGCAGTACGCTTGATAAAAGCTCATCGTGCATTACTAGAGAGGTTGGGAGGAATGATAGAGAGAGATAAGAAGTCCACAAGTTGCTTATACCAAGCATCTTATGGGCTTGGGTCTATAGTGTTGACATGATGAATGTGAGGAGAGATATATGAAGGCAATGACACACGACGCACCGTGACAAAAAGTCTGGATGCAGATGAGGAAGATGGGATATGTGAAGCGAGAGAAGCCATGGTGTTAGCAAACTTATTCGTGGATCGAGGAACAGTCTGCAAGAGGAAATGGTCAAAAGATGCAAGGAGAATGTCAGCACAATTTTTGTACCTTTGCAAAATTTCATTTTTATAGAGGTATGAACCATTGACCTGATTGACGATGAGCTGCGAGTCGCCGAAGATGTTGATGGACTTGATGCTGAGAGAGAGGGCGGTCTAAAGTCCCAAAATTAAGGCCTCGTATTTGGCCATATTATTGGTACAATCAAAGTCGAGTTTAAAAGACAAAGGCATGGGCTCCCCTTCAAGTGGGATGAGAATGACCCCAGCACCTCCACCTAGTTGACATTTGGATCCGTCAAAGAACATAGTCATCTGATAGGTGGTGTCATCGGAGGAAAGCGCAGCGATAGACTCGTCAGAGAACTCACACTGCGAAGGTTGATTGTCAGGAAGAGGGGCATCTGCTAGTTGATCAGTGATGGTTTGCCCCTTGATAGATTTCTATTGGATGAATTTGAGATCGAACTCAGCAAGCAGCATGAGCCACCGAGCCATACGTTGATTTTGATATGGCTTGGAGTGCATATACTTGAGAGGGTCAGTGTGGGTGATGACAAAGGTTTTGTGACTGAGAAGATAGTGGCGAAGCTTAGTAGCAGCAAAGACTAACGCCAAACAGAGTTTCTCGATATGGGTATACCGAGTTTCATAGTCGACCAGTGTTCAGCTGATATAATAAACGGCTTGCTCACAGTGATGCTCGTCTCGGTGCGCGATCATGGCACCTAACGAATGGTGAGTGGCTGAGATATAAAGGTAGAAGGGTTGGTCATCTTTAGGTGGAATGAGAACTGGTGGAGAGACCAGATAGCATTTTAAGGCTTCAAAAGCCTCTTGACAGTCCTTATCCCATGAAAAAATGACATCCTTCTTAAGGAGATGATGAAAAGGTTGGCAGCGGTCAGAAAGCTGCGAGATGAAGCGACGAATGGACTGGAGCTTGCCTTGTAAACTGCGAAGCTGCTTGAGATTGGTCGGGGGAGGCATTTCGAGGATAGCGTGAATCTTGGCGGGATCTATCTCGATGCCACGGAAGGAAACGATGAAGCCGAGAAGCTTGCCAGAGAGGACCCCAAAGACACATTTCTTGGGGTTAAGACAGACATTGTACTAAAGAAGATGAGAAAAGATGATTTTGAGAATGGTCAGATGGTCACGGCGAAATTTGGACTTGCCGAGAAGGTCATCCACATAGTCCTCCATGATTTTGTGGAGGAGATCGTGGAAAATGTAGGTCATGGCACGCTGATAAGTGGCACCTACGTTCTTCAAGCCGAAAGGCATGACTCGATAATAGAAAGTCCCCCATGGGGTGATGAAAGTAGTCTTGTGTTGATCTTCCGGAGCAATCAGGATTTGATTGTAACCTGAAAACCCGTCCATAAGAGATAGCATCTCATGGCTGGCCGTAAGATCAACGAGCTGGTCAATGTTAGGAAGAGGAAAGTCATCTTTAGGACAGGCTAGATTAAGGTCACAATAGTCTGTGTAGATCCGAATTCCCCCAGTTGCCTTGGTGACTGGGACGATGTTAGAGACCCACTATGGATAATCGATGGGCTGGATGAAGGAGACAGAAAGGAGACGCTGAAGCTCCTCCTTGACAAGGAGGGCAACGTGAGGATGCATCTTTCGAAGCTTTTGTCTGACAGGCTTAGCCTCTAGTTTGGTGACAATGTTATGGGTAACAATGGTGGGGTCGATGCCAGGCATATCACTATAAGTCCAGGCAAAGGCCTTGCTATGGTTGGAGAGGAACTGGGTATAGTCAAGCTGCTCCTGAGCGTCTAAAGATTGGCCGATCTTTAAGACATGAGGAACATCAGAAGAAGGAAGGTTGATGTCAATGGTTGATTCATTTAACATAACCTGGGTCTCAGAAGGGAGGGAGCGCTGGATGAAAGAATCATCAGCGCCCATGTAGGAAAGAATGGCATCATCGTCAACGCAGTGAACAGTGTGAATGGTTGCCGACTCATCTTCGATCATGGTGGGAAAAATGAGAGGGAGAGACTTGGATACCCCATTGAGTTGATAAGTCAAGGGGTCCAGGCGGATGGTGTTTATGGAAAAAAAAAACTAGGAGGAATGGAAACCACTGACTCCATAGGTGAAGGTGGCGAAATAGGCGAGTGTGGAGGAGATTGGTCAAGGATTGGTTCAGGATAAAGGTCTACAGGGTCTTGAGTGGGGTCGTGATATCCCAGACCATACCGTTTCTTGGCGTCATCATCATTGAGCGGTTGGATAGGCTGATGGGAGCCCTGCTCATAGCGTCCGAAACCAAAACCCTTCCATGCACACCTGTAAAGGTAAGTATGTGCAAAGGCGGGGTTGCCAAGAAACGAAAAATTTGATGTGAAAGGTTGGGGTGAAGAAAGAGGATTACTGTCAGTAGGAGCTTGATTAAGCCCTCCATAGATGAGGTTGGTGTGGAGGTGAGGGGGACCATAAGGTATGATCATCCCAATCCGATGGTCGTAGCTGGGGCTGTGATGAAGGCGTCCATACTCTTGCGGAGTTTGGAACATGTCTAAAGCCAGCAAGCGATACTCTCCCAATGTAAGTCTTTGGAAGACGTCTTCCATGGGGTCTGTGGTTATCGCTTGAAGGGGAGGTGTAAGGGCGACCGCCTGTTGTGAACTGGTCGAAGCTTCCGCGGATGGAGACGGTGCCAGGGTTGATGGCTTGATAGGAATGAGGACATCATTTGGACGGTAGGTGGTATTGCATGTTTTGAAGGGCGAAGGGTCAGCGGGAATGGTGTGGACTTGTCCGTCATGCTCAAACTTCACACAACGGTGCAGGGTGGAGGGGACACAAGCCATGGCGCGGATCCAAGGTCGGCCCAGCAAGATGTTGTATTGGAACTCTCCTTCGATGATGTAGAAGAGCTCCGAGACTGTGCGTGGACCAACGCGGATATGAAGGATGACTGTGCCAATGGTCGTGGCAGTAGTGTCATTAAAAGAGCGCAAGATTGCGTCAATTTTGGAGATGCAATTCTTGGGAAGAGCCAACTGATCAAAGGCATGGGTGGAGATGATGTTGATGCTAGCGCCCCCGTCGATCATAACGCGTTTAATGCGTGTCTGATCGATATAGGCAGTGATGAAGAGGGCGGCGTCCTGATCTTCCGTGTTGGATGTAGGAATCTCAGAATCGCTGAATGTGATGGAGGCAACAGGGGCTAAGGAGTGGACAAGGGCAGCAAGTGGCTGGGGATCCTCAGGTTGGACCTCCGCTACCTGCAGGGCTTGAATGAGGGCCTGACGATGTTGGGGTGAGGTTTGGATGAGATCGTAGAGGGACATCTTCACAGGCGTCTGGTGAAGCTGTTTCAACATGGAGTCATGGATTGGTCCGGAAGAAGAAGAAGAAGAAGAAGAAGAGGGTTGAGGCGCGCCAAGGATAGAAATCTTAGGCTTAGGCGGTTGAGGTGGATTGACAAAAGGGTAGGTCCAAGGAATGGCGGCTTTTTCTTTCGCCTTATCCTTTTGTGACCTAGTGGTGATGTGAATGGCATTGATTTCAAAGATGGGAGGTGAAGATGATGAAGGGGTTGTAACCGGTTGATGAGATGTGGATGGGTTTGAAGAGGTTGAAGGGTTGTGAGAAGGAGTCGGGGGGTGGTCGAAAGTGTCCTCAAAGAGAAGAATGTCTTTCTCCAGATAACGGCGAATGACAGCCTTGAGGGCACAGCAAGTCTCGGTGTCATGTCCTGGTGTATGATGATATAAACAAATCTTCGTGTCATCGAACCAGGAAGGTTTAAACCTGAGAGGTTGAAAGGGCTTGATGGGTGGAAGAGTTATGCTAGAAGTTTGCAAAAGTCGTTGCAAGATCAAAGATTATGAGCCCACTAAAGGGTCCATGCTCATCGATGTATGCGATGTTGGTGACTTTTGCTTGGGCAAAATGGGAGGGGGTTTTCGTACCACCTTTTGGGTTGATGGTGCGATGACAGGCAGAGACGGTACACTCTTCGTGAGAGGTATCACCCTTTTGGGAGAGGGTAGGCTAGTGGTAGGTAAAGGGAGCAAAGGAGGCAACTGGTTTTAGTTAGAGGTTGAAGCGGGAAGGACTCTGGTTAAGGTTGAAGGATGCGGGCCCAAAATGGAGGGCAATAGTGACGGAAGAGGAGGCATTCGCCTCTGTGGTTTGGCAGTCTTTTGCGATTTGGGTTGAAGACTACTATTAGTTGAAGTTTGGGTTAAGTCCACCTTCACTTGTGGATGAGTGAGGTTGGAGACGGGGCGAACGCCAAGTGATTTGATAGGTTTAGGCGGAGTAGATGAGGGTTTTGGTTTTGATGAAGTTGATGAAGATGTAGACGGTTTGGAAGTGGAGATCGGATTTTTGTTGATAGTCTTAGGAGGTTCTGCCATGGGAGGATTAACAGCATGAGATGAGAGGGCCCGGGTTTGTTGAAGAGCTGTGAGACGGTCCCACAATCCCTGATGTTCCACTTTTCTAGAAGGGAGAAGTTCGAGTCTCTCCACTAGTCGGGAAAATGGCTGAGAAGATGCGGGATGAGGTTTAGGCTCTTGAGAAGATGCTGATGGTTGTGGGACTGAAGGTGAGATAGGTGTAGTAGTCTCAGGCCCAAAGTATGGTGAAGTCGTGATAGGTTCATGTTTGGTTGGAGATGAAGGAGAGATAGGTTATTCCCTGGGTGGAGAAGAAACTGGAGAATGAGGCTCCTCAAGCGGGTAAAGGGCAGGGATGATAGTGCCCTCCACTTGTGGTCGAGGAGTAGGAAAGGTTGGGTCCTCCATGGGTAGCAAGAAGGAAGATGGTGAAACTGGCGGTGCTGGTAAGGTCGAGGCGTCCTCCAAAATGAAAGAAGTTGAGGGAGAACTAGCCGGAGAAAGAGGTTCGTCCACATGTGATGGACTGATGGATGAACTCACCTCTTGGGGTTGGTTAAAAATGAGGGGCGAGACTGTATTAACTGTTTGAATATTATGTTCATGGGTATTGTCAGTCAAGGTCTGGACATTGTTTTGGGTTGATGGATGATTAGGGAATGGTTGTTTGAAGATATCGATACCCTGATTAGGAGGGGCGTTAGGATTGTCGAGGATGAGGTCACCCTTTTCCAACATGTCTTGGACTATGTTTTTAAGGGTTTTACCATTGCCTGTGTCATGACCTTTAACACGGTGGTAGTGGCAGAAGTCATTCTCCCTATACCACGCAGGGATGGCGCGTGAGGGATCAAATTGTGGTGGAGGTCGGATCTGAGGGAGATTGATGGCCCCTTGTTTGATGAGTTTTTCTAGCACAGACTCGTATGATTCTCCAAGTGGAGTAAACTGTCATTGTATGTATCTCTGCTGAAATTGGTGAGTGGCGCTCATGGACGTGGATGGTTCAGGTTGATTAGTTGAAGGTGAAGAAGAGGAAGATCTAACAACCACAACATTTGCTGAAGCTTTAGATTTAGGATTGGACGAGGAGGGCTTAGAAGAAGGGTCATTGGTTTTGGAGTTGGGATTCTTACTCCGCAACTTGACTTTATTCTCCTCAACGGCACGTAACTCAAGTTTACGAGCCATCGTGAAGGCTTCGTCAAAAGTGTGGAAGGTTTGAACCCTCAAGGTAGAAAAAATATGTTTAGCGCAGGCTTGAATGAAAAGTTCAATAAGCTCAGGCTGAGGTAAAGAAAATGAAAGTTGATTGATAAGGCTCCTCCACTGAGCAACGAAATCAGCAATAGATTCATCCTCAAACTGGCGAATAGAATAGAGATCTGTGATAGAGACCTTCTTGGTGATATTGATGGCGAAATGATCAAGGAAGAGCTGGGCCAGCTGAGTGAACATGAGGATGGAATGGCTGGGAAGAGAGTTGTACCAGTCAAGTGCAGCACCCGAGAGAGACATGGGAAACATGCGTAAGAGCAACGCATCGTCGTGGGCGATAAGGTAACAGGCATGTCTGAATGCCCGTAAATGTTGTTGTGGGTCTTCCTTGCTCTGGAAAGGAGAAAACTTAGGAAGTTCCCACTGGTTGGGATATGGTCTGATGGGGATGGAAGGATGGATGGGCTCGTTACAGATTTGTTCATACGAGAGAGTGTTGCGTGAGCCGGTAATGGAGGTCTCTAGGTTGGACATTTTATCCATCAGCATCTTGATAATATCTACTGACGGATTGGTGGGTGGAGCACCTCCTAGATTGTAAGGCACTTGAAAGAGGCTGGAAGAGGTATACGACGTAGTCGGTTGTACCAATAAGGGTGCAACATATGGATGACTAGTCGTAGGGACAGAAGAAGTGACTAAGGATGGTTGGATGGAAGGCATGGCTAGGTTTGATGTTGTCATGGGAGGTTGGTTAGAGGTAACATGGGCTAATGGATGGGTAGCCACCCTAGTGTTGATAGGAGTAAGGGTGGGCGGAATAGAGACGACCAGGTTTTGAAAGGGGGTAGAAAGTGGTTGAGTGGACTGAGATTGATTGGGGGCCGAAACCCCGGTGAAAGTGGGCCCAACGATGGAAGGAGAGGCCACACTTGGATGGTTGGTGAAAGGTTGGTCATTGGTTGAGGCAACAGCCTGGGTGTCTAAGGGTTGGACTACGGATGTCGTTGATACGACCGCAGTCTCGAGGAGAGAAGTCAGCATTCCATAAATTAGATTGCCAAAGGGGTCTCACGTTTGGCTATTCGCGAGATAGTGTTGCAGGGCTTTGGTATTGAGGTCCAAGAATCGTGTGAAGTCTTGGTCCCCTTCTGGGATAATAGGCGTTCGGGTCGGAGATGGTCTGGTAGGAGTTCTTTCAGTTTCTGAGTTGAACTCCATTGTAGGGTTGGTTGTAGGCGGGGTAGATGGAAGAGGATGATGCCTCACGTGATCGACTAGAGCCTTGGCTTGGCTACGAGTCAGAACCATTCAAGGCAAGGAAGAACGTCCTCACAAGCTCAAACAAGCAGATAAGAACCAAAAAGATGAAGACACAAGTAGATCTTAAAACCCTAGAAGTAAATTTTTAGGATTATAGTGGCTTATGCCTTAGAATATGTGTGTAGAGGAAGATTGGCTTTGTGAGTCGGGTTTTAGAAGAAGCAGTCTATGGATGGTTTCAGGTTTTGTTATGGTGCTCAAGAAATCTGTGTTAGCTTCCGTACAGGCCTGGTGCTAAGGAGCAAGCTCCCCTCACTTCACGATTCCAGTGGTTAGCTGGTTTCGCTTAGCCAAAATATACTTCCACTAGAGTTTATCCTCCGCCAGAGAACGGAGTGGGCTTCCCCCTTGGTGATGAAATCCAAGTAGGGTCACCGGGATGGGTAAGGTATCTGCTGGGGGATGAAATCCCAGTCGGGCCTTGTCTCAGGTAAGTTTTATGTTTGTTTTGTGCAGGTGGTTTGGTCGTGTAACATCAAGTGATCTAGATTAATTCAATATGCGGTTTAATTACTATGTGTGGTCTAAAAGATGCAGGCAATCAGAAATGAATGCAAAGTGTTTTAATGCCCAAGTCGAAATGTTTGTTCGTATGAAGATGAATGGAGAAAGAGTCGAAGAATATGAGTTTTAGCTAGTCTAGAAGTGCAAGAAAGAAAGAAATGTTCGTTTTAGTTCTGCTTATGATGTCGTTTAAGAAGAGACGAAAGGAGGCGAAAAGGAAGAAACCTAATGCACCTAAATGAATGAAAGAAAGAAAGAACCCAAAGAGGACCTAGGGTCCCACCGGGCGTGCCAGAATGTTTCTATGCAAAATTGCTTTCTACATTCAAAAGAAGAATAAAGAAACTAAGGAAATGGTCAAGGCTAGAAGTACTTGATAAAGTCATGCGCACCGAAATCAGACGTTGAAAGATTCTCCTCTTTGGCTGTGGAGGAATGACACCTACGAAGAAAAGGCTAAAACA
The DNA here is from genome assembly GCA_037957365.1 of Torreya grandis. NCBI lineage: Eukaryota > Viridiplantae > Streptophyta > Pinopsida > Cupressales > Taxaceae > Torreya > Torreya grandis. The sequence continues at coordinate 225,760 of JARHVA010007349.1, forward strand.
CGGAAAAATGTTAGTCAAAGATATGGTGGGCTGTCAGGCGAACGCCCGATCTCGAAAGTATGAAGACTTCCTAGAAGGATATCAACCCACTGATTAAAAAAAGTAGAATATTGGACGAAAGTAGATAATAATGACAGAAATAAATGACAAAAAATAAAAGTGCGTACCTGATATGCAGCACTGTTTTGCACAGTCACCGGCGTCGGTCTCTGTGGTGCCAGCGTCGGTTAGGGAAGGTGCCGACGTTGGTTTAGGTGCCGTCGTCGGTCAGGGTAGTGACCGGCGTCGGTAGGGGCAGGTTCTGGACAGAGTCTGAACAGGTTCGGGACAGGGTCTGAGAGAGTCGGGACAGGTTCGAGACAGGGTCTAAGAGAGTCAGGATAGGTTCTTGACAGGGTCGGGACGAGGTTTAGATAGAGTCGGGATGAGGTCTGATAAAAGACAAGGTCTGAGAGAGTCGGGATAGGGTCTGAGGGTTTTAGTCTGGACAGAGGCAGGGATATAAACGAGAGATGCTGGGTCTGTGGTTTGAAGAATCAGGATGACAGAACTGATAAAGAATAACCAAGAAGAAATAAAACAAATAGAATAGATACTTACCTCCCAGAAGACGCGATGAAAGCCATAGTTGGAGTTGTCTGTGCAGTGCCGGATTGAATGCAGATTGGTTGATACCGAGAGTGGGTTGATGCTGAGAGTGTTGTCAGAGTTCATAGGTTGATTGAATGATTGCTCGGGTTCGATTGATCAGCGTTTCAAATAGCATTTGGGATAGCCTTTTGAATAGTTGGCAGACGCTGATGAAGGCGGGGGACGGTTCCAGAGACGGTTCGCCAACCGTTTCGGGAAACCGAATGATAACTGGTAACGGATAACGGCAAGGTGACCGACATCGACAGGATTGCCGACGTCGGCCGATAGGTGACCGACGTTAGTGATATCGACCGGGTAAAGACCGTCGTCGGCAGATGCATAATGGGGATAGAGTCTAGCTTTAGCTCTGTGCTCATTTTTACATGCTGACAGGGCCAAGGTTGGTGGAACAAGTGATCGACAAGGGTTAAATAGGCGAAGAAGAATAAGACGGGGAATGACCAGGGGAGTCGACACAATTTCGATGTCTACACCTATAAGCCCATAAGGTGTATTAAAAATTGTCATCCACTCCCTCCCATGTATTTTAATTAGAAAATAAATCCAAATTTGAGGCCAAGTGTGCAAGGTGCATGAAAGAAGAGTTTTTGGGACTGTAGATGATGATTGTTTGCTTCCAGATGATTTGAAAGGACTAGGCCTAAAACAAATGGATGGAGAGGAATGTATGAAATATTTCATTTTAATTCCAATAATTGGACCTATTATTAGTCATTTATGAAGCATTCAAGAATCCCAAATCATGAAGGCAATTTTTTGAGCTAGTTAAAAGAATTTTATACCACTTTGCAAGAGTTTGATGACTTGGATAGACACTTATTCCTTATGAACATACATGGTTCATAACATATCCTATTATCATGAATAATTAACTATTTTTTTTAGCTTGAAAAGTGTCTTTTTAACCCTTCAACTTACATCTTCTTCTCTCTCTCTCAAGTTCTATAAGAACTAGCCATTTTGGCCATTATAACTTATGCTCCACCTAAGTATGGTGAAGCCTTGCTCAATTGTATACCTTTCATTCAATAAGAATAATTATTTATACATATTCATGAATATTATTAGTGTGTTTCACATTAATTTTGTATCTTTATTAGTGAAGACTATGGATTACTTATCATGTTGTCTCATTATTTCATCCTATTTGCAGTTAGAAAGCTTCTTCTTATATGGAATGTGAAGCATTCTAAGAAATGTCAAGGATTGAGTGATTTATTCTATTCATTATTTCCATTAAAGGCATCTTTTATATTCTTCTTATCTTTGTAAATTCATCCATAACCTCATAATGTAACATTGATGTGAGAAGATGTAGATTGAAGGAGTGTATGTTTGGTTAGTCCTTTGTTCTCATGTGTAACATGATGATGGTTGGTAGTCATTATCTTATTTGGTGTATCACCTCCCTTAGAATAATTTTATCTTATTTATCTCTATCCCTTTTCCCCTCCAAATTTTAGGTGTATTTTTAATCCAAAGTGGTACATCAAAGGAGCTATCCCTATCTAGAGATTCACGTCATCCTTAGGCTACCCACAAGCCTAGAGGTATTTCCATTGTGCCACTTGGATCAAGAGAGATTAGACATATCCTCAAAGGGTGAAAATATAATTGGAAATATTTTACATATTAGAGTATCTAACCTCATAATATAAAGGCTTGGTATAATTTACAACTATCCCACAACTTGCAGACCAATCTAATGTTAGTCTAGGTTTGAAGGAGATTTGAGCAATCTATTTCAATAGGGTGTAACTTGGGTTACTAACAAACCTATAATATTATATCAGTTTTATACAACATATATAATGACATGGATTTTTCCATTCCATCTAATCAACCTATGTGTAACTGAGCATATGTAAACTATGTGCCACACATATGCCCCCAATCTGATATTTGAGTATACTAATTCTAAATTTATTATATAATATTATATCTATTGTAATTGAACTGAATGTGGGAGTGAACATGCCATGCATGATGACCTAAAATCTAAATAATTGATATGAATTTGAGATAAAATGAGTGTATCTTGGTAAAATCTAAACATAACTATCAAACTTGTGATTGTACCTATGTAAATATGTATTGTACTTGGTGTACTATTCTATCTAATCTAGACTAACCTAAAGCTAGGGATACTTGACAGTAAAACCATGTGGTGGATAGTAGTTCCCTATGGTGCTAGTGTCTTATTAGCTATATAGATAATACCCTAATATAGGTTATATTCATTCAAGTCTGACCCATACCTAGACTAACATGGGAATGGTCTAAGGCTATGGGATGTCTATATCTAGACTAGACCTCTATAATTTTTTATGAGTCTAGTTCCTCAAATTTATGATTTAGACCTTTACTTATAAAACCTAAAAAATGATTGGGGTGAAAAGAGTTAACAATTTTACATAAATTAAAACCTATTCTAATATATGTTGATGCACCAAGAATTTATTAGATCTAATCTTATGCTTGGATTCCTTAACACACTAATGAACTATGAAAGAAGCTAATGTAATACTTAATATAGTTTCTATGCAATAGTATTTCATATAGAGATCTATTTGATACACTCAGACTAGGGAGAAATGAAAATAAGGTTTGGTTTAAAACACTTAAATTTAGCTATCCACTATATCTTTGAGAGATAAATGCTAAGACACACTATATGACCTACAAAGAAAGATTATATCACTTAGGTTGAGTTTGGACATACAAAATGAAGATAAAAATAAAATTTATATATTAAAAAAACAAAAAAATAAATACATATTAGTAAATGATTACAAAAATACTCTTTTCTCTACTCTAAAATGTGTTGAATACAATTTTGGTAGAGTCTAGTCATACCAGCCTGAGGGATGCAAAACTAGATCGAATGCTATATTTATAGTAGAAGGGAAGCAAAAGAGAGGGAGTTTTGACACTCAAAAATGAAATCAAATGAGTTCAAATCCATTTGAAAATCTATTAAAAATACCTTTGTAAATCAAGCTCATTCAAATCCTTCTTGATTGATCTAGGTCATTCCAATCCATTACATCATTATAATATCTCCTTTTTGATGATGCATAGTGGATACAATGGTGGGATCAAGTGGTTTTCACTTTTTCCTAATGTAAAACAACTCATGACTAGTTTTTTGATGCATGTTAAAGTGGGGAGAAGGGTCATTTTCATGTAGCTAGCTTTAGTGACAAAGCAATTAAAGTTTACATGTCCACCTTTGTAGGTTTTTAATAGTGTCATCTAATCCCAAAATATCTACTCCTTGACCAAACTAGATCAAGCTCAAGCTCATATCTACTCATACTTACTCACCTTGGTAGATAACTAATCATTTAACCTCCATCTAAGTCATTTGATCTCCCTTTGGTTTGATTGGATGTCGAGAACTAAACTAGATCATTTACCTATTGACTCATCTCACTCTATTGATTTTCTTGATGTGATTGAACACAAGCCATATATCTTCTACTAGGATTCAAGTGCTTGTATCACTTTCCAATCATACCTGTACACTTGAGGTTCACTGACTCTTTGACTTACTTGCATGTTATTGATTTTGAATCTATGATTGAATGGGCACCATTGATTTGATCTAGGCCCATTATCCTATCTTTACCCACTCATCATTAGATTTACTTTGGGTACCTGAGATTTGGACACTTTTCAAGTCTATGTTCAGTTAGGGACCCCCTTAATAATTTTCAAATGGAAATAGCTATTTCATAAGATAACATTTTGACATCCATGTAATCGTATTTAAGACATTTGAATTTTAATAATCATATTTTGTGCTTAAATTTGACACATACAGGGCCATCCTAGACTTTTTGAATTTAAATAGCTATTTCTTGAAGCCTAAAATTGAAATTTGCACAACTATCTGGATCACAATTTCATAATCTATTTCCTTCAGACCTTTTGCTAGACAATTCTTTTGGGCTTCATGTCTCAACCACTTTCTCTGAAGAATTCTTTTGCCTTATCTTTGCCTTGAATAAGTCTTGCAGACAAAATGTCTAAAATAATTCATGTCTTTGAGTTCTCTATTTTAGACAAAATATCTAAAATAAATCATCCTTAGTCTTTGGCCTCAAAACAAAAGATTTGAAAGAAATCTACCTTCAAGAAAATTTTCCCAAACAATTTTCTCAAAGGAATTGTGTCTTTAGAAATGCCCTTCAAGCCTTTTAAAATAGACCCTTTACCATTCAAGATTATCCTTCAAGATTTTTTAAAGTTCCCTTTGGAATTTTTTAAAGTGTCCTTCAAATTTTCTATTTGGTTCACTTTCCTGAAAAAATACCCTTTAAAAAATGTTTTTGGGACACTTTGTTTGTTAAATATCCCTTTGGGAAAAGTCTATTAAACCACTTTCCTATAGAATGACCCTTTTGGAAAATTGTTTAGATAATATTCTTGAAATAAATAACCCTTGAATTTTTATTTGAACATTTTTTTAAAAAAATGTATGCCTTCAGAAAAATTGTGTAGATAATTTTCCTGAAAGAAATCTTACACTTAGCTTGAAAAATATCCTTTAGGATTTTTGCAAAGGACACTTTGCTGGAAAAAATAGCCCTTCAAGATTTTTTTATTGGAAAATTTTATTAAGAAAATACCCTTTGATAAAATTATCTTGGAAACTTTATTTAAAAAGATATCCTTTAAGATTTTTGAAGAGGAGACTCTTCAAATAAATGACCTTTTGGGTAAATTGTTTTGGATAAAATGTTCAAAATAACTCCTGACACTTAAGCCTAAAGCTAGAAATAAAAATCCTAAAAGAATTCCAAAACTTATCCAAATAAATTGGGATAAAACTTATGAAATAATTAAGCATTGTACATTTGTTACAAGCTTTGTGTGGAATACTTCCTTTGAAGGAATCCTGAATGTTACACTTGGCCAAAAGTTGGAAAGTGTAAACTTAAGCTTTTTTTGGACCTATTTCTATAATTGTTCAACACTATGAAAACATAATTGGATCCATAAAATTTAAAATTTGAGCCTAATTCTAACAAAAATTATCCATTCATCAATTATGACCTTGCTCATCTATTAAAACTAGGTAAAAACATTTTTAGCAACTCAACTAGCTTGACTAGTTTGTTGGTCATGGAACCCAGACATTGATCAAGCTACTTATGAAATGTTACTTACCAAAAATAATCTAATTAAATTATATAAAAACTTATTTGTATTATTGAGGAAAAACAACAATAAATAAACATAATACAAAGAAATAACCTAAACTACAAATAGAATCACTAAAATAACAATGTGCAAAATCACTTGGAGGAAAAGAACAGACCTATCTACTAATGTAGAAGGGGAAGATATGAAACTAGTAGTAGAAACTAAGAAACCTCCCATTAATAGGTATTGGAAGGCTCTATTTTTTTAGTCTATTAAGCTCAAATTCATTTCTCTTTTTACAACCTTGATGACATAGGGTCCACTCCAAAGGCTATCAAATTTAGAGTGTTTTCTTGCTTTTACATGGCCATCATCCCATCTAAGGACTATGTCACCTTGTTAGAATGTCTTCGATGAATATATTTCTCCAAATTTAATATTGACCTATTATTATTTAGACCATATGGTATGTATGTCATCATCCCTTGTTTCCTCTAATTCTCTAAGTTCATTCATTCTAACCTTTATTACATCACTTTGTAAAAGCTCTAGTTGGTGTGTAAGCTCCAAATCTAGAAGCTAAAATGAAATTGGTATCCTTGATTCTCTTCCATAAATTAAGAGATAAGTTGAGTTACCAATGTAATTCTTGGGGGTGATCATGTTAGCCCATAAGGTAGTCTTTAACTTTGTGTGCCAGGATCTCTACTTATCTTCCATTGTACTCTTAACGATTCGAATCAGGTTCTTATTAGTAAACTCAACTATTCCATTAACCTATGGATATTAGTTAGATGAAGATGTTAGATATATAACTTGATTAAGGGCCCACTCACATACATTTTTATAATAAATTCCAAAGCATTGTATGATATCATGGTGGAAGGTACTCCAAAATAGGTGAGTAGGCTCTCATAAAACTCAAGTACAGAGTTCTCATTTTCTTCCTTCAAGGGAACTACTTCCACCCATATGGTGAGTTAGTTTGTAGTTTTCAAGACCCATTTATGATCAGAAATAGATGGAGTATTAATCATTCCATTTACTTCTAAACCCTATTACATGAAAGTTGTTCAACTTGAATAGGCTTATGTGGCATAACAGCTAGTTTTGTTTCCCTACAAACATTGCACATTTTTCACACTTCCTCACCCATGAATGTGTGTCTCTAAATAAAATAGGCCAAAAATAACCATCTATAATGATTTTTATATCTATGGCCCTAGTTTCAAAATGGCTTCCTAAGGAACTATTATGAAATTGCTTGAGAATCTTATCAAATTGGTTAGTTTCAACATATGTTAAGATCATACCTCCAATGTCCTTTTTAAATAACACTCCATAAAAAAAAAAAAAAAATATGGCACTGATTACAACCTAAAGTGTCCTATTTTTTATACATTTAAATCCATTTGACACTCTCCTATTTAGATAAATCTAGTAATATCCTATGTCTAGTTGGGTAGAAGAGTAGCTTTATCTTCTTATTGAGTGTCTTAAATTACCAAAATTGTCTCTTTTTCTTCTCTCACATATTTTTCAAGATGTTAACATAATACATTTCCTTGGAATAGCTTTGAGACCTTGAATTCAATGTCATACTCCATATACTCAGTGACTCATCTAGTTCTTTTTTGTTTAAGTCTCTATTGAGGATAAAATCCTTCACACTTAGATGAGCCACCATAAATATGATGTTATTGCTTGAAAATATATGATTGAATTTATTCAAACTTCCTACAACAACAAGCACATGTTTTTCAAAAAATCTATATCTTTATTCATAAAATTTCAAAGCTTGACTGAATATAGTAATAGGTTGATCTAGACCTTCATCATTTTATTACATAAGCATATTTGAAATTGCATCTAATGTAGAGAATGCATATAAATAGAATTCCTTATTGAAATATGGATTTTAAATTGTTGAGAATGTGATATGGCCTCCTTTATGGCCTCAAATATTCTCTTACCTTCTCTTATCCATGTGAAATATTTTCTTTTTCTCAACATATGAATGAGAGGCTTTACCATCTCTGTAAAGCCTAGAATGAACCCTTTCTTGTGATTAGGAAATGATAGGGAAAGGATTGCTTCTATCCTCTTTATATCAATGGAAATAAAAGATTCAAAAACCACATGTTGAATAAGTCTTCCTTCATGCACTAACAAATGCATTTCTTTGGATTTAAAGAAGCTCCAAATTGTTTACATCTATCAAAAATAGCTCTCAAGTGCATTAGATGTTCATCAAGATTTTTTGAAAAAAATTGTATATCATCAAGGTAAATTAAAACTATATCATTAAAAAGACCATGAAAATTAACATCCACTACTCTTTGGAGCGTGGATCTAGCATTGGAGATTCCATAGGGCATTTTAAAATATACATAGGTGCCCCATTTTATAGTGAAGGTATTATTATGCCTATCTTCCTCTTTGACCATGATTTGATTATAGCCATAATAGACATTGAGTAATGAGAACCTTTGAGAACCTACCACATTTTGTAGAATTTGATCCATGGAGGGTAGTGGGTAATGATCCTTTAGGGACACCTTATTGAGGTCCCTAAATTCAACACATAATCTAATCTCTCCATTCTTTTTCCTCACTGGCACAAGGTTTTCCACCCAAGAGGAATGCTTAATTAAAAATATTATACTCAATTAAATAAATTTATATATTTCTCTTCTCATGAGATCCTCACTCTTGGGTTTATAGGCCTCTATTTATTCTTGACTCCTTTGGCATCTAGTTTAAGCTCAATAGTATGTTGTGTTAATTTGCTATTAAACCCTTTCAAATATTTTTACTCCCAAGAAAATATATAAAAAAATTCTTGGCACAAAGTAACAAATGCAACTCTTTCCTCTAATATATTAACCTTTCCAAGATTCAACAACTTACCCTTAAAGATCTCTATCTTTTCATAGTGTTCTTCCTTAGTTGATATGCATGCTTTCCATTTTATTTCTTGGCCATCTTCATTGAAGATGATTTATAATGTCAAAATCCCTTTGGGTAGTTTATTAGATCTTAGTTATAATATTTGATCATCATATTGATTTTGAAACTTGTCTTGGTTCCTATGGCACAATTCTAACTCTTGTATTAGAAAACATATGATTTGATCATCATTGTCAAATACTTTCCAACTCACGTAATTTTCAAGTGCATATAGTCTATATATAACCTTGACCTTATCTTGGGTTTGGTTACCTTTGAATCCTTCTACTATCTCATATTGGGCACAAATGGTATCAAGCCTATTTACATGTTGGTTTTCTTTTCTCCGTATAGACTAGATATCAAATGCTAATAAATACTCCATGAGGTCCCATACCCGATGCTTATAGGCTTTAAAATGGTGAATCTTGACTATGAATAGGCATATTACTTATTACACCATGAGTTCAATCTCACCCTTGACTTGGATGAGTTGGATACATCTATTCCTTGCTTCTTTCAAACCATGTAATAGAGCTTCATATTGAACTATATTTGAGGTATAACTAAATTGGATTCTTGCATTAGAATGGTAATTTTGAATTGAGTGTGAAATCAACATGGCTCCCACTCCACTTCAATTATTTGAACTTGATCTATCAAATAAAAAAGTCCACATACCATCCCCTTCTTGAGTATTGTTATCCAAGCAAGGTATAGAAGCACCCTCCTCATGCATGTAGTACACTCCTAAGTTTGTCTCTTTTATATTGTTATATGGATCAAATCCATGAATCTTAGCTTCCCATTCATCTAATTATATATATGAGATGCCTTCAAGATGATCATTGGGTTCTTTTTTATTAACCTCTTTAACCTCTTCAAATATGGCATAATTGGTATTTGTAAGATTAGGCATATAAGGTTTTAGGTGGAACCTGGTGATAGGCTCAGACTTTATGGTGAATTTGGTTCCATATATATCTATAAAAACCATGTATGACCAACTAGATGATAAATATGCCCCAATATTAGTAGTAATGTCCCTATACAAGCATAGGAAAAAAATATGAAGGTAGGTCTACCACCATTACATCTTGCTTAATGACAAAATTTGGATAGGTAGCTAATGTAATCTATAGATTTTTCAATATGCCTACTATCTTAGTGGGGGATCATCCAATTAAAGAACACCCTTTTCATTAGGCACATATTTGATCCCAAACTTATTTTTTATGGTTTAGGCATCACTAAGGTTGAAGCACCTGAGTCTATCATTCAATTATGTACTAAATAATCCCCTATGATGATTGATAGATAAAATGGGGGTAGATTAACAACCTTATAAGGATGAAAAACATTTTGAGATTGAATTTTGGAATTTGGTTGGGGACTTGGTTAAGGGCTTGGTTAGGTTTATTAATATTAATGAAAACAACATTCACTTTATCATCTATCTTTTCCACATGATAAAGTTTGGAGAGATATTATTGGAGAATCTCCTTTTGCCCTATGATAGATAGAGCATCATGCATGGACATAGTTACATTATCCTTCTTCAAATGATCCAAAATATTAAAGGTAAGACTAGTACCTTTAGACTGTACCTTAGAAGTGAAAGCATCATTTAGAATTTTAGTAGTAGGAGGAATGAAGGGGGACCTCTACTATTGTCCATAATGTTGGGGAACTTATTGATTTGTAGGATCTTTATCAGCTACATCTAAAGAAGTAGGTTGCTAACTATTATATGAGGATGATGAAGAAACCTCAGATTTCCCCAAGTTATCCTCTAACATCCTCTTCTTATCCCTTATTAGAGCTATAATTGGTTCATTTTCCCTTTGTGAATTTTGTCCCATATTGGATACTACATCCTTAAACACATTTCCCTTCTTGAAAATTTATGCATGTGGTATCAGCTAGTGCTCTACCCATGCTCCGTTGTTTTTGGCTTTGAGCTTCTAATAATGATATGGTAGACATGTTTTCCCTTCTTGAGCATAGTTGTTCTACATCGACACAATAGCTCTAGAATTTCTTGAAGCATTAGGATTGTATTTCCTTGACTGAGGCTTCTTCCCTTGTCTTTATTGATTAGATTGATAGGGTGGCCTATTATACTAATAATTTTGATTATTATTTTAGTATGGCCTATATGATGGAGCTTGTTGCCTCTCCATTATAGCCAACTTGTTATTTTGGGCTTTGAGAAGACTCTCTATCTTCCCTAATCTATCAGTTTGCTCACCTTATATTTGATAAAATATTTTTGAATATAGAAATGGAGCAATGTATCTCTGGGAAGAGAGGCATTGGTTTCCTTGGAGTCAACTTGCCAACCTGTATAAAGCAATTTTTAGCCCTAATTGCTACTTTAAAATCTCTAAGGAGGGTGTTTCATCACATGGATTGAATCATTACAGCCACATCCAAATTGAGATATTTTAAATAGACCATAAAATCATAGTTGGGCATAGGCTTGATCACTACAAGAATCATATCCCTTATCTTCTAGAATCTATAGTTGAAATCCACCATGAATTCATGATTGAATCTCTTGATTGTTATATGCTCCACAAGAAAAATATAATCACTCTTGTCCTCAAATTTATTTCATAGGACCTCTCCAAACTCATCCTAGTAATTGATTGATGTAGGGACCAATCCTTTATACCACTAAAGTACTTTGCCTTTAAAGAAGTTGCTAGCAACCTCATTACTACATTTTCCTGAGTCAATGATGTACTAAACAAAGGTTGGAAATGTCTACAGTATAGTCTATAGGAGTAACTAGATTTTCTCTTGTATAATAGGTAAGATTCTTTAAAGCTGAGATGGGAATATCATCTCACTAAATAAGATTCAGAGGACTACCACCATTAAATGGCACAAAGGCTTGCCTTATAGGAATAGCCATTTGAGGTATGGGATTTATAACAATGTTTCACTAAACAATACAATCTTTAATAGGAGGATTTTGGGTAATAATAGTGGGAATAAGAGGGGTAGGTGTAGGTTTTGACTAAGAGGATTTATTCTTCTTTGTTGATTAGAAAGGTAGCTCAAAGAAATCTATCTCCTTCCCTTTTTTAGAGGACCTTATGATAACTTTGGGGGGCATGAAAATTATGCAAATCTATAAATGAAACTCTAAAAATTACTACTATTCTTAGATATGCAAAGAAGTGGTCCCATCAGGTATGCCAAAACTATTAGCTATCCAAATAGCACCCTGATAGGGGTTAGGTTTGTTCAAGTCTAACCCAATCTTGGAATAACATGGGAATGGTCTAAGGCTATGGGTTGCCTATAACTATACTAGACCTCTAGGATTTTTTATGAGGATAGCTCTTTATATTTTATAATTTGGACCTTTTGTTCTAAAACCTAAAAATTGGTTGGGGTGAAAAAAGTTAAGAATTTTACATGAAATAAAACCTAGTCTAATATGTGGTGATGCACCAAGAATTTATCAGATCCACTCTTAAGCTTGGACTCCTTAACACACTAATGAACTATGAAAGAATTTAATTTAATGCTTATTATATTTTCTATGCAATAGTATTTCATATATATGTCTATTTGATACGCTCAGACTAGGGAACAATGAAAATAAGGTCTGATTAGAGACACTTAAATTCAGTTATCCACTGTCTTTGAGAGATTAATGCAGAGACATACTATATGACCTAAAAATAAATTTTATATCACTTAGGTTGAGTTTGGACATACAAAAGGAAGATAAAATCCACATTTTCATATTAAACAAACATAGAACACTAAATATATAACAGCAATTGACTGTAAAAACTTTTATTCACTACCCCAAGAGGTGTCAAATATAATTTTAGTAGAGTCTAGTTATACCAGCTTGAGGGATGAAAAAAATAGCTCAAAGGATATATTTATAGTAGAATGGAAGAAAGAGAGAGGGAGTTTTGGCACTCAAAAAATGTAATCAAATGATCTCAAACCATTTGAAAAGTTTTTACAACTACCTCTATGAATCAAGCTCACTCAAACACTTCTTGATTAATCCAAGTCACTCTAGTCCATTGCATTATTACAATATCCTATTTGTGATACTCCATGGTGACTATAATGATTGGGATCAAGTCATTTACACTTTATCCTAATGTAAAACTACTCATGACTAGTTTGTTGATGCATGTTAAAGTGGGGAGAAGGATCATTTTCATGTAGCTAGCTTTGGTGATAGTCATTAAAGTCTATGTGTCTACCTCTATAGGTTTTTAATGGCATCATCTAATCCTAAAATATCCACTCTTGGCTTGAGCTAGATCATGCTCAAGCTTAGATCCACTCATGCTTGCTCACCTTGGTCAAAAATTGACCCTTTAACCTTAGTCTAAGTCATTTGGGCTCACCTTTTTTTTTATTATTCATTGAGAACTAGCTCAAATCCTTGACTTCTTGACTCATCTCATTCCATTTATTTGATTGATGTGATTGAATTTGAGTCATATATCCTTTGTCATAACTCATGTGTTTGTGTCACTTGTTGACTCTTTGACTTACTTTTGTGTTATTGATCTTGAATCCATAATTGAATGTGTGACATTGAGCTAATATGGGCCAATTATCCTATCTTTACCCAGTGCTTGAATTTGCCACTTGTGGGGCCATCCTAGAATTTTTGAATACAAATGACTATTTTTTGAAGCCTAAGATAGATGTTTGTGTTACTATCTAGATCATAATTCCCATGGGCTATTTATTTCAAACTTTTGGTAGATAATTCTTTCAAGCTTCATGTCTCAACCAATTTATCCAATGAAATTTGTTTGTCTTATGTTTTCCTTTAACAATTCTTGTGGATGAAATGTTTGAAATAAATCATCCTTAAACTTTTTCCTCAAAACAAAAGCTCTAAAGGAAATATACCTTCAAGAAAATTGTCCCAAATAATTTTCCTGAAGGAATTGTGTCCTTAGAAATTCCCTTTAGCCCTTTTGAAATAACCCCTTCTAGATAATTTTCCTAAAGGAATTGTGTCCTTAGAAATACCCTTCGGCCTTTTTGAAATATCCCCTTCTAGACAATTTTCCTAAAGGAATTGTGTCCTTAGAAATGCCTTTTAACCCTTTTGAAATAGCCCCTTTGTTGTTCGATATTATCCTTTGGGATTTATGAAAGTTCCCTTTATAACTTTTGAAAGTGTCCTTCAGATATTTTGCTTGGTTCACTTTCTTGATAAAATACCATTCAGAAAAAATGTTTGGGATACTTTGTTTGATAAATATCCCTTTAGGAAAAGTGTATTAGACCACTTTACTATAGAATGATCCTTCAGGAAAATTGTTCAGACAATTTTCCCAAAATAAATAACCCTTGCCTTTTGTTTTGGATATTTTGTAAAAATTATGCCTTCAAGAAAATTATCTACACAATTTTCTTGAAAGAAATCTGACACTTATCTTGAAAAATATCCTTCAATATTTTTACAAAGGACACTTTGCTAGAAAACTTAGCCCTTTAGGATTTTTGTATTGGACCATTTTATTGAGAAAATACCCTTGGGAAAAATTATCTTGGCCACTTGAAAAAGATATCATTTGGAATTTTTGAAATGGAGACTCTTCAAAGAAATGACCTTTTAGGGAAATTATTTTGGAAAAAATGTCTAAAACAATTCCCAACACTTAAGCAAAAATCCATAAATAAAACTCTAGAAAGAATTCCAACACTTATCCAAATAAAGTGGGATAAAAGTCCTGAAATAATTAAGCCTTGTACATTTATTTTGGGCTTTGTGTGGAACACTTCCTCCAAAGGAATTCTAAATGCTACACTTGGTCAAAAGTTGAAAAGTGTAAACTTAAGATTTTTATAGACTAGTTTTTGCAACTATTCAACAACATGAAAACCTATTTGGATCCCTCCACTTGGAATGTTGAGATTGGTTCTAAGCCACCTAATCCATTCATCAATTAGGACCCTACTCATCTATTTAGACTAGTCTAAATCTTGGTATGTGGTCTAAAATGGCCAACATGTCCCACTTTGGGTGCTAATGTCTATCTGCTCTAAAATTTGGGTGACTAGACTACTTTTTGAATCTATATTTTTTCTTATGTCTGACCAGTGTCTAATTTATAAAATTAAGCATGTGTGGTAAAAATAATATGTGAATAGAAAATTAGGAGACTAATCTCTATTACAAACCCATGTGAATTCCCCCACTTTTGAGGGTATTTATGAAACTTGTGTAATAACTATCCTAAAAAAGTTGTTCTACAAAATGTGTTAGCTAGAGCATATGCATGATATACTAATATAATGTACAAACATAACATTAAAATGTAAAAGAATCTAAGCATGAGTAAGTGATGTAAGATGTATGTTGTAATATATAATTGCATAAGGGTGTTAAGATAGATTTAATAAATGTATATTAAAACAAATATGAGTAGCTACCTAAGGGGATGGGGCATGATGTCTGTTGTACCCGAAAAATGTCACTCATTTTTGGGACAACATATAAGCTATTTTGGTCTTGCAAGAGAAAATTATCTCTTCCCATTTCAAAAAATTATTCTAAACCTCAAAATTGGGAATTATTCAAGCTTTTTCAGTCAAAGGATTAACAGGTTCAATAGGTTCAAAGGCTTCTACAGGTAAGTTCAATCAAAAGAACAAGTTTCCAACACTTAGTCATTTTCAGGATTGGTTCAATGCCTTAGTTCAACCAAAATAATTTATTGGCAAGCTTATATGTAGTGTTTGAACCATTGAACCATTGAACCTTGAACCATTTTGGTTCAACGGGTTCAATGGGTTCAAAGGTTCAACATCATCAAACAAGAATTAATTTTTTTTGTCAAGGTTCAAAGTTTAACCACTTTAGGTTCAACAGCTTCAAAACACTTATCAAAGAGAAGAAAGCTTGAACCATTAAACCATTGAACTATTGAACCACTTAGGTTCAAAGGTTTAATAGGTTCAAAGGTGGTTGGTTCAACATGATTTGTTTTAAAGAGCTTGGTTCAAGTGGTCAATTGAATAAATAGAAGCAAAGGAATGAACCATTGAACCATTGAACCAAAGTTGATTCAATTGGTTGGTTCAAGTGGCAGGTTCGAAGGAGTGTCCCAAAAGTCAAACAAACAAGTGCCCTTGCAGAGGGAATTTTTGTGGCAAAAGTGACTAAGGCAAGAAAATCCCAAAGCAAAAGCCTAAAACAAAAGCCCATCAGAACCCAGTGGATGCTACCAAGTGTCATCTACCAAGCCTGATTTTACTTTGTTTCTAAGAGCTGTAGATGTTGCCACGTGTCCCTTGTAAGATAAGTGAAACATGACAAGTGTCTGCATCTGCATGAGTCTAAGTGAGTCTCAAGTGTATCTACAATGTTTCTAAAACATAGCGGAAGCCACCATGTTTCATCTTCTATGAGACACTCAAAAGGCATCCAAAGCCTCTATAAGTTAAGTGGATGTTGTCACGTGTCCTCCCCTATTTCACAGTGGATGCTACCATGTGTTACCTATTGAGATAGGCAAAAATTTGACTAAGGCAAAGCCAAAGGAAAAGGTACCCTTGTGGAGGACATGGAACCAAGATGAATACCCTTGAAAAGGGCTATGAGCAAAGGCAGACATAGGGAATTCCTTCATAAAAGTTCCCACGGCAAAATGGTTAAGGCGAAAATCCTTTAGACTTTTTGTCTAAAGGAATTCACCTAGGAAGAAAGCTTGATGGAAAGCAAAAACAAAGTGAAGGAAGATTTCCTTTAGACAAATTGTCTGAAAGAATTCATTCAAACTTTTTGTTCAAAGGAAAATTCCCCTGAAATAGAAAAACCAATATAGGAAATAAAAGCCTAAAAAGTCACCACGTGTCCCTTACAAAGTTTAGTGGAAACTGCCATGTGTCATCTATCGAGACACAATTTTAAGCAATGGAATGTGCCACATGGCATTGTCCACATGAATCTAAAATGAGTCTAGAATGTTTCAAAAGGGAAGCTAAGAGCTCAACAAAAGCTGCCACGTGTCATTCTCTGCAGGATTTTTCAAAAGACATCTGGAATATGCCACGTATCTCGTTATAACTCCATGGAGCATGACAAGTGTATGTATTTGCATCTTGAGTTTCTTACATTTTTCAAAGCTTCTTTAAATAAGCATCTCTTAGAGTCCCATAGATGTTGCCAAGTGTCCTCACCTATTTTGTAGTGGAACTTGCCACTTGTCAATTGTTAAGGCCAGTGGAAAGTGACCAAAGAATAGAGGACCAAATTGAACCAAGGACCTAATTCAATAGCCGGGAAAGGAGGAACGATGAAGAAGGACCAAAAATATTCACACATAAGATATGTTTCTAGAAGTAGACTGCTAGGTGGACATTGGAGGATACAAACATTTAATGGCATGACCTATTTCTCTGCATTGAGAAAAGCAGATGGGCAAATACACCTGATTCCAACATATCTTCTTGATAGAATTTAATGTAACATGATGTGTTACTAATCCCAAGGCTTTATTAGAGGGCTATTTATTAGACTCTCTCTTATTATTTCAGGGAGATCTTTTTGTTATCAAAAACTAAATTCTGCCTAAATTGAAAGGCATTATTGAGACTTTGAGCTCAGAATATTGATCATATTTTGTTATTGGAATAAGAAAGCAAGTGAATTTTTAGAGCTTGTGTTGTAATAACTTGGTTGTTAGGGAAATTATTCTTATGTTTGTTTCCTTAATACATTTTCTGTCCCTTTAAATAAACAAATATAACTAGTGGAGGTGACTAAGAAGGTATCTTGAAGCTAGTTACTCTCAGACTTTGTGCTATCATAATTGTCTTCAGTGTGTGTTTATTTTCTATTTCTATGTAAATAACCTTGGGATGAATTTATGCCCTCATTGTTATTCGTATTTCACTCTTTGGCAGTTGAGGTGGAGACTTTATGCCTCATTTCATCCTACTGTGTTACTATACCCTATTACAATTATTTGTCATCACCAGAAAGATTCCTTTTATCTACTGAATAACACTTCTAAAATAAGAGGAGTGTCTTCTATCATTTCATCAAGATTTCTCCTTTGATTTGAGCACATCATCTCTGAAAAAAGAGATATGGGTGGTTTATCCTACCCTTGAGTGTTATTCTCTCTCTCTCTCTCTCTCTCTCTATATATATATATATATATATATATATATATATATATTATAACTCTTGCATATCTACAGGGAACCTCCCCTTGATGAGAGGAGAGATTAGTCCCCTTTTGATGTGGTAAACCTACACGTTTGGCTGACCAATCTTTCTATTATGGTTGATCAAACCTATTTTGTTTATTAGTATGCTGATTGACAAAATATTCATCCAACAATTTTTGGCGACTCTGCTGGGGATGAATGTGAAATCTAAAGCCTCAAGTTTTAGATTGAAGTGGTCCTTACCCTTATCCATTATATACTTTGGTGATTCCATTCCACTTCTTACCCATTATCATTATAACCTTATCATCGACCTCCACATCCACTAGGAAAGAACACATAGTTTAAAGCCTCAAGCTTCAAGCTGAAGCTAGGTCAATTCTTTTCATTTTTGTTTCACAATCTGGCAGATTCAAGGTATACACGAAGCCAAAGGGATAAAGATATTGTTGACCCTATATTTGAATTAGTACAACAAAGTAATTTTGATTTGTCTCCTTCACCATCTCATCTCCAATGAACTAGGAGCTTTCCTCCTACTAAAATCAGGTCTCCATTACCAAGTGAAACATCCACTTCTGCTATTAATAAAGCTTTGCCAATAATTACCCCTCTGAGATTTGTTATTCCTCCTTTTCATAGTCATATAATGGCAATTCAAGGCCCTTGGGGTAATTCTTTTGGCCCTCTCAATCTTCCTCCACCTCTACATGAGCTCCCATGCAGTTCAAGAAAGAATTTCCCCAAATTCTATGGTGATGGGAAAGTTCACCCTGACGAACACATTGCAGCCTTCAGCATAGCCTGCAGTGTAATTAGAATGGAATTTGAGGATGTAGCAGTCAGGTTATTTGTAGAAACATTACAAAGTGCTACTACAGATTGGTTTTACCATCTATAGGCTCAGTTATTAACTGACTGAAACACCCTCAAAGCCAAGTTAGAAGCCAGATTCAAGCTTATAAAAGATGCGCATGCCCTTTTAGCTCATCTCACATAGATGAAGAAAGAGCCTCATGAACCAATGAGGGACTTCATAGCCAAGTTTGACAAACTAAGGAATAAGATCCCTATAATTGCTGGACCTACAACTAAGAATCTCAAATGTTTCTTCATTAATTCTTAGTTACCTGAAGTGAGTTTCCTTTTGAGACGTGCTGGTCAAATAGGCCTTACTACAACTCAAGATTTAGCCACTAAAATAGAAGATGATCTCATCTTGGCAGGGAAGATAAGGAGAGATTCTAATATAAATAGACCCTCATCATCTTCTGAATATCCATCTACAGGCACCACTGATCCAATGATGCAGAAGTTGGCAAATGAGTTGCTTTCTCTAAAAAAACAAATGGTGCAAAGAATGTCTTCCACTATATATAGAGATATACGAAGGAGGACATTTCCAAATCAGTCATACCAGGGCAATGCTACTAGGAATCAAGGGTAGCTAAATCATCTTCCCACCCATAGGGGAAACTTTCCATTGAAGCACCCCCAACCAATTCAGTAGTGGGATATCTTGAAGCAAAATTAGATTTCTCTTTCCAGCATGAATTGAGTCAAGAAAATGATGTTGATCTCCTTGTAGAAAACCAAGAAGAATTAGCTGGCAACTCCAACATTAGTTTCCTAAACTACCAGGATGAACCCAAAAGTAAAGGAAAAGTTTTTGATGGATCATACATTGTGTTCACATGATCTAAAAACTAATCAACTCAACAAGCTGATAAAGGGAAAATAGAAGAGCAATCTAAACCAGTAATTTCAATTGTTAAATGTGGAATCTCTCTACCTTTCCAGCTAAAGGACCTAGTGATCACCAAAAAGGTAAGTACATCAATTTAAC
This sequence comes from Torreya grandis, assembly GCA_037957365.1. Classification (NCBI taxonomy): domain Eukaryota; kingdom Viridiplantae; phylum Streptophyta; class Pinopsida; order Cupressales; family Taxaceae; genus Torreya; species Torreya grandis. The sequence goes on from JARHVA010007349.1 coordinate 245,546, forward strand.
CTTCACCTTTAACTTCAATTTTGTAAATCAGTGCTCCCCCCTTTACAAACTAGAAAGTTGAATTACCTTCCTCTATTCCCAGTCCAATTCAATCATTTAACATAATTGATCATGTCAAGAAAACCAAAATTCAAATGACTAAGTTTGAATATTTACAATCCAAACCTGAGCAGTTGGATAGGTTAGTTGAGTGCATGAAGAATAAAGCCATCCCTACAAGACAAGATGCTAAGAAGGTAACTCCTGATTCCCCAAAGAACATGCCCATTCCAAACAATCTTGTCATTACTCCTACTGCTGCCCTTGGGAAAATAAAACCTTTCTATGTTTCCTTGTTGATAAATGGTCACAAGCTGAGTAACTGCATCATAGACTCAGGTGCATCTGAAAATGTCATGCCTACCAAAGTTGTAGAATCTCTTAATCTCATACTAACCAAAAAATTTAGTAGATGTTTCTCCATGGAGAACAAACAAGTACCTCTGATGGGACAAATTAAAGACACCTAATTTGTATTTGCAACCTTTCTAGACAAAAGAATCGAGATGATAGTTCTGGTGGCTGATGTTCCAGCCTCATACGACATTCTTCTAGGGCAAAATTTTTGCAATGATGTTGGTGGAGAATTGAGCATGGACCTATTTGAAGCAAGGATCCCTATCAAAGGCACCATGTAGAGGCTACTTCTTGAAAAGGAATCAAAATATATTTTCACTCAAACATCATCCCCTGAAGCTCAAATTTTGTTTGAGTCTTAAGGCATGGGTAACTATGTTCTTTCTATAGATGAAGTTCATGAAACATCTGATAAAGATTTTCAAAGTGTCAACCTAGAAATTAGTTCAGCTAGAATAATAGAAGAATTGGTAGGTTGCAATATAGATAGATAAGGATCTTCCCTTTCTAATGAAGGAAAATCTAAATAAAAATTAGTTTTTGATGAGGTATGGACTCTAGAATTTGATGGAAGCTGCTCCTCTACTAGTTCAAGAGCTAGAATTGTGTTGATATCTCCTCAAAGAGATATTTTCCCCTAATCATATAAGTTACAGTTTAGCAACACTAATAATACAACTAAATATGAATCTCTATTGCTTGGATTGAAGGTTGCTTGAGACAAAGGCATCAAGCTCCTCCATGCCAAAGGAGATGTTGAACTAGTGGTTTGTTAGGTGAGAAACCTATACCAAAACAAGAATGAAAGATTGTGCCACTACCACAATCTAGTTTGGGAACAAATTGAAAGCTTTGATGCTTTCAACATCTCTACCATACCTAGGGAATCTAATGATAGAGCTAATGCACTTGTTATTTCAACAACTCTCTTAGTTCTTCACTTAGACTTCACAGAAGATAGGTATACCATTGAGCTGGTCTTTAGACCAAGTGTGCCTGACAATGTTGATCATTGACAAGTATTCAATGATGATAACCAACTAATTGCCTTCTTGGAACAAAAAGATAACTTTGAACAACTACATTTTGAAGGTAAAGAATCTCAGAAGTGTGAACCAGCCCCTAAATCAAGTTCAAATGCAAATGAATAATTCTTACAACTCAAAGGGAATCAAATTCCCAAAGGCCTGGTTTCCCTTGAGAAGCTATTTGACAAGCATGATAGGCTCATCAAACAATAGTAAATAGATTCAAGCTCCTCTCAGGGATTTGATTAAATAAATCTGACTACTAAAGAAAATCCTAAGATGGTTAACATTGGTAAGTGCTGCACTCAGGAAGGGAAGTTCAAGTTCACCACTTTACTCCACCAATACATGGGTGTCTTAGCATACTCCTATGATGACTTGAAGTCTCTCAGTCCTAATGAAATCTACCATGACATTCATCTTAAGGTTGACTCAATGCCTTATAAGCAAAAATACAAACAATATAATTTAAAGATATCAGGTACTATTCTGTCTGAGATATAAAAAATGTTAAATGCTAGAATCATTTTCCCAATCCATCATTCCACATGGATTGCAAACATAGTGCCTGTAAGGAAGAAAAATGGTGAAATTCACATATGTGTAGATTTCAAGAATCTAAATCAATCATCTTTAAAGGATAACTATCCTTCACCCATCATGGATAAAGTGCTACAGATAGTGACCAGCTCAGAGATGTTATCAATGCTAGACAACTTCTTAGGATACAATCAAGTTGAAGTTAGTGAAGCAGACCAACACAAGACTGCCTTCACCACACCTTGGGGCAAATTTGCATATAAAAGGATGCCTTTTGGCTTGATAAATGCTGGCACCACCTTTTAGAGATCAATAGACCTTAATTTTAAGGATGAGATAGGTAAGTTCATTGTAATTTATCTTGATGACTTGACCATCTTTTCTAAGCATCGCCCAGATCATATACGCCACTTTCAACAAGTGATGGAGTGATACTACCAGAATGACATTTCTTTGAATCCCAAGAAGTCAATTTTTGGAGTAATAGAGGGGAAACTTCTCATACACATTATGTCCAAAAAAGGCATAAAAATTGACTCAGACAGAGTCAAGTCTATTCAAGAGCTTACCTTACCTACAAGTAGAAATGCTATTCACTTTTTATTTAGAAAGGTGAATTTCTTACGAAGGTTCATCCCTAATTTTGTTGAGATGACTCGACACATTATAAAAATGATGAAAGGGAAGACCACCTTTAGCTAGACTAAAGAAGGCAAGTTAGCATTTGAAGATATCAAGATTGTCATTACCCACACCCCAACTCTAGTTTGTCCAGACTACAACAAAGAGTTCACCATATATATTTATGCTTCTAAACACACACTTTCAACAATTTTAGTTCAATAGAATAAAGAAGGTATGGAATATCCCATTTATTTCATGATCTGCCCTCTTAAAGATCATGAGCTAAAGTACTTAAACATAGAGAAGCATGCTTATGCAGTAGTGAAAGTAGTCAAACATTTTTGCTTCTATATCCTAAATTCACACACTACTACCTTGGTTCCTGACACTACAGTCAAGTCCATATTAACTCAGCAAGAGTTTGGGACAAAAAGAGGCAATTGGATTGTAAAGATCCAGGATTTTGATCTAGACATCAAGCCAATAAAGCTGGTACAGGGAAAAGGCCTATGCCAATTAATTGTTGATAACAAACCAAAAGAAATAGAGCATGAAGAAGTAGAGGTGGAAGACACACCGACAGTCCTCTTTGTCTCCACTACTAATGAGTGGTTTTCAGACAAAGAACAACAAAGCCAACTTTTAAAATATTTCCACAATTTAGCCTATGGAAGACATTTTTTTACTCCTGTGACTACCCATAAAATTATATGAGCCAAGTATTACTGGCCAACTCTTTTCCAAGATGTATATAAGTGGGTGAGAAAATGTGAACTATGCCAACAGTTTGTTGGAAGACCCAAGTTGGCTGTCCTGCCTCTGAAGCTAGTGGTCATAGAGGAACCATTCCAATAATAGGGAATTGATTTTATTATAGCTATAAACCCATCTTCAAGTGCTGGACATGATTATGTCCTTACATCAACTGACTATTTCACCAAGTGGGTAGAAGCAATTCCAACCAAACATGCCACTTTAGAAGTAGTGTGTAATTTCCTCAAGGAGAATATCATTTTCAAATTTAGAGTCCCAACCAAGATTGTTACTGATAATGTAGCTTGTTTCACTTCATAGGAGATTACACAATTCTATTTCTATTATGGGATTACACTCTCCCACTCTTTTGATTACTTTCCACAAGGGAATGGGCAAGCTGAATCAAGTAATAAGAACCTGGCAACCATCATCAAGAAGCTGGAAAATGACAACCAAAGGACATGGCATAAAGCATAGATTGATGCTCTATGGGCAGACAGAATCACACCAAAGAGGGTAATTGGTATGTCTCCTTTCTAACTTATTTATGGTATCAATGCTGAGATACCAATCACCTTAGAATTTATAGCATTAAAATTGGCTAAGGAAATTGAAGATCAGACATATGAAAGCCTCCTTGATAATAGGATCATGTGCCTGACTAAGCTAGATGAGTAGAGAACTATGGTGGTGGACCGAATTGCTGCCCATCAAAGTTTGGTAAAGTAACTCTTCAACTAGAAGGCAAAACAATTGTGATTTCCAAGTTAGAGATCAAGTCATGTTGTGGGATAAAAGGAGAGAACCAAAAGGGATGCATGGAAAGTTTGACTCCCTTTGGAGAGGCCCATTTATTATTCATCAACATAATGGTGAAAATAGCTTTCTGCTAAAGTATCAAGATGGCACACTCTTTTCTTTGCCTCACATTGGGTAGCATCTGAAACACTTCAATTCTTGAAGTACCAAATCATTTCATCAGTACATATGTATATTTGTATAGTTTTTAGTTCTATTTTGTTTTGTTTATTTTTATTTTTGATGCCTTTCATTTTTGGGTAACATGACTCCATAACCCAATGGCACACATGAAGACATTGGAGATTTTAGATTCTACTCCCTTCAATTATTTTTACAATTGATGGAAGTTCCCCAACTGGAGCCAGCTATTGTACCCAAAAAATGTCACTCATTTTTGGGATAACATATAAGCTATTTTGGTCTTGCAAGACAGAACTATCTCTTCCCATTTCAAAAAATTATTCTAAACCTCAAAATTGGGAATTATTCAAGATTTTTTAGTCAAAAGACTAATAGGTTCAACAAGTTCAAAAGCTTCTACAGGTGAGATCAATCAAAAGAACAAGTTTCCAATACTTAGTCATTTTCAGGATTGGTTCAATGCCTTGGTTCAACCAAAAGAATTTATCGGCAAGCTTTTATGTAGTGTTTGAACCATTAAACCATTGAACCATTGAACCTTGAACCATTTTGGTTTAATGGGTTCAATGGGTTCAAAGGTTCAACGTCATCAAACAAGAATTAAGCATTTTTATCAAGGTTCAAATTTTAACCGCTTCAGGTTCAACAGCTTCAAAACACTTATCAAAGAGAAGAAAGCTTGAACCATTGAACCACTCAGGTTCAAAGGTTCAACAGGTTCAAAGGTAGTTGGTTCAACACATTTTGTTTCAAATAACTTAGTTCAAGTGGTCAATTGAACAAATAGAAGTGAAGGAATGAACCATTAAACAGTTGAACCAAATTTGGTTCAATCGGTCGGTTCAAGTGGTAGGTTCAAAGGAGTGTCCAAAAAGTCAAAGAGACAAGTGCCCTTACAGAGGGAATTTCTATGGAAAAAGTGACTAAGGAAAGAAAATCCCAAAGCAAAAGCCTGAAACAAAAGCCCATCAAAACCCAATGGAAGCTGCCAAGTGTCATCTACTAAGCCCCATTTTACATTATTTTTAAGAGCTGCAAAAGTTGCCACATGTCCCTTGTAAGATAAGCAAAACATGACAAGTGTCTACATCCGCATGAATCTAAGTGACTTTCAAGTTTATCTACAATGTTTCTAAAACATAGTGGAAGCCACCACATGTCATCTTCTGTGGGACACTCAAAAGGCATCCAAAGCCTCTATAAGTTAAGTAGATGCTATCACGTGTCCTTGCCTATTTCATAGTGGATGATGCCACGTGTCATCTATTGAGATCGGTGGAAAATCAACTAAGGTAAAGCCAAAGGAAAAGGTACCCTTGCAAAGGACATTGAACCAAGCCAAATACCCTTGTGGAGGGATATGAGCAAAGGTGGACATAGGGAATTCCTTCAGAAAAGTTCCCTTGGCAAAATGTTAAGGTAAAAATCCTTCAGACTTTTTGTCTGAAGGAATTCACTCGAGAAGAAAGCCCGATGGAAAGTAGAAATAAAGTGAAGGAAGATTTCCATCAGATAAATTGTCTAAAAGAATTCCTTTGAAATTTTTATCTAAAGGAAAAGTCCCCTAAAATAAAAAACATGCCGAGGAAATAAAATCCTAAAAAGCCACCATGTGTCCCTTACAAAGTTTAGCAGAAACTGCCACATGTCATCTTCTGAGACACAATTTCAAACAATAGAATGTGCCATGTGGCATCATCCGTGTGAATCTAAAATAAGTCTAGAATGTTTTAAAAGGGAATCTAAGAGCTCAGCAGAAGCTGCCACGTGTCATTCTCTACAAGATTTTTCAAAAGACATCTGGAATATGCCATGTATCCTGTTATAACTCCACAGAGTGTGACAAGTGTATGTATCTGCATCTTGAGTTTCTTACGGGTTTCAAAGCTTCTTTCAATAATCATCTCTTAGAGACCTATAGATGGTACCAAGTGTCCTCACCTATTTTTTAGTAGAACCGACCACATGTCAATTGTTAAGGCTATCAGAAAGTGACCAAAGAATAGAGGATCAAATTGAACCAAAGACCTGATTCAATAGCCAAGAAAGTAGGAATGATGAAGAAGGACCAGAAATATTCACACATAAGATATGTTTCTATAAGTAGACCATTGGGTGGACATTGGAGGATACAAACATTCAATGGCACGACCTGTTTCTCTGCATTGAGAAAAACAAATGGGCAAATATGCTTGATTCTAGCATATCTTCTTGACAAAATTTAATGCAACATGATGTGTTACTGCTTCAAAGTCTTTCTTAGAGGGGTATATATTAGACTCTCTCTTATTATTTTAGGGAGATCTTTTTGTTATTAGAAACTAAATTATGCCTAAACTGAAAGGCATTACTAAGACTTTGAGCTTAGATTGTTGATCATATTTTGTTATTGGAATAAGAAAGCAAGTGACTTTTCAGACTTTGTGTTGTAATAACTTGGTTGTTGGGGAAATTATTCTTATGTCTATTTACTTAATATGTTTTATGTCCCTTTAAATAAACAATTAGAACTAGTGGAGGTGACTAAGAAGGTGTCCTGAAGCCAGTTACTTTCAAACTTTGTGCTATCATAATTGTCTTCAGTATGTGTTTATTTTTTGTTTCTATGTAAAGAACCTTGGGATGAATTTGTGCCCTCATTGTTCTTCATATTTCACTCTTTGGTAGTTCAGGTGGAGACTTTGTGCCTCATTTCATCCTACTGTGTTAATATACCCTGTTATAGTTATTTGTCATCACCAAAAAGATTCCTTTTGTCTGTTAAACAACACTTCTGAAATAAGAGGAGTGTCTTCTATCATTTCATTAGGATTTCTCCTTTGATTTTCGCACATCATCTCTAAAAAAAGAGAGATGGATGGTTTATCCTACCCTTGAGTGTTTTATATATATATATATATATATATATATAGCTCCTGCATATCTATAGGGAACCTCCCCTTTTGATGTGGTAAACCTACACATTTGGCTGACCAATCTTCTTGCTATGGTTGATCAGACCTATTTTGTTTATCAGTATGCCGATTGACAAAATATTCACCCAACAATGTCCATCACAACACCTAATTAGGAAGGGTAGATGCATGAGGTCCCTCATGGAATTGACAATTGGTATGTGTAACAAGTAAATACAAGTGTCATGGTGAAGAATCATATAAGGAAGCATATATATAAAACACATGAGGCACACTAAATTAGGCCAAGGGGCCATAATACAAGGGATATGGGCACATGCCACTAAATCTGAGAATAGAAGACATACAATGACATGTTCAAATGTCCACATATGAAAACAAACTGAATTTTTTGTTTAGAGCCACATATAAGGACATGTTCAAATGTCCACATATATAATCAAGAAATCACACACAAGGGACATGGACACATGTCCAAGGCATAAAAACATATAAGTGTCATAGAGCCAAAAAAATGGCATAGAGCCAAAAAAATGGCATATTCAAATTCCCTAAAATAAAAGAAGTATACGAAACATAATCAAGTCTAAAGTAAAAAAAGATAGAAATGAAAGCATGTATAAATGTGTAGTACAAATATGTGTAAATTTAATATGTACATAAGATGATTATAAATTAGTGATAGCTGGTAAAAAATCTGACCAAATGAGTATAAATGATCAAAATCAAGATATATCAATGTGTAAATTAGAATGCATAGTATATAAGGATAGAACTTGGTAGTACTAACTATGTATGAGATGTCCCAAAGTGGGAGGATGCATTAAATTAATAAACGTAGATTAGTGTATATGCCCCTAGTGGGTAAATGATAGAAAGTCTGAATCAATTTAGTGGACCAAGGTCTTTTATGTAATCTACAAACACTCAACAAGAATAAGTGAATCATTTATGTATGATAAAAATGAATATACTAAGATAGATAACATATGTAATATCTATAAATTATTATAAATGTAAACATATTGATTCATACAATCTATAAATTTTGTGTTTTTTGAGTAATATTTGAATGTTTTTTTTATTTTGACATGTTATATTATTTTTTTGTTTTATGGATATAAACTATGTACAAGAAAAAAAACAAACTAATTATGGGGGGGGGGGAGAGAGAGAGAGAGAGAGAGAGAGAGAGAGAGAGAGAGAGAGAGAGAGAGAGAGAGAGAGAGGGAGAGAGAGAGAGAGAGAGAGAGAGAGAGAGAGAGAGGAGAGAGAGAGAGAGAGAGAGAGAGAGAGAGAGAGAGAGAGAGAGAGAGAGAGAATAAGATATGTACAAGGGTAGGAACCATACTAACCAATGAGTCTTATTGGGAGACTCACTATCAATGTGGTTTATGTTAAATAGGGGAACTATGATTATGCATGTAGTGTGAAAGGGAAACTATGATCCCATAATCTACTATGTTGTATATTCTATTTGAAGCTACCTATGTAGTGATATTATGAAGCTATGGCACTGACTCTGATACCCTATGAACTGTACAAGTCTTAGGAACCCATTTGATTGAAGAATTTATAGGTGATGTAGGTACCCTATGATGAGAAACCTTAGAACACAATAAAACTGATCTCAAAATTAACAAAGTAGAGGAATATCCCCTAGAATATGTGACATATCTATGACATAAGGGAATGTCTAGTAATGGTCTCTATGGGAGAGTATGCATATGTGTAGATACCATAGGAGTAAACCTAACTTACACTAATGACTCTATTGAACTCTTTTATGTATACATAGGATGTCTACTCTCAGTGTTACTTGATAGCCATACAATATCTGGTAATGGTGATAGAACTATAATTGGTGTCTGTGATAGAAGTGTGGTTGGTAATTATGCTAGAAATACCTATGGGATGGGTATATGATACTCATATGGGACACCCTCAAGATTAACCACCTAATTAGTGTGTATATACTTCAATCATTAATTTAATATATATGGGATGGCTCATAGCTACTATAACCATGGCCTACCCAAAAATATATTTAATACACCTACACTAGGTACTACTATGAATCGAGTGGCTATGTGTGTTGATTTAACCCATAATGGAAGCATAATATCCTTGATGGAGATATAACATGGACAATGAAAACCACTAATTAATTTATCAATGTGGAATATATCTCACTCTATGTATCCCAAGTGTTTTAAGAGTGTCATAGTGCACATGTTTATGCTTAACCCATTATCAACCATAGCAGTTTGAATAGGATGGTGGTCTATGTATGCTCATATAAAGAGTGAATGTAAATATGTGTCATCATCCACAATATCCTACTCTAAAAATGTGATAAGTGGTTTACATGGCACTTTAATGTGATACATGCCAATAATTTTATGCAATGGATTGTCTCCTCTGTAATTGTGTGATATAAATCTTGTGGTGGATGTGTTTGGTATGTATAGTGAACACCCGATGGTATCCCTACCTCATCCACTATATACTTTGGGAAAGGATTTAAAAATATATTTAGTGCCTTAGCTTGTGTTTGTTATTGTTTCAGTTCTTATGTGGATATGGCCAAATCAATACTATTATCCTTAATGAGATCTTGTATCTTGTGCTTTAGACTAATGCATCTATTCTTTTTGTGGCATAATGCCCTATGATACTCATATAATACATTTTAATCATAGATATTTGGAAGATGCTATGTCATATCAACATATTTAATGGGATGGATATATATGACATTGCATTCCAAGAGATATTTTATAACCTATGTTGGTGACTCTATAATATTAGTAAAAACTCTATGTTGAGGAGAGAATAAAACCAATCTAGGAGATGGCTCAGAAGATGCGTTGATTGTGGAATTTTGATCACTTTTGTTCATTATGGACCTTACCTTGTATGGAGGTTTGTTTGAACTCTTAATATTTTATTTTGATCTATTTGTGTACTTGAGTTCTCCCATTGATAAGATATTAACCTCTCTTTCCTTGACTATGTGGCATAAATCAGTAAATGTAAGAAAATTCTTGAATAAGATAGATTCATGAAATATTGGTAAGAGACTTTGTTTAAATATGTTATAAAGTTCTTTGTCTACCATGGGGCTATTCAATTTGGCTAATATTTTCTTATATCATAAGACATAATCTATGATAATCTCATTCATCTTTTTATTTAATTGTGCCACTTGTGCATATGATATCTTATCGCTGATGTTGATACAAAAGTGTGCTAGGAATATGTTAGCTAAAGGATTAAATGTCATGATAGATTGATTTAGTAAATCATAGAACCATTTTAGGTCACAATCATTGATACTTCATGTAAATAACTTCATAAAAAGCCAATAGTTCGACACATAGTCCAAGCATGAAAGATATAAGATGATGCTTTGGGTCACCCTTTACATCATATAATGTAAGCTTGGGTTTCATGAAATTGGATGTCAAGTGAGTTTTTGATATATGATGTTCTAAAGGTGTATGCAAGATAATGTTAGAATCCAAGGCATGTGATAGCCTAATGGCTCCCTTCTCAAGATGTAATACCTTAGACTATAGATTATGAATCTCATGCATAAGGAATTGTACATCTATAGTAGAGGAACTAGCCACAAGTGGTGTAACTATCACTGATGGTTGTTGAATAAAAATCTTAAGTTGTGTTATCTAAGTTGGTTGATTTGGCCCTACTAGATGTGTAACAACATTATTAACTATGGGAGTTGAAGATTGGACATTATTTGTTTTATTATTGATTTACAATATGGCTTGTAGGATCTATGCATGATCAAGGGGATGTTCTCAAATTATATCTCTAAAGCCCTATAATACCTCAATTTTTTCATAATAATATCATTATAGTTAAGTTGAGGGAGAGTGTCTAAATTTTCAATGTGTACCTCATCTTGTTTTTGGTTGTAATACTCATATTTGGATGCATTATCATTGAAATCCACATAATCAGGGTGTGAAGGATTAAGATTCAGAGTCATGATAGGTTCCTTGTCCATGTAATAGTATCATATAGTAGGAATCAAAATATGCCCTATATGATTACCACCTAGTCTATAACTTCTTAATGGAAGAAAGATATCATTTTTAGATGGCATATAGTAAACAAATTGGAATAGAGATACTAAAATAGAATATATGAATTCTAAAATAATAATAATAGCTAATGAAAATAGAAAAAAGAAGATACAAACCCTAAGAGAATCTAGGTTTGGGGTTTTTTAAATATAAGCTTTTTTTGCACCAATTTAAAATATATTTAAATAAATTAAAAATATAATATGAAATTTATTTAATTAGATAGGTTGTCTAAAAAATTATAAAATCATAAGTATGTATCCTTGATTTATTTAACAAAATTTTTAATTAATGTAAACTAGGGTTTGAAGCAATATTCAATATAAGATGGGTTCACTAAATGATTTAACTTTGAGGTTTTTATATGTGTAAATCCTAAGCTAGATGAAAGGGATAAGATGTCTAAATTAGTTAAATAATATGCATAATTAACCACTTATTTGTTATGTATTTTTAATTCTTTTTATTTTATAAAAATATTAATAAATATGCATAAATAGAGACTTATTTAGAAAGTGACCGTTGTAGAAGATCTAGGTTCTAAAAACTAGGTTTTGAATGTCTGAATGTCATCAATAGGTTCCCTAGCTCTAATTTATCAATAGATAGTAGCACCATTCTACTATAGTTTCCTAAAAGTGGTGATAGTGTCCTCTTTTAGGACTATTCCTATTTTATGCGAGTGCCTATCCCTATTTCTTTGGGTCTTATTCTTCTACACATGAAAACTAAAAGCTTGTATTATGCCTAGAAAAAATGATTTAGTGTGCAAACCCTAATCCTCCTTACAATAATGGGATGATATAAAAATGTGTGTTCATTAGTAGGATAGGCTATACATCCTGATCATCATGTTGTGAAGAAAGTTACATACATACCAATACTCTAAAGAGGAGTGAAGCCCAGTGTACTTCTCCCACCTAGTGCTTAGTTCAAGTACAAGTGAATGCTAAAATGAGAGTGGTTTTGAATGCCTTTTGTGTGATTGATATTGATAATGTTTGAAATCAAGGATTAGGGCTGATATACATGGTAGTATGAAAAATTAGGGTAAAATAAGGATCAAATATCTTAATTTTTCTCAACTTATTTATTATTTGGATTGGCTTTTGTATCTATTTTCCATCTAATCTATAGAGGTCAAATATTCTTATATTTATAAATATTTTAAGCTTATGTGGATGATAAAATGTACTTAGGTTGTCATCAGGAGGTGCACATGTTTGAAAATGTATTTTTTTTGGAGAGTTATGGAAAGGGACACTAGAACCAAGTTGGGGACACTATCACCATGTGGCTATAATGTCCTTAATATACAACTAGTAGACTACTAGGAACACTAGGTTAGGATCTAAGAATGTTATTTTAGTAATATGTTTGGGTTGACATAAGATGTTTATGGTCTACACAATGGTTGAAAAGTGTGGTTAAAACTCTAAAATATGTTTAAGGCTAAGATAATGATAGGCTATCTCAACCAACATTCTTTGCATCCAAATACCACTTTAAGTGATTACAATTTCCCTCCAAATTTTGAATAATTGAATAATTCTTAATTAATTAATTATGTGAATATTATATCAAAATTTAACTAGTAAATCTATATTTTCCACCTCACCTAGACATCCTACACATTTATCTCAACTGTGTGTTAACTCATCCAACCACCCTTCTCAACTTCTTTAAGTACCATGTAAGTCACCTTAGAACATTTCAACTACCTTGACCCATTATTAATAACTCACTCAACCAACTCCCCTTTTATCTCAACCTATGAAATTGGTTATAATATTCATTGATAAAGACAAATTATCCACCATTGAATATTTGAATATTTTTAAATATTCAAATAATCATCCACCATTCGATCTAGCTCCTTTAAACCTATAAATAGACATGAAATCCATATCCTTCAACCATCCTTAATTATTATGATGAAGTGTTATCAAATTGTCAATTGATTCTAAAGAGAATCCCATCCATTCAAAAATAATTTGTATATTAAAATGTTTCTTAAATTCCCTTACATTAGAGAAGATTGAGTGACCACGTTTAGAGATCAAAAAACTTTTGAATCATAATAGAAGAAGCTCATGGGGTAGACACTATAAGACCATACATGATGGTTATAGATGTTGAACTAACCCGTAGACCACCCCTAGACCCCCTTAGGACCACTTCATAGCATTTTAACCACCAAACCTAAGTCAAAATAACTAACTTTGACCATTTTACCTTTGACCTATCAACCACCTATGGTCAACCCCTAAACACTGATGGTTAGACCCAACTACCAATTATTATCCTTTAACCACCTTAAGGTTTAACTCTAGCTCAAGTCCTATTTGATTTTTTATTCTTATCCACTCACATAATTATCAATTTTAAGACTAAAATTAGATGCCATGTTAAGACCTTATTTGAACTTATTATTTCATCTCTCCCTTCCTTACATAAAAAGAGAAAAGGAGAAAGTGAAAGGAATGGGAATAAATATCAAATAAAATAAAAAATTATTAGAGTTTCTTGTATCAAAACTTCCTTTCTAGGTATTCTTTTAGCAAACCAATAATTAGGTTAGAGATCTAAAGTGTTGCTACTCATCAGTCAATGGTTAAAGTACCATCACTCTATCAGAACTAATCTAGGCTCCATAATGATTTTTTAGTCAATCACCTCAGCATTTTTCATACAAAAGAGTTAAGTATCTATTTTTAGTAATTAGTTATTTTGTTTGTATCTCACAACTAGCCTCTAGCCTAAACCCACCTCATAAAATCAATTAGCCACCTTCCAGAACAGACCTGCCCTTACGTAAGCCAAATTTGATAGTAACCATCAATGGTAGTCTAACCATCAATGGTTACCCAACTATCAATGGTTCACCCAACTCTTTATGGTCATTGTGTGACAATTTCAATAGCAAGCTAATTCCACCCATTAGACACTAACCAAATCCCACTTTTTGAATTTCTACCTGATCATAGGACATCACCCTATTTCTTGAACCATGTCTAATTCATTTAGAATTGATATCTAATAATTTATTATTATAATTAATAAAATTCATCTCTTTCAATCATTTTTTGTATTTGATTTTAGTATCTTCTATTATTCATCCAAGTAATTTGTCCTTTATATCAAGAACTTGATTGTTTAAAAGTGTGGATTGATAACCTCCAAGGAAGCTTATGCTTCTTGGATATAGATTGCTAAGTAATCCACTCTACTATCTAATTAATCAACCATTTATTTAGTGTTTTCTTATCTATAGGTCATTCCTCCCAAGCCAAAGAGGATTATCTACAATTATCTAGATCATGCAGTGTAAACCAAATCCAAGTTATACTAACCTCACCCTTCTTTTAAGTTTTAAAACTTTTTTGTTAAGAAATAAAGAAAAATTTACATGAAATATTCTAACATGCCTGGTTGGACCCTTGAGTCTTTTTTAGGTTCATATTTGCATCTAGGTGCTTCTTCTTGTCTTATGCTCATACAATGAAATCAAAATTTCATTTTAGCCTTAAAATTGACTATATACATTGCTTTCTTGCTTATTTTGGATCACATAGCTTAATTAATTAAGTGAATTAATCATAGATTCACTCTTATCACACACACAAGACCAAACCACTTACACCTAATCAAAAATAATAACATTAACATAAGGCTCAATTAGGATTTCATCACCTAGAGGTCACCTTTACCAACTATCCTACTTAAATTTCATCACCAAGAGGAGAACCAACTCAATTAATTCATTGAGTATAATTTCTCATAATCAATATATCTTGGTTAAGCACTCGACACCCTTATCACTGTGTTGTGTGAAGTGAAGGGGTAGGCCCCAATATCAAGCCATGTACTGATTTCTAACATAGATCCCTTTAATAGACTAAACACAAAATGTAACTAACCATATACTTCTTTTCTAGTACCCACTCTAAAATCCAAGTTGAGTCACATAATAATTAAAATAAGTCATAAGTCATAAGAGAGACTAAAAACAAATTTAATATTTAACATGTTTTAGTGTGTGTTTTGTTGTCCCCAAAAATATCACTCATTTTTGGGACAACATGTGAACTATTTTGGTTCAACGGACCAAAATAATCTCTTCCCTTCTCAAAATTTGTTCTAAGCTTTCAAATTCCTCATTTTTCAAGATTTTTTAGTAAAGGGACTAGTAGGTTCCAAGGGTTCATCAGCAAGCTTCTAAGCAAGTATTAACCCATTAAACCATCAAACCATTAAACCTTGAACCATTTTGATTTAAGGGTTCAATGGGTTCAAGGTTCATCATCATCGTCAAGCTTTAAAGAGTCCAGCACTTTGTCAAAATTCATCAAGATTCAACCACTTCATGATTCAATGGTTCAAAGGAGTGCCCGAAAGGAAAAAGCTTGAGAGCAGAAACTACCAAGTGTCATCTACCAAGACACATTATAATTTGTTTCTAAATGTAGCGAAAGTTTCCACGTGTCCTTGTAAATCTTGGCAGAAGCTACCAAGTGTCAACATCCAAAGTTTCTTCCTTTTGTTTCATTATTTGAGTAAGGACTATGGTGGGCCTCGAGTGAGTTACTAAAATGAGTGGAAGTGCACCAAGTGTTATCTACTAGAACACATTATAATTTGTTTCTAAATGTAGTGAAATGTGCCACTTGTCCCATTATAACTCAGTGGAACGCGACAAGTGTCTGCGTCTGCATTTCAAGTTTCTTATAAAGCTTCTTTCAATATGCTTCTCTCAGAGTTTCGTGAAGGGCACCACATGGCAACTATAGAAGGTTTAATACTTATTTCTAAAAAGTAATGGAAGTCACCATATGTCCTTTATAAAGCTTGATGGAAGCTGCCAAGTGTCAACATCTACAATTTCTTCCTTTTGTTTCATTATTGAGTAAGGACTATGGTGGGCCCCAGGTGAGTTGCTAAAATGAGTGGAAGTATGCCAAGTGTCATCATCCATGTGATTCCAAATGAGTCCCAAATGTTTCTATAGTGTTTCTAAAGCTCAATGGAAGCTGCCATGTGTCATCTTCCATAGGACTCTCAAAAGGTATCTAAAGCTTCTATAAGTTAAGTAAATGCTGCCAAGTGTCCTCACCTATTTCATAGTAGAAAATGCCACATGTCACTTGTTAAGATCAGTAGAAAGTGGCCAAAGAAAGTAGGAAAGACATGAAGGAATTACTAAAAAAGATGATGGGTCTGTAGCCATCAAATTTAGGGTAACCAACTAGCCATTGGATTTCAAATGATGACGGACCCGAAGACGTCAAATTTGTAGCAATGAAATAGATGTTGATCTTTACAAGCTTAAGCACAAACCTGAATACTTTCAAAGGCATTCAAAGACCTTCAAGGTGAAAGGAAGAACCAAAAGAACCAAAAAGGGGAAAAGATAGCTCAAGGACTTAAATTGTAGCAGGAAAGGGCGAAGACCAAAAATATCTATGCAATAGTTATTCTAGTAGGTGGAATAGTCCACCAGGTAGATATTTAAGCCTACAAACATTGAAGGCATGGCTTGTTTGTCTCCTTTGGGGTAAAGGTCAGGTGGAAAGCTATTCAGACATTAGGTGATAGACTAGATGACTCAGGCCCAAGAGAAGATATTTGAGATGAATCAACATGCCACAGTTAAGGTGGCCACCCTATTCCAGCATGGCCCTCTTTAACAAAACCAAAAATGCATTCAATGCATTGAGTACAACATGGGCCATTCCATGGCACAAAACACCAAGTCTTTATTAGATAATATATATTGTATTCTCGTGTGTCATTTTAAGAGAGATCTTTTTGATAAAGGAAACAAAAACTCTGCCAAAATTGAGAGACTATCATTGAGACTTTGAGCTTAGGTTGTTAATCATTTTTCCTTGTTTGAATGAGAAAGCAAGTTACTTTTAGACTTTGTGATGTCATAGCTTATGTCATTTATGGAATTGTTCTTATGTCTATCTTTAAAATGTGTTCTTGTACATTTGATGAAATAAATAGAATTTGTGGAGATAATCAAGAAGGTGCCCTGAAGCCAACTATGGGAAGACTTTGTGTTATCTATAGTTGCCATTAGTGTGTTTCTTTGTTTTTTGTTTCTATGTAAAATACCTTAGGATGAATTTTTGCCCTCATTATCTTTCGTATTTTACTCTTGGGCAGTCGAGGTGGAGACTTTGTGCTACATCTCAGGCTACTAGTTACTATGCACCCCTGTTACCTGTCATTTGTCACTATCTAAAAGAAATCTTGCTATTTCCTGTAAGACCACTTCTAAAAAAAGAGAAGTGCCTTCAGTGTCTTCACCAAGGTTTCTCCTTTATTTGTGAGCATCATCTTTGAAAAAAGATATATGGATGGTGTTACCCTACCCTTGAGTGTTATTTTTTGCATATATTTATAGTATATAGCTCCTTATATTTAATAGGGAACCTCCCCCTGATGAGAGAAGAGATTTTTCCTATTTTGATATAGTAAACCTACACATATGGATTACCAATCTCCCTTGTGGTTGATAAGACCTATTTTTCTCATCGGTTAGCTGATTGACAAAATATTCACCCAACAATATTTTTAGCGACTATGATGGGGAAGGACAAGCAATTTGAAGCCTCAAGCTTCAAGATAAAGCAAGACCAATATTTTTCTAGTTTTGTTTCACAATCTGGAAACTCCATGCTATACCAAAAGCCAAAGAGTTCAAGGTGTTGTTGACCCTATTTTTGAATTGGTGTAGAAGAGAAATTTTGATTTGTTTCCTCTACAACCTCAAGTTCAATGATCTAAGAGTGTTCCTCCCATCCGTACCAGGTCACCAATACAAGGTAGAGCTTCTTTTTATACTATCACTAGAGCTTTACCTATACATACTCCACCCATATTTATTATTTATACTTTCCATAATCTAATCATGGTGATTCAAGGTCCCTAGGGTAACTCTTTTAGCCCACTTAACCTAACTCCACCTCTACATGAACTTCCATGTAGTTAAAGAATGAATTTCCCCAAATTCTTTGGTGATGGGAGAGTTCATATTGATGAACACATTGTAGCTTTTAGCATAGCCTATGGTGTGATAAGTGTGGAATTTGAGGATGTGGCAGTCAGGCTTTTCATGGAAACACTACAAGGCACTACTGTAGATTAGTTCTACCATCTGCAAGCTCAGTTAGTGACTGATTGGGACATACTAAAAGCTAAATTTGAAGCTTGGTTCAAGCCTATAGAAGATTCACATGCCTTTCTAGCCCAACTCACATAGATGAAGAAAGAACCTCATGAACCTATGAGGGATTTCATTGTAAAGTTTGACAAGCTCAGGAACTAGATTTTTGTAATTTCTGAGTCAACACCTGAAAACCTCAAATGCTTCTTCATCAACTCACAGCTACCTGAAGTGATTTTTCTACTAAGACGTGCTGGCCACATAGACCTTGAGGCTACTCAAGAATTAGCTACTAAGGTAGAGGATGACCTTATCTTGGTAGGAAAGATAAGGAGAGATCTAAATAGAGGTAAATATTCTTCTTCCTTTGAATACTCACCTTTAGCCACCACTAATCCAATGGTGTATAAGCTAGCAAATGAATTGTTAGCCCTTAGAAGATAAATGACATAAGGGATGTCATCTACTCTTTCATATAGAGATGCACCAAGGAGGACATTCCCTAATCAATCATACCAAGGCCATGATGCCATGAACCAAGGGTAAGAAAATCATCTCCCTCCCCCTCACAAGAATAACCTTGCCATTGAAGCACCTCCAACCAACTTAGTGATTGGATATCTTGAAGCTAAATCAGATATCTCATTCCAGCTTGAGTTGAATCCTAAAGATGATGCTAATATCTTCACTGAGGAAGAAGAAGAATTAGCTGGTGACTCCAACATTGGTTTCCTAAATTATCAGGATGAACCCAAAAGTGAAGGTAATGCAACTGAGGGATCATATGTTGTATTCAATCAGTCCAAGAATCAATTAGCCTAGTAGGTTGATAAAGAAAATATAGAGGAGCAACCTCAACCAGTGATTTAAATTACTAAGTGGGGAACCACTCTTTCTTTCCAGTTAAAGGACCTAGTGATTGGAAGAAATGTGAGTACAAAAAACACCCCTACACCTTATACTTCAAATTCATAGTCTAGTTCTCCCCCTACCAAAACTCAAAAGGATGAACTCCCATCCTCTATGCCTAGTCCATTTCAGGCATTTGACATGATTGATCATATAAAGAAAACCAAAATTCAAATGTCTAAATTTGAATTTCTACTATCTAATCCTGAACAATTGGACAAATTAGTTCAATGCGTAAAGAACCAAACCATCCTTGAAAGATAAGAAGCTAAAAAGGTAACTCATGATCCCCCAAGGAACACATCTATCCCAAATAACCTTGTCATTACTCCTCGTATTACCCCTCAGACTGAACCTTTATATGTCTCATTACTAATAAATGGACATCAGTTGAATAATTACATCATTGATTCTGGAGCTTCAGACAACATCATGCCTACCAAAGTGGTAGAATCCCTTGGTCTCACATTGACCAAAACATTTGGTAGATGCTTCTCCATGGAGAACAAGCAAGTACCACTATTAGGACAAATCAAGGATGCTCAATTTGCATTTGCAGCATTCCCAAACAAAAGAATCAATATGACTATCTTGGTGGCCAATGTTCTGGCATCATATGGCATCCTTCTTGGGTGGAATTTCTACAAGGATGTTGGAGGTGAATTGAGCATGGACCTATCCGAAGCAAAGATTCCAGTCAAGGGTATTATAAAAAGATTACTTCTTAAAAAGGAAGCAAAATATGTAGTCACCCAGTCGTCAACACTTGAATCTCAAATTATGTTTGAGTCTTTAGGCATGGGTAAATACTTCTTTTCCACAAAAGAAGTTCACGAAGCACCTGTTGAAGCTATTGAACGTGTCAACCTAGAATACTTTCAGCTGGAACAATAGAAGAATTGGTGGAGCACAATGTAAGTACAGAAGAATCCCCCTTTCCAAATGAAGAAGAATCCAAAAAAAATCAGTGTCTAATGAGGTATGGATTCTAGAATTCAATGGCAACTACTCCTCTACCAATTTAGGAGCTAGGATTGTGCTAATATCTTCTCAAGGAGATATTTTTCCTTCATCATACAAGTTACAGTTCAGTAACACCAATAACAGATCTAAGTATGAATCTCTCTTACTTGGATTAAAGGCTGCTCATGATAAATGCGTCAAGCTCCTTCATGCTAAAGGAGATGTTGAACTAGTGGTTTATTAGGTGAGAAACCTATACCAAACTAGAAATGAGAGATTGTGCCATTATCGCAATCTAGTTTGGGATAAAATTGAAAACTTTGATGCTTTCAGCATCTTTGTAGTTCCCAAGGAATTTAATGATAAAGCTGATGCTTTGGCTATCTCAACCACTCTTTTGGTTCCTCACCCTAACTTCAAAGGAGATAGGCACATTATTGAGCTAGTCTTTCGACCAAGTGTACCTAATAATGCCAGTCATTGGCAGGTGTTTAATAATGACAACCAAATCATTGCCTTCCTAGAGAAAAAAGATAGCTTTGAACAACTACACTTTGAAGGTAGTGATCCTTAAAAGTTTGAACCAACTCTTGAATCAAGTACAGATGCAAGTGAAGAGTTCCTACAACTTAAAGAGAATAAAATCCTAAAAGGGATAGTTTTCTTTGAGAAGTTGTTTGAAAAATATGACAGGTCCATCAAACAATAGCAAATAGATTTAAGCTCCTCCCAAAAGTTTGATCAGGTAAATCTGGGTACCAAGGAAGATCCCAAGATGGTGAACATTGGGAAATGGTGCACTCTTGAGGAGAGGTTCAAGTTCACTACTTTGCTTAGCCAGTACATGGACGTCTTAGCATACTCCTATGATGATTTGAAGTCACTTAGGTCTGATGAAATTTACCATGACATTCCTCTCAAAAGTGATTCAGCACCTTACAAGAAAAAATCCAAGCAGTACAATTTGAAGATATTAGATATTATTTTTTTGAGATAAAAGAAATGCTGAATGTTAGGATAATATTCCCAATTCATCATTGCACATGGATTGCAAATATAGTGCCTATAAGGAAGAAGAATGGCAAAATTTGACTTTGTATGGATTTTAGGAACTTAAATCAATCATCTTTAAAAGATAACTATCCTTTGCCAATCATGGATTAAGTGCTTTAGATAGTGACTGGTTCAGAAATGTTGTCAATGCTAGACAACTTCTCAGGATACAATCAGGTTGAAGTTGGTGAAGTAGACTAGCATAAGACTACGTTCACCACACCTTAGGGCACCTTCACCTATAAGAGAATGCCTTTTGGCTTGATAAATGATGGCACCACCTTCTAAAGAGCAATGGACCTTGATTTGAAAGATGAAATGGGTAAGTTCATTGTCATTCACCTTGATGACTTGATGGTCTTTTCTAAGCATCACCTGGATCATATGCGCCACTTACAACAAGTGCTAGAATGCTACCACCAAAATGGCATTTCCTTAAACCCCAAGAAGTCTATTTTTAGAGTAATAGAAGGAAATCTTCTTAGACACATTATTTCCCAAGAAGGCATAAATATTGACTTAGAAAGAGTCAAGTCTATCCAAGAGCTCACTTTGCCCACAAGTAAGATTGTAGTTCACTCTTTCTTTGGAAAGGTGAATTTCTTACAAAGGTTCATCCCTAAGTTTGTTGAAAAGACTCGACATGTTGTAAACATGATGAAGGGAAAGGCCACATTTAGCTAGACTGAAGAAGGAAAATTGGCATTCCAAGTTATCAAGACTGTTATTGCCCATGCCCTAATTCTGGTTTGTCTAGACTATAACAAGGATTTCACTATATATAGTTATGTTTTCGAACACACACATTCAGCCATTTTGGTTTAGTAGAACCAAGAAGGTGTGGAATCTCCTATTTATTTCATGATTTATCCTCTCAAACATCATGATCTTAAGTACTCAAACATGTAAAAGCATGCTTATGTAGTGGTGAAGGCAGTGAAGTATATCTGCTTCTACATCTTGTATTCACACATTACTGCCTTGGTTCTTGATACCACAGTCAAATCCATACTAACTCAAAAAGAGTTTGGAACCAAAATATGGAATTGGATTTCAAAAATCCAAGAGTTTGATTTAGTCATCAAACCAACAAAGTTGGTACATGGAAAGGGCCTATGCCAATTGATTGCTAATAACAAGCTAGAAGGAACAGAGCATGAAGACGAAGAAATTAAAGACATGCCAATAGTCCTCTTTGTATCCACTAAAAATGATTGGTATTTAGATATTTCTCATTTCCTTACTTATGGTGAGTGTCCTACCCACCTATCTGGTAAAGAAAGGAAGACTGTCAAATTGAAATCCACCAATTTTGTCTACTGGGATAATGGCCTGTACAAGAGGAACCTTGATGGAGTGTTCCTTCACTACGTGGACAAGGAACAGTAAAGCCAAATTTTGATCTCCTTCCACAATTTGGCCTATGGAGGACATTTCTCTACTCCTATAACTACCCATAAAATTCTATGGTCTAGGTATTACTAGCAAACTCTGTTTCAAGATGCATATAAATGGGTAAGGAAATGTGAACTATGCCAGCAGTTTATTGGAAGACCCAAGTTAGCTACCCTACCTCTCAATCTAGTGGTCATATAAGATCCATTCCATCAATGGGGAATCAATTTCATTAGTGATGTAAACCCATCGTCAAGTGTTGGACATGATTATGTCCTCACGGCCACAGACTACTTCACCAAGTGGGTGGAAGCTATCCCAACCAAGCATGCTACTTTAGAAGTAGTGTGCAATTCCCTCAAGGAGAATATCATTTCTAGGTTTGGGGTCCCAACCAAGATTGTCACTAATAATGTATCTTGTTTCACTTCTTAGGAGATTACTCAGTTTTGTTTTTACTATGGGATTACTTTTCGCAAGGGAATGGCCAAGCTGAATTAAGCAACAAGAACTTGGTGACTATCATCAAGAAGATGTTAGATGACAACCAAAGGACATAGCATAAATCATTATTTGATGCTTTATGGGTAGATAGGATCACCCTAAAAATGGCGATTGGTATGTCTCCCTTCCAACTTATTTATGGGATCAATGCTGAGATACCAATCACCCTAGAATTGCTAGCATTGAAATTAGCTAAGGCAATTGAAGATCAAACATATAAAAGCTCCATTGATAAGAGGATCATGTGCCTAACTAAGTTGGATGAGTATAGAACTATGATGGTACACTGAATTGTAGCCCATCAAAGCCTGGTGAATAAGCTCTTCGACCAAAAAGCAAAAGATTGTGATTTCTAGATTGGAGATCAAGTCTTGATGTGGGACAAAAGGAGAGAACCCAAGGGGATGCATGGGAAGCTTGATTCCTTGTGGAGGGGCCCTTTTACTATTCATTATCTAAATGGTAAAAATAGCTTCCTATTGAATTATCAAGATGGCACGCTCTTTTCTCTATCTCATAATGGGCAACATTTGAAGCACTTCAATTCTTGAAGTATCAGATAACTTCACCTGTACATATGTATATTTGTATAACCTTTGTTTCTACTTTATGTTGTTTGTTTTCATTTTTTGAAGCCTTTATTTTTGGGTAGCATGACTCCATAGCCCAATGGCATACTTCAAGGCACTGGAGATTCTGGTCTCTACTCCCCTTAGCTATTCCAAGTTTTCAACTGAAGGAAGTTCCCCAACTAGAGCCAGCTATTGTCCCCAAAAATTTCACTAATATTTGGGACAACCTACGAACTATTTTGGTTCAAAAGACCAAAATAATCTCTTCCCTTCTCAAAATTTGTTCTGAGCTTTCAAATTCCTCATTTTTCAAGCTTTTTTAGTAAAGGGACTAGTAGGTTCCAAGGGTTCATCAAAAAGCTTCTAAGCAAGGATTGAACCATTGAACCATCAAACCATTGAATCTTGAACCATTTTGATTCAAGGGTTCAATGGGTTCAAGGTTCAACATCGTCAACAAGTTTTAAATAGTCAAGCATTTTGTCAAAATTCATTAAGATTCAATCGCTTCATGGTTCAACGGTTTGAAGGAGTGCCTGAAAGGAAAAAAGCCTGAGAGTGGAAGCTGCCAAGTGTCATCTACCATGATACATTATAATTTGTTTCTAAATGTAGTAGAAGTCACCACATGTCCTTTATAAAGCTTGGTAGAAGCTACCAAGTCTCAACATTTGTAGTTTCTTCCTTTTGTTTTGTTATTTGAGTAAGGACTATGGTGGACCCTAGGTGAGTTGCTAAAATGAGTGGAAGCATGCCAAGTGTTATCTACCAAGACACATTATAATTTGTTTCTAAAAGTAGCTAAATGTGCCACATGTCCCGTTATAACTCAGTGGATCACGACAAGTGTATGTGTCCACATTTCAAGTTTCTTATAAAGCTTCTTTCAATATGCTTCTCTCAGAGTTCAGTGAAGGATGCCACAGTTTTAATCTGTATTTCTAAAAAGTAGTGGAAGTTGCCATGTGTCCTTTTTAAAGCTCAATGGAAACCACCAAGTGTCAACATCCATAGTTTCTTCCTTTTGTTTCGTTATTGAGTAAGGACTATGGTGGGCCCCAGGTGAGTTGTTAAAACTAGTAGAAGCATGCCAAGTGTCATCATCCATGTGAATCCAAATGAATCCCAAATGTTTCTATAATATTTCTAAATCTCAACAAAAGTCACCATGTGTCATCTTCCACAAGACTCTTAGAAGGTATCTAAAGCTTCTATAAGTTAAGCGAATGTTGCCAAGTGTCCTCACCTATTTCATAGTGGAAAATGCCACGTGTCACTTGTTAAGATCAGCAAAAAGTGGCCAAAGCAAGTAGTTTAGACATGAAGGATTGATAAGAAGGATGATGGGCCCGTAGCCATCAAATTTAGGGTAACCAACTAGCCATTGGCTTTTAAATGATGACAGACCTAAAGATGTCAAATTTGCGGCAATTAAATAGCTATTGATCTTTGTAGGCTTAAGTGTGGACCTGAATACTTTCAAATGCATTCAAAGACCTTCAAGGTGAAAGGAAGAACTGCTAAGAGGAAGAACCAAAAGAACTAGAAAGGAGAAAAGATAGCTTGAGGGCTCAAATTGTAGCAAAAAATGGGGAAGACTGGAAATATCTATGCAGTATTTATTCCAGTAGGTGGAACAATCCACCAAGTAGATATTTGAGCCTGTAAACATTGAAGGCATGGCTTGTTTGTCTCCTTTTGCATAAAGGTGAGGGGGACAAATACATAGACATTAGGTGACAAACCAGATGACTCACACCCAAGAAAAGACATTCAAGATGAATTAACATGCCACAGTTAAGGTGGCTGCCCTATTCCAGCATGGCCCTCTTTAACAAAATTGAAAATACATTCAATGCATTGAGTATAGCACGAGTCATTCCATGGCACAAAATGCCAAGCCTTTCTTGGCTACTATATATTGTATTCTCTTGTGTCATTTTAAGGGAGATATTTTTGATAAAGGAAGCAAAAACTCTGCCAAAATTGAGAGACTATCACTGAGACTTTGAGCTCAGGTTGTTAATCATATTTCCTTATTTAAATGAGAAAGCAAGTTACTTTTAGAATTTTTGCTATCATAGCTTGTGTCATTTAGGGGATTATTCTTGTCTATCTTCTAAATGTGTTCTTATCCATTTGATGAAATAAATAGAATTTGTGGAGATAATCAAGAAGGTGACCTGAAGCCAACTGTGGGAAGACTTTGTGCTATCTATAGTTGCCATTAGTGTGTTTCTTTGTTTTCTGTTTCTATGTAAAAGACCTTAGGATGACTTTGTGTCCTCATTGTCTTTCATATTTCACTCTTGGGCAGTCAAGGTGGAGACTTTGTGCTACATCTCAGGTTGTTGGTTACTCAGCACCCCTGTTACCTATCATTTGTCACTATGTAAAATAACTCTTGTTGTTTCCTATAAGACCACTTCTAAAAAAAGAGAATTTCCTTTAGTGTCTTCACCAAGGTTTCTCCTTTGTGTGTGAGCATCATCTCTAAAAAAAGAGAGATGGATGGTGTTACCCTACCCCTGAGTGTTATTTTCTGCATATATTTATAGTATATAGCTCCTTATATTTAACAGGGAACCTCCCCTTGATGAGAGGAGAGATTTATCCCCTTTTTATGTAGTAAACTTACACATCTGGATGACCAATCTCCCTTGTTGTGGTGGATAAGACCTATTTTGCTCATCAGTTAGCTAATTGACAAAATATTCACCCAACATGTTTCATTTCCTTAACCTTTTCTTGTCTTCTCTTTTTTTAAGTTATGAGATTGCTTGTATCTTCCCCTTTCCCTTATTTGCATGGTTTTAACTAGACACAACTAAGAAACCAATCAAATCAGGATCCACCTCCTAATCATTCATCTTCTTCTTCTCCCTCATCCATAGAGTACATCTGAGATGTAGAGAGTTTTCCCCATCCTTCTAGAAGTCCTAACATCCATTGGATGGTTGCCTAAGGTGGTGCAAATGTCTCCACCTTTTTGGATAATAACCCCATATCCCTCCAACATTACCTTCACACCATATCTCATTCTACCCCGATTTTGCTTCTACCTATTGACCTGCCCTAGGGTATGCCATCCCATCTTATGGGTGAAACTTCTATTGACATCATTTACACCCAAAACTTGGTCACCCAAGCATCCTCTTCTATCAATAATCCAACCAATACCACCATCTAAAACTAACCCATCCAACTAACCAACACCCAAACACCTTCTACCCCCACTAAAAACCCTTCTAGTATAAGAACAACCTAACCTTTGGGCACCAATACTCTACTTACCATGGGATTACCCTCTACTAGTGTTACCACCATTCCTCTCATTCCTAATCCACCTACCTCCACTCCATTCTAGATCTTGGTGGTTCCCATACCTTCTACCCTTCCACCCATCAGTACCAAAGTTACCACCTATCTTCTATCTATCCACCCAACCATACCTCCTACCCAACCTACATTAATCTCTTAGCATATGCCCATTGCACCAAACCCAAACTACATCCCTAACCCACAAGGGTATGTGCCTCTACCTTCCACCCAACCACCTATCTCCACATATTCATATGGTGTCATCCCAACCAGCCATGTCCATATACCACTATGTGGTAACTTCTCAACCTCCCACCAGTTACCCATATGATGCACCTACTTAAACCCAACATAATCTACCATAAAAATATAGGGGTATATAAAAACAAATGGATTTTGTCAAAATGTTAATGGATAAAATGACTAATTTGGAGTCATCTATCTCTGGTGCCTATAAGCTCTTATCCTATGAAAAATTTGTAATGAACCAATTCATCCATCCATCCCCATTCAACCTAATCCTTATCAATGGGAACTTTCAAAATTTTCAAAATTTTAGAGCAAGGAAGACCCTCAACAACATCTGAGAGCATTTAGGTATTATTTCTCTTTGATTGCCAATGATGATGCTCTCCTTCTTTACACCTTTCCCATGTCTTTATCAGGTTTAGAACTAGATTGGTATATTAATATTATAAAGCACTCCCTCTTTTCTTTTTCCAAACTAGCTTTAAATTTATTAGATCACTTTTCGATAAACATCTCTAAGAAAGTTTAAATCACTGATCTCTACTCCATTCAATAATTCAATGATGAGTCTATAGTTGACTTAGTAGCCTATTAGATAAACTTGATCAATCAACTCTATTTATCTATGCCCCAACCCAAGCTAATTAAACTCTTTACTTGAGTTTGTGCCAAACACATTTCCTTCACTTTACGAGTTCAAAATTTCAAGACCTTTGATGAGACTTTCACCATGGCACATAAATTAGAAAATAGAGCCATTGATGAAGGGAAGTTAAAATTGAGAAACAAGAATTTAACCTTCAAATAAAATGATTTTTCCTCCTCCAAACCTAAAAATCAAACCAATGCTAACACCAAAAACAAGGGAACCAAAAATGTAGTTTTTCTTAAAACCACCCCTTGACCTATTGTTAACCAATCCAACTCTTCTAGTTCTTCCAATTAGAACACTAGAAACCCAAACCACAATAACCAAAATCAATTTACTCCACTAGGGGATTCATACACTTTGGTCTTGGAAAAGTTGTTGAAAGTATATATCATATAACTCTTACTGATAAAACCTCCACATCAATTCAATTCTTCTCATCTTATACCTGGTTGGTATAAGGAAAATGAATTGTGTGCCTTCCATTGTGTCATTGGACATGATGTTAGTAGGTGAAATACCTTCAATAACATCATATAAAATCTCATTGAAAAGGGTAAATTTTGTTTGATAACCCTAATGCACCCCCAATCAATCACTTGACATCTTTAGATAGCCATTTCCCAACCATGCCCCTTACAAAAACATTGAAAATAATAGAGAGGAATCCTCTCACAACCACAAAGTCCATACCATTAATGTAGTTCTTAGTCAACTTATTATTAATGAAACCATTAACAAAACTACCTTTTCTTTCCCTCCACTTATTAAGGTAGTGGAGTCACTCTCCATTACTTCAAAAAATAAAACCTATGAAAAAACACCTCCACTTTCTCCACTCATTGAGGTGTTTGAGCTACCAACCTCTCCTTTGAAAGGCATACCAAAAGAGGTAGCCATTATCACTATATCATTTTCCTCCATCATACAAAAATCCACTCTTTCTTTAGAAATCATACCTAAATAATAGATCACTCTACCTATTCTCTTATAAGAGACTCATCTTCCAAAAACCTAGAGCCTTTGATTGAGGAAAAGGAAGAGGTAACCACTTCTCTCTCCACCCATGGTTTTGATATTTGAGATCAGTATCAAAGGGATCAAACCCATATATAAGCCCTTATCTATATTGGTTCAAAACTTAGAGTACTTATCTCAACCCAACATAGATTGTGCCACATTTTAGCACCATCTCAGGCTTCCTTACCTAACCAAGCAAGAGCCTCCAACCACGCTACTATCATCCCAACCTCCCATTTTCACTATCAAACCCACTATAACCATAACTAAGCCATTAGAAACCTCTACCAATCAAACCATAACCAAACCATCTAAATTAAATCCACCTAAAATAACTAAGTCACCCTCTACCATTCTAACCAACCCCACTAAAAACCTTGTCATCTTCCCTATTCATAACCTTACTCATCCCTCATTAAAATTAGAATTAACTTCACCAAACCTATCAAAGAAATCCAAAACCAAGCCAACAAAAAATTTGAAACCACCCTAGATTCCACAAACCAAAAGTCTTCCTCCCCTTTCCACTTTTCCTTCTATTCTAGGACCTCACCCTTCTACCTTATTCAAGAAACCAACCATCCCAAACAAATACCACATCTAACCACCACTTTTGGTTACACCATCACTCTTACTTTCATCCTCACCTATTTTTACCAAAACTTCTATAACCACTTCTTAGGCATCTACCACAACACCTTTCACCCCCAATAAATCCATACCAAAACCATCCACCAAGAATGCTCATTCACCCAAATATATTACCATTAAACCCATTCTTAAAAGAGCTTCCACCTTAACTACCAAGCCTAAGACTTCCATGGCTTTACCACCTTTGCCTCAGTCTTACTCAACCATCTTGTAGAGGTTATTATAAACATCTTGATTAACCTTGCCACCTATCAAACCATTTAACCCACATATTACTAAGCCATCTTGGTATAATGACAAAGTAGTATTCTCATACCATAGAACACCTAAGCAATTTATTAAGAACTATAAAATTCTCCAAGTATTAATCCATCAGTTGTATCATGAGGATGACTTATTGTTAGATGAGCCTCATATGAGCCCAACACTAGCCCAATAACTAAGATCCATTAACCGACACTTACCTACTCCACCACTCTCATCTTAGAGTGAAGTAGAACTAAATCAATCCTCTAGCATGATTCTTTCTCAAATCCATACCATCTAAGTGGTCACATGATCATAGACTCAACAAAAAGATAACGAAAAGGCAAATGTGTCCATTCCATGGACATATCCCTCTTTCACCACCCAATCACCCAACTAAAACCAAACACCTTCAAATTCAACCAAACCCAAGGTGTCCATCTTGGGTCCCCCTCAATACAACCCATATGAATCAATCTAATGAGTATTTATAAATTAACTTCACCAAACATTAGTGAATATGAGTTTGTATGAACTAATCAATATCTTGCCCCACCACCACCAATAAATGATAAAATCTTTGCAATATATAGAGGTTCAACTAGAAGACCCATAAATCTAGTAGCCTTTATCAAAGATATTCAAAATTTCAACATTATTACCTTTAAGGATTTAGAAATAACCTCCATCCATTTAGATGATCCAAATCTTCCCCTCTTCATTACCACTTACATCAACCAAAACTATATCAAGGGGGTTATAATTTATGGGGGAGATAGAATCAACATTATCTTCTCCCATGCATACAACTAACTCAAATCACCCAAGAAAATTATGTCAAAAACCTTAGTAGTAATTTTATCATTCAATTATACCATGGCCACAACTTTAGGGACTGTTATCCTTCATATTTGCCTAGGAGCCTGCATGCTTCCTAAACTCTTCTATATAGTAGAAAGAGAGTTCAAGTACAATGTTTTATTAGGATGACCTTATATTCATTTCATGGGTTGCGTGTCATCCACCTTGCACCGATGCATCAAATTTGACCATGAAGGTTAAGTTGTTACCATATAAGATGACTCAAGTCCTTTTATATCATACAACATGGCGTATAGACCTAATGTTGTTATCCTTCCTCCATCCAACAAGCCTCCATCAATAAAATATAAAGCCCCATATTCTTCTACCAATAAAGCATCTGCCAGCTCATCCATCCCTTCCACTCAAATCCCCACAATGGACCCTATAGAATCAACCTTCTAGTATCTTTCATTAGGGGAGTATCACCTTTTGACGCTAGACACTTTTCCTACTCCTCAAGAGTATGGGAATCTTAACCAACAACCTAGTTATGAACACAATATTGGATCCATTATTCCTTTTATGCCCTCAAATTTTCAAAGTATTTTAATCTATGGGGGACTTGATAAACCCTTTGACACTTTTTCCACCTCTTTCTCACCTTGACCATTCACTTCTAGTTTCTCCTATCTAGATAAACTAGATTTTGCCAAGACATGTCTTTATATGTGTGCTTGGAAGGGATTTGGTCTAAGATTATATGAATGTAGTCTGCATGAGTTACTTCTAATCAAGACCTAAAAACCTCATGAAAAGCATGGCCTCAATTTCACACCACCTAAAAAGTAAACCAATCCACCTCCCATTACCTTCATTTACAAGGAAATCTCATCCTCACCTTCCACTCCACTATCGATAACCAAGGATTCTTACATCATCCCCCCTAAATTTTTTTCATCAACATGATTAGCCTCAAAATCCTAACTTATCAAAAGGGTGGGGTGACTGTGACTATTCCTATAACCCATCTTGAGATGGTTGGAGATGACTCTCCTACCATTAATACTATTCAGTGTTAGGATGATGATTCCATTCTCACCTATCTTAGTGCAAAAGATTACTATATCCAAAAAGATCGTCCTCCTGAGACTTCAACCATGTTAAACAAATCCACTATGGATATCAACATGGGCACTATGAATAACCTATGTATTTTCAAAATCACCCAATCATTAAATTTTGAGGATCTTTGGGACTTCCCCTCCTTCCTACAAGATCATAACATAGCATTTTATTGGTCTTACAGTGACATGCCATGGATTTAACCCTTCATTATTACCCACAATATAGTCATCAAATGTGATGCCAAGCTCATTAGGAAAAAACTTCAATGAATGCACCCTTGTATAGTCCTTCTCATCAAAGAAGAGCTTCAACATCTCCTATCTATAAATTTCATCCAACCCATTAATTATCCCCAATGGGTCTTAAACATCATACCTATCACCAAATCCATAGGGGGACTTCATATATATGTGGACTTTTGTGACCTTAAACTTGCTTACCTAAAGGATGACTTTCCTTTTCCAATCATTGACCACCTTGTTGACCTTACAACCATCCATGAGATGTTATCTCTTATAAATGTATTCTCAAGTTACAATTATATCTTAATTGCCCCTAAATATTAACACAAAACTGCATCTATCACCCCATGGGTAAATTTTTGCTATAAGATCATGTCTTTTGGATTGAAGAACGTTGGTGCAACATAATAATTCACTATGACCTACATATTGCATGACCTTATTCACAAATTCATATAATAATATGTCAATGACCTTCTTGGGAAATCCAAATGTTGTAAAGATCATTTGGACATTATCAAGATTATCTTTGAATGACTCATCCATTACTGTGTCCATCTTAACCTTAAGAAGTGTATTGTTTGGGTCTTGTTAAGAAAGGTCCTTGGATTCATCATCTCCATTTGGTGAATTAAAGTTGATCCCACCAAAATAAAAGTAATCCTTGACATGCCTCATTCTATCCACTTCAAGAAACTCTATAGCTTGTAAGGGAAGATCCAATCCATTCTTCATTTTATCTCTCATCTCTCAGATCGATGCCAACCCTTACACAACCTTATAAATAAGTATGTATCTTTTAAGTGGAATATAAACTATAAAAAGGCCTTTGATTCACTTAAAATTTACCTTTTATCTCTACCTATCCTCATTCCTCCAAGGAAGATCAACCTTTTTAGGTTTGTATTTCTACCTTCGACCATTCCTTAGGGGTAATGTTAGCTCATTGAGATGAGTAACATAAGGAGAAAGCCATTTTATACATTATTCATACACTTTTAGAGTATAAAACTTAGTACACCCATACTAAGAAACTCTACCTCACCTTGGTCTTTATGGCCACCAAAATTTTCCATTACCTCTTCAACCACAAGACCAATGTCATAACCAACACTGACTCACTCAAGTATATGCACTCAAGCCATACCAAAACCAACATATGGCTAAGTGGCTCATGCTTT
Source organism: Torreya grandis (assembly GCA_037957365.1). Taxonomy (NCBI): domain Eukaryota; kingdom Viridiplantae; phylum Streptophyta; class Pinopsida; order Cupressales; family Taxaceae; genus Torreya; species Torreya grandis. The sequence continues at coordinate 278,917 of JARHVA010007349.1, forward strand.
TGGATGATTTTATCCTTGAGCTCTTATAGCATAATTTAATTAAAGGGAAAGTTATTATTGATAAATTAGACTACAAACCATTAACTGATAATTGACCTCCTCCTCTTGAGTTTACAGATGAGTCCATTGTAACCCTATCTCAAGTATACTTCACCTATCAAGTGACTATGTTCTTTGATGGATAAAAGTATCAACATGGTGGGAGATATGTAATCATCCTTATTCCCCTTCATGATGAACCTCTTCTTTTATCTTTCAAGCTTTATTTTGAATGTACTAACAATATGGCTGAATATGAAGCCCTAGTGATAGGTCTCTATACTTCATTAGCCTTGGGAGTCAAAATTATCAACATATTTGGTGAATTTTAACATTTGGTCAATAAAATAAATATCTCTTACCAATTTAATAATTATTTCTTACAATAATATAAACAACTAGTTGATGTACTCTTAAAATCATTTGCACACTGCCATCTCCAAACCATTTCATGATCTATGAACAAGTTTAATGATATAATAGCTTCTCTCACTTCCCAAATCCCATATACACCCTTGGAATTTAATTTATATGTTATTATCCATTCACTTACCCAACCTTCTTATATCAAATCAAACTCTCATACCATATTTAATGTGGAAGAGACCCAACCTGACCTTTGGTACTAGTAAACCTTTAATTATCTCAACCTTGACATCATCCTTTCCAACATTTATAGTAATTCTCAAAGAGCATTTATTAATATAACCTCATGTTATACCATCTTAGGGGGAATTATTTATAAACATGGCTTTGATGGTTTCCTCTTCCATTACCTACATAGTCATGAAGACTCTCATTCTATCAAAGAAATGCATAATTAGATATGTGGGGGATATTTTAGTGGCCTAACCATCACTAAATACATCCTTTTCCTTGGGTATTATTGGCCCACCCTTAACCAATATTTCTATTATTATGTGAAAAAGTGTGTCAAATATCAACAACATGCTAGTTTACATCATGCACCTATTCATAATCTTTAAGTATCTAAAGATTTTTGGCCCTTCTCATAATGGGTTATGGATCTCTATTGGATAAATTAACCCCCATTCTTTGTAGTTACATCATTCTATCATCACTACAATTGAATATTTCACCAAATGGGTAGAGGATATTCCTTTCATCTTAACAAAAGCTAAAAATATTATTGACTTTATCAACCATCGCATTATCTATCATTTTAGTGTTCATAAAATTATCACCGATAATGGCAAATATTTCAAAAAAAAATCCAAGGTTGTTGTGATGTGTTTAGTATCAAGTTAAGTTTCTCATCTCCCTATCATCAACAAAATAATGTACAAGTGGATCTCTAACAAAACTCTCAATAATATGCTAACTTGCACATCCCTTTTGAATTATAGGTATATTTCACTAGCATTAGAACCACTAAGGGTGCTGCCCCTTTCTCTCTTGTGTTTAGAGCTGAGGCTATCTTGCCTCTCAAAGTCCAAATTCCCTCACTTCACATATCCTTGCAAGATATCATTTATGAGAATGATTATTATCAAGAATGTTTATCCAACTTGAGATAATTAATAAACATCACTTATTTGTGGTCACCCACCTTAATGTTTATCAAGAGCAAATCAAGCATGCTTATAACAAATACCTCAAAGTAAAAGAATTCAATATCAGAGACCTCATCCTAAAGGAAAATCAACATGTAACCAATATGGAAAAAATCAAGTGGGGAAAGTTTTATTTCAATTAGATTGGACCTTATATCATAATGCATAAATATGGATCAATAGCTTACAAGTTATCCTCTCTTGAAAGGAAACTAGAACATGAGCCCCTCACTACTTCACATCTATGCCCTTTATTTTTTTAAATAGGATTGAACTCACATTTTGTCTAACTTAATCTCATCCCTTTTTTTCACCCATATGTATCCCCTTATTTTAGGGACAAACTAATTAAATTTGAATCATGTGATTATCTATTATAGACTTCACCTAATATTAAACATGGGTACCACAATTCCACCCATGGCATGACTCTCATGGTACTTTTCCCCTTTTATAGGATCAATTCCCATGGTCATTATCCCTTAAACCTATTTTAAATACCATCCACCTTCTATTTTTTTATTTTTTCCTTCATAAAGGTGCACCTCTAAACCTATATAAGCAAGTCAATGTCATTAAAAACAAAAATCAATAGTAAAATTAAAAGTGATAAAAAGAAATCATTTTGTCTACTCCCTTGAAGGAAAACTACCAAAACATATCAAAATTACTCAATATAAGGTAGACTACTCATTTGAAGGATAGATATCCATAAGCCTTAAAAAAAAGATCACAAACTTAGTCCATTCCCTTGAAGGATGGCTGAGTAAAGTATTTGTCAAAAAATAGCAATTTATTTGAAGCTTCCCACATCGATCGACTTCCTTATCCCTCCAAACAATAACATAATAGCAAAAGACCCATTATCAAAATTAGAAAAAGAAAAATAATTTTTGAAGCCATAATCAACTTTCATAAGTAGACTTCTCTCATCGATAATTTTACACTTTATATGACATGGACTTGTTTATAATGATTCTTTGGTAACTTACCAAAGAGGCATGTTAGTCTCACAATAAGGTTCCATTTTCATACATCCCCCCTTTATACACTCTTTAAACAATGTATTTTGAGCTTACTTGACATTATGTGGTCAATCCACCTTTTTAACCAACTAATGGATGCTAATGTGAAGCATTTAAAGGACTAATGTTTATAAGTTGGTCATAATACAATTTATTTTAGTCCTTGATAAATAAGAAGCATTGTGCCTTCTTATTATTTTCTCCTATATAATTGTTGACACATTCATTATGGAATTTGTCTCTTAATTATCCTATCTCCCTCACATTTAGTTTTCTAATCCCACTTACTTTATGTGTCTTAAAATGAAACCACCTTCATCTAATCATATGCATCCCATTAAAAACATTTAAAAATCCAATTATGTGTTTATTATGTGTTGTGCCTTTTTAAGTGTTTTTTGAAAAGAACATATTAGCCATCATAACCAATAATAACAAACATAAGATCATCACAATATTACCTTTTATCACATCATCATTCAACAAGTCATCACATGTAAATCTATCTCAAAAATATATCTAATCATAGATAACATCATCACATCACAATCAACTCATCTAAATAGCCAACACCACCAACTAATCATGAAATGTCTATCATTGTTTAATCATACATCATCCACATATGCCATACATCACATGCTTATCTAAGTAAGAAATCAAATATTCATCCACATTTCCAACAAAACATCTCATCATAACAAACATCATCATATCGTGAACATCACATTACCTAATCATAACATCATAATCATCCTACCATCTATCACATCCATAGAACTATAATCCATTAACCCATAACCACGTCATGAACATAAATTAAATCATAGTCATCCATAACCATAACAATAATAAAAAACATCATATTCATGTCCAACAAATCATAAACATTATCATATCATAAACAACATCCATCAATATCGAATATCATCACGAGCATAAATTAAATAGCCACATCATTACATGCCTAGCTAGGTCAATACACATAAACCATAACATGCTAATCATAATAATATCAAATCATAAATAATCAACTTAGTATACATAATAATAGACTATAAACCATCATCACATCCATATATCATAGGATCATAATCAAAATAATGGTCATATATACAATAATGTACTTATCTCTCATACATGTATATACATCTCTCTTTATTAACTTGTAGGCTAGTATCAAAATCATATAGTACATCAAAAATACAATGTCTCATAATAGTCTAAGCCCTTAGAAAACCATTGTCTCCTAGAGCCTGCCCTCCTAAGCCTACCTATCCCCATATAGATGTAATTGACTGATTTGGTGTCACACTACTGGCCCCTCTAGTGATGCTAGCTTTATAATCATCTCATATGGACTCACTTGGTATATGTATAAAAAATAATGCCTCATAGTACTAGATCTCCTCTACTATCACTATTTATCTTGCCATTGAGATAGTCCCTAGTGGTCCCATAGTTTTTGGCACTCCTCCTACCTACCTCAAATAATCTCTCTCCTAAGTCACCATGGCTAGTTGAGCCCTAACCTAATCCCTCTCCCCAGTTAGTGTGGCCACCTATACTTATGCCATGTCCCTCTCTTAGGTAAATGATGGTAAAGATGCTTATTTTATGGTTAGTACCACTCATGCCTAATCCCTCTCAATAATCAGTGCTTGTCTATTCAAGGTATCCTCACCCCTTTAATCACCACCCCCACCTCTACATCCACATACATGTCCTACATGCCCTCATCACCTCCAAAAATGGATGCATAATAATGTGCTTAGAACCACATAGGGTACCCATCATTAATACCTACATCATAGATCTTATCCCTTGTTGGTAGCTCTTCATGATCAATAAATATGTCCTTTGACTCTAGGACAAGTAATAAGAACTTCACATCCTCCCTTTGATACCTCAAGAAATCCCTTGGGATATCTTGAATGAGGCCTAACTACCTCATCACCTTGTTGAATGGGATCAAATCTACCTCTAGATATCATCTCTTGTAAATCCATGTGCAACTTTGTAGTGATAAAATTTGCCTCATATAACTAGCCTATATAGGAAATTAGACATATAGTTTCCATATCATGTTACCCACCACTAGTGCATCTAATTAGTCTCTATACCAATAGATATCATGTGTCCCTCTTCTTAGTTTTATGATTGCATAGTCATACATATATCACATAAACCCCATCCTAAAGTCCATATAAATAAAGTCATGGCATGACATCCCACCTGGTTGAAGAACCTTGATGTGCTTATAAGCCCAAAAATGTAGCACAAACCCAACACTGATACCATACCTCATATACACCTTGAATCCATAGATATCTCTATGTATCTACACTATAAATATATGTCCCTAAAAATACACTATCCAATCCATCACCATGTTGACCAAAACACCTAATAATAATCAAGAAAATCTACCCATGCTTGAGTCTAAAAATGCATAATAAGTCACTACCATCATCATAATAGTGATGACCCATCTCATACCCCTATCCATGTGATATAAGGGTTCATAATGTAGGTATTTAATGTACCACCTTATATGCACCAGGTCATTACTATATAACACACCCATGAGCTAGTCTCACTCCTCACCATCAATGTGTTCTATTAGCTCACCTTATGATGATAGTTGCATGATTTAGTCAATGTCCTCCAATAGGATCATCATCTCTTTGATAGGAAGAAAGAATGTGTTAGTGGATAGATCCCATCTCTTAATAATTACTACTAACATTGCCAAATCCTAGGGCACACACTAGTAATACTTGTTGCTACTTGATCCCACTATTGATAAGTGGTCCCACTCTTGGTTTGTCATCACTTGATAGACCTCATATAGAAACTATAGCTATTGATCTTTCATATATATCTACTCCCTCACATAAATGGTCATATTAATACCTTAGTTCACCCTACTCATCATACATCGCCTATGAACTACAACTTATTACCTCTATCTTTAACCTTACCTATTCACCCCTTCTACCAAACTACACCATAGACTTATCTTAGACTCTACCTATCATAACTCATCTATCCACCCATTTACCCATAACACTTTCCTAAACACACCCTTACCCACAAACCTCACCCATTACGTAATTCACCCTTAAATAACCTACACACCCTTTAAATTTAACCAACCCTTGACCCATTACTTTTAACAATTTCAACTTTACCATGTTCCCATTAACTACCAACAGTCGACTATTGATCAATGATGGTTCCCTTTGGAATTGTCATTGACCACCCACATTTTAAAATTGACTAGCGATAGTTTATTTTTGAACTATCACCGATCATAGCTTTAACCATTGATGGTTAGGGTACCAACTGCTAATGGTCACCACATAGTGACCTATCGACAGTCACCTATTGACCACTGATGGTCACTCATCTACTGGTGATGGTTGATAGTGACCATCAATAGTCATTATGTGGTGAATTTTGGTGAATAAACCTAACACTAACATCTTAAAACTATCTAAACATCAAACACATTCAATTTAAAACTTATCTAAACCACTATACCCTCCCCTACCTACACTAGCCCTCCCACACTTCACTCCCTCTAACATTTTCATCACCAAAACCTCCACCTACCCCATTATAAAAACCTAACCATAAACTATCCCTAACCCTAGGTCTAACACACCCTAACCAAAAAAACATACATTTAAATAAAACATTTCAAATTTAATTACATCCCCTACCTCATTACATTACCACCAACATAGAGGATCTATGGGAACTACCACCATGTCCTACATGCTCCCTCATCCCCTCTGCATCCTCAATGGTCAAACCTCACCTAGTAAATCTCAATAAACCTTACACACTCCACTCACTCCACATAATCTTTGGATAATAACATAATCACCATCATTTCTTTTTTTTTAAAATAAAAAAGCACTGTGGGTTACCAAATGCAAATGAGCACAAAGAAAACCTCAATAGACTTTTTAACCTCACCTTTTTAGGGATGATGTCTAATTATGAATGTTCATTAAGTGACCACTAATGGTTGACCTTTACCATTTATGGTCAATCTCTTTAAAACCTTTCCAACCTAACTTATCATTTGAACCATGATCAAAATATTTTTTACCCACTTATACCTTTGCCATTACCAACTACGCACCATTGGAGTAACCATTATCCACCAACCAAATAACCCACCATGTAACCTCGATATTGGTCATGTTGGTCCAAATTTTTCATTTTTTTAATGACCTTACCTTGATTGCTTTGAATGATATGACTACATTAACATCTTGAATAACTTAAAATTACACTATTTTTGTGCATAAACCATGTGCGTCTTATCAAGAGCATTTCCTACCTTAAATACTTGTGAATATACTAAACTTGCCTAATAGACTTAAGTTTACAATTGAAACCTAACCACCATGCCTAAATATAGTCACTTGGTCCACTTATCACTTGTCCTTCTAACACCACCTATTTTATTGACTATTTTAACCATGGAAACCTAGTGAATATGTGATATGTGATATCACACTTAGTCACAGTCTATGCACATTTTTCCACTTCAATTCCCAATCCAATCGATGTTATCATGCACTTATCCATTTTTAGAACCTATACCTAATTTTTTTTACCTCATTGAATCTTGATTTGAGGCGGAACACCTCGTCCTATGCTTGGGGCAACCAAACCATTAACCAACCTTCCATTTTTTGTTTTATAGCTTGATGAGATAAATTAAACAACAAAAGGGGTAAAATGTAGACACTAAGAAACCATTCATGATGGTTCTAGATGTTTAATTAACCCATAAACCACCGCTAGACCCCCTTAGGACCACTTCATAGCATTTTAACTACCAAACATAAGTCAAAATAGCTAACTTTGACCATTCTACCTTTGACCTATCAACTACTGATGGTCAAACCCTAACCACTGATGGTTAAACCCAATCACTGATGGCCAAGCTTTAACCACCTTAATGGTTAACTCCAACTCAAATATACCTTGCATTTTTATTCTTAGATACTCATATAATTATGTATGTTAAGATTAAAATTAGATGACATGTTAAGACCTTATTTAAACTTATTATTTCACCTCTCCCTTCTTGTTATAAAAAGAAAGGAGGAAGTGAAAGGGATGGAAATAACCATTAGAGAGAATCAATAATTATTAGAGTTTTTTGAATTAACTAATTTTATAGTTATCTTTCAACAAACAAGCAACTAGGTTAGAGATATAAAGTGTTACTGATCATCAATTGATGGTCAAAGTATCATCACTTTACTAGAACTTCTCCAGGGTCCACAACAAGTTTTTATTCACTCACCTCAACATTATTCATGCAAAAGAGTTAAGTATCTATTTTTAATAATTAGTTCTTTTATTTTTATCTCATAACTATCCTCTAGCCTAAACCCACCTCCTAGAATCACTCAACCACCTTCCAGACCAGACCTGCCCTTACCTAAGCTAAATCTGATAGTAACCATCAATGGTCACTTAACCATTGATGGTCTATCCCCAAATATTGATGCTTACCCAACCACCAATGGTCATTATGTGATAATTATGATATTATGCTAATTCCACCTATTAGACCCTAACCAAATCCCATTTTCTAACTTTATGCCTGATCATAGAACATCACCTTATTTCTTGAACTACATCTGATTCATTTAGCATTTATATCTAATCTTTTATTGTTATAGTTAGGTAAATTCATATATTTAATTCACTTCTTGTATTTTATTTTAGTATCTTCTATTATTCATGAAAGTAATTTATCTTTTATTTCCATAACTTTATTGTTTAAAAGTGTGGATTGATAACCCCCAGGAAAGATTGTTCTTCTTGGATATAGCTTTCTAGGCAATCCACCCTACTATCTAACCAATCAACTATATTTTTAGTGTTTTATTATCTACAAGTCATTCCTCCTAAGATAAATAAGAGTATTTACAACTATTTGTATCATGGAACACAAACCAAATCCAAGTTCTATTAACCTCACCCTTATTTTAAGTTTTACAACTTTCTTCTTAATAAATAAATCAAAATTTACATGAAACACATGGTACTTCAAAGATATAATTTTGTGTTTTATTTTCTTCTCATTTGTATCTCTATCCTATGTTGATTAAGTTTGTATTAGATTTGACTTTTTATTATTATCCTAGCTTAGTTTCCACATTTATATTCCCTTCATACATTTTAGCATGCTCGGTGGGACCTTTCCCAAATCTTTTTCATCTTATCTTATCTTTTTTTTTTGAAGATTTAATTAACTAATTTTTTATTTTATTCAAGGTTTTAAGTTAATTTATAACTAATTTATTTACTTTTTTTATTAAATCTAATCATTTAAGAAAAACACATGACTATTAAAATTGTTGTAACTTTTAATTTAGAATTTGATTTTTAATGATTTTTTACATGCTAGTTTAGGTTTATAATAGCTCTAATCTATTACAATTTCATAGAAATGTGATTTTTAAGGAGATAAAATTCATGTTTTTTTATTTATTTAGTTTTTTTATTTGTTTAGTTTTTTTATAATAAAAAAATCATGAATGTAAAAATGGCCATGACATTTTTTTTTCTAATTTTTAAAATGTTGCTCATATTTATATTAGAAACATATTGCCAAAAAAATTTAAAAACTCAGCTCATATTTTAGGAGATATCATCAAAATAGTGGCTGGTGTTTTTTGTTTTTTATAGATTTTATGTTTTGATGTGTGTGTGTACCTTTTTCTAACATTTTTGGCTAATTTTGTAGGTTGTCTTGATTATTATTCTTTCAAAACACTTACTAGCATTTGTATGTAGAAAACTTATCAAATATATCTAAAAATCAAATCAAGAATGTGAAAAACATTTATTTTTTTATTACTAATGGTTGTTTGATTTCAATTTTTCATTTCTTACAATAATTAGTTTTCATTTAAATTTTTATTTCTCATAGTAATTCCCTCATATTTTCATTTTGGTATTAATCCTTTTCATTTTCAAGCAACTTGTTTGTGTGCATTTTAATGTTGTGTATGTTCTTCCCTTGGTGTCATATTAGTGGCAATACATGGGAATCAAAAACAAATTTGAAACTTTTATGTTACCCAAGTTGTGCTTGTGTGCATGATCTTCTCTTGGCATCACATTGGTGGTAATACTTGAGAATTAGAGAAAAGCATTAAATTATTTATTTTTCTTTTTTTAAGGGCTTTATCAACATAGATTTCACTAATACATAGTAGGCCAACCCCATATACCGATAGGGTATATAAATTGATTTAAAGATATAATTTTTGGATAAGTGGTTGTGTTTTAAGCATGTTTTGAAGTGATGGGATTCCATGATCCAATACCTAATCCCTATACAACATGAGTTAAATTTTTATTTTTATAACATCAACACACTAAGACCCTAATGGCTATGTTGGGAACATTAGGACAAGACCCATTTGTGTGCATCTATCAAACTAAATTCTTCCATAGTTTTAGACCTCGTCATACCAAAATATATATAGAGGATTCTTGTAAATTAACTTGGGTATACCTTGAGCCTAGGTAAGCCATTCTATCCCTTTAGTTTGTAGTGCATCACTTAACATTTATCATTGAGAAGTTATTTCTCCCACACCCTTGAAACCAATCTTAGTGGGCCATGAGACTGATAGGATGCTCCATGATTAATTCTTTGAAATATTAGGATAAATATAATGCAATGGAAAAGTAAGTGACATAAGAATCCAATGGGTTACACAAGTCCCTTTTGATATATATTTTCACCTTTTTGTGCAATTTCATGTGTGTTTAGAATATGATGTGTTTGTTTGTTTCCTTATACTCAACCATGTGCTAGAAATCCTTAAGTGAAAACAAAAATACTTTTGAGTCTTTAATCCACATGAATTTAAAATCAAACATTCCAAAGTAAAACTCAAAACAAAATAGTTGTCAATCATAATTTTGGTCATTTTGGTATTTTTATTATCTAGTGACAAATATTTATTTAGTTAAGTCTTTCCCCTATCAATGTTTCCCATCACAAGACACATGATTATGATAAATAATCCAAGGATGAGGGATGATCCTTTTGATAATTCCCCTTTTCAGTTTGGAAATGCATAAAATCATACTAAGATCAAGGACAATGTTGAATATGAGTAATGTATCCCTAGATCTATTTCCCCCCTTCCCAACTCAGAGAGTATATACAATCTAAAAAAATGAGGTATTGTTACAAGCCTTAAGTTTAGGGGCTCAAATTCCACCTAATTTTGAAACCCAAACCATTCCACATCAAACTACTATTAGTAACCCTATTATCCACAACTAACCAAGTTTGTCATCGATTAGTTATAGCCTTGATTCCAACATCCCTTATCATTATATCTAATGGAATCCAATTCTATCACCTACCATATAGTATCACTCCACCCCCAAAGCCACAACAAATAAAAAAAACCCAATTAAAAAAAAACATTACCATGCATAGTGGTCAACCTAGTCAAGAGAATAAAAAAATTAAATTCACTCCTTTAGGAGAACCATATGATATATAATTTCAAAATTTGGTCACTGTGAACTTGGTCATATTTCCCAACACCAAAAAAATTATGAAAATGTCTCAAAACCTAAGTGGTATAGAGATAACAAATATTATGAATACTACATATCGAAGGTCATTACACCAATCATTGTATGATATTCAGGCATTATATCCAAGATTTAATTAATAAAGGATACATTACGATAATGCCAAGTATGTATACATTTGAAAATCATAGCTTTAGGGTATGTTAAAATGTTTTTATTGAGCCCAATTAGGTTACTCCACTTATAATTCAAGGTCATAAACTACCATCCATTTCTCATGAACCTCTTTTTGACACATCCATTTTCAACTAATTTATACTTGATCAACCCATATTCAAAAATCATGGTCTACATTCCATTTTTGATGAGAATATCTTCAATAAAGACCCCATTTTTGACCAAGCACTTATCTTTGACCAGGATCCCACTTTTGACAAAGATCATATTTTTTTACCAAGATCCCATCTTAGACCAATACTCCTCATATTAGATAAAACAAAAAGACTTAGAAAGAATTAGATTGCATTACACAACATACATTGCTTATCTACACAATACAAGAAGGCCTTATAAATTGGTAATAAAATGAACCACTCAAGAAACATGTGAAAAGGGTGGGTAAAATAACCAATGTCAGCTAGCACAAAATAGATAATCTCGATAAATAAACTATCATGTCAACCAAAGTGTTTAAGGCAACTAACCATGGACCTATTACCTTAGTTAATAACCCAAGGTAAATACATAATTATAATAACACCCTAACTTAATGACAAAACCAAAAACAAGACCAAGTTTATCTCTAAATTTTATGAACTTGTCTACACCAAGTGGTTTAGTCATTATATCAACTAGTTCCTCTACATTAGGATAGTAGAAGAGACTAATGTCTTCATTTATAACCAACTATTAGATGTAATGATCATAAAAATCAATGTTTTTGGTCTTGGCATGTAATACTATATTCTTCACCATCTTTAGAACACTTTAGTTGTCACAAAAAAATAGAGTAGGCTTTGATGACTCAAATTGAATATCTTTCAAGATTTTATTTATCCACATAGTTTCATAACCTGCACTAACCATATATTTATACTCTACTTCTATTAAAGATAATTCCACTATAGTTTGTAGTTTGCTCTACCATGAGAAAACTCCTAAACTAAGAGTGAATACATATCTTGTTGTAAATTTTATTGAATCTACTAATCCTACCCAATCAGAGTCAGAATATCCTAAAAGCTTAAAATATATAGACTTCTCATATAGTATGCTAAAGTCAAGAGTACCTTTGACATATATTAATACCCATTTTTTTAGCTAACCAATGTACTTATTTTAGTTTAGACATGAATCAAGATATAAAACTCACTACAAATCAAATATATGATCTAGTGGTAGTGAGGTAAATGAGACTACCCACTGGCTGATGATACATTATTTCATTGATTGGAGGTGAAGTGGTATCAATTGAAATTTTATCTCCAAAATCCATAGGTGTGTGTGTTGGATTAAAATCCATCATTCTAAACCTTTCTAGTAATGATTTGGCATACTTATTTTGTGACATGAATATAACACAATCACCTTGCTATGAGGGAATTACTATGAGAAATAAAAATTTAAATGAAAACTAATTATTGTAAGAAATGAAAAATTGAAATCAAACAATTAATTTTCAAGCAACTTGTTTGTGTGCATTTTAATGTTGTGTATGTTCTTCCCTTGGTGTCATATTAGTGGCAATACATGGGAATCAAAAACAAATTTGAAACTTTTATGTTACCCAAGTTGTGCTTGTGTGCATGATCTTCTCTTGGCATCACATTGGTGGTAATACTTGAGAATTAGAGAAAAGCATTAAATTATTTATTTTTCTTTTTTTAAGGGCTTTATCAACATAGATTTCACTAATACATAGTAGGCCAACCCCATATACTGATAGGGTATATAAATTGATTTAAAGATATAATTTTTGGATAAGTGGTTGTGTTTTAAGCATGTTTTGAAGTGATGGGATTCCATGATCCAATACCTAATCCCTATACAACATGAGTTAAATTTTTATTTTTATAACATCAACACACTAAGACCCTAATGGCTATGTTGGGAACATTAGGACAAGACCCATTTGTGTGCATCTATCAAACTAACTTCTTCCATAGTTTTAGACCTCGTCATACCAAAATATATATAGAGGATTCTTGTAAATTAACTTGGGTATACCTTGAGCCTAGGTAAGCCATTCTATCCCTTTAGTTTGTAGTGCATCACTTAACATTTATCATTGAGAAGTTATTTCTCCCACACCCTTGAAACCAATCTTAGTGGGCCATGAGACTGATAGGATGCTCCATGATTAATTCTTTGAAATATTAGGATAAATATAATGCAATGGAAAAGTAAGTGACATAAGAATCCAATGGGTTACACAAGTCCCTTTTGATATATATTTTCACCTTTTTGTGCAATTTCATGTGTGTTTAGAATATGATGTGTTTGTTTGTTTCCTTATACTCAACCATGTGCTAGAAATCCTTAAGTGAAAACAAAAATACTTTTGAGTCTTTAATCCACATGAATTTAAAATCAAACATTCCAAAGTAAAACTCAAAACAAAATAGTTGTCAATCATAATTTTGGTCATTTTGGTATTTTTATTATCTAGTGACAAATATTTATTTAGTTAAGTCTTTCCCCTATCAATGTTTCCCATCACAAGACACATGATTATGATAAATAATCCAAGGATGAGGGATGATCCTTTTGATAATTCCCCTTTTCAGTTTGGAAATACATAAAATCATACTAAGATCAAGGACAATGTTGAATATGAGTAATGTATCCCTAGATCTATTTCCCCCCTTCCCAACTCAGAGAGTATATACAATCTAAAAAAATGAGGTATTGTTACAAGCCTTAAGTTTAGGGGCTCAAATTCCACCTAATTTTGAAACCCAAACCATTCCACATCAAACTACTATTAGTAACCCTATTATCCACAACTAACCAAGTTTGTCATCGATTAGTTATAGCCTTGATTCCAACATCCCTTATCATTATATCTAATGGAATCCAATTCTATCACCTACCATATAGTATCACTCCACCCCCAAAGCCACAACAAATAAAAAACACCCAATTAAAAAAAAACATTACCATGCATAGTGGTCAACCTAGTCAAGAGAATAAAAAAATTAAATTCACTCCTTTAGGAGAACCATATGATATATAATTTCAAAATTTGGTCACTGTGAACTTGGTCATATTTCCCAACACCAAAAAAATTATGAAAATGTCTCAAAACCTAAGTGGTATAGAGATAACAAATATTATGAATACTACATATCGAAGGTCATTACACCAATCATTGTATGATATTCAGGCATTATATCCAAGATTTAATTAATAAATGATACATTACGATAATGCCAAGTATGTATACATTTGAAAATCATAGCTTTAGGGTATGTTAAAATGTTTTTATTGAGCCCAATTAGGTTACTCCACTTATAATTCAAGGTCATAAACTACCATCCATTTCTCATGAACCTCTTTTTGACACATCCATTTTCAACTAATTTATACTTGATCAACCCATATTCAAAAATCATGGTCTACATTCCATTTTTGATGAGAATATCTTCAATAAAGACCCCATTTTTGACCAAGCACTTATCTTTGACCAGGATCCCACTTTTGACAAAGATCATATTTTTTTACCAAGATCCCATCTTAGACCAATACTCCTCATATTAGATAAAACAAAAAGACTTAGAAAGAATTAGATTGCATTACACAACATACATTGCTTATCTACACAATACAAGAAGGCCTTATAAATTGGTAATAAAATGAACCACTCAAGAAACATGTGAAAAGGGTGGGTAAAATAAACAATGTCAGCTAGCACAAAATAGATAATCTCGATAAATAAACTATCATGTCAACCAAAGTGTTTAAGGCAACTAACCATGGACCTATTACCTTAGTTAATAACCCAAGGTAAATACATAATTATAATAACACCCTAACTTAATGACAAAACCAAAAACAAGACCAAGTTTATCTCTAAATTTTATGAACTTGTCTACACCAAGTGGTTTAGTCATTATATCAACTAGTTCCTCTACATTAGGATAGTAGAAGAGACTAATGTCTTCATTTATAACCAACTATTAGATCTAATGATCATAAAAATCAATGTTTTTGGTCTTGGCATGTAATACTATATTCTTCACCATCTTTAGAACACTTTAGTTGTCACAAAAAAATAGAGTAGGCTTTGATGACTCAAATTGAATATCTTTCAAGATTTTATTTATCCACATAGTTTCATAACCTGCACTAACCATATATTTATACTCTACTTCTATTAAAGATAATTCCACTATAGTTTGTAGTTTGCTCTACCATGAGAAAACTCCTAAACTAAGAGTGAATACATATCTTGTTGTAAATTTTATTGAATCTACTAATCCTACCCAATCAGAGTCAGAATATCCTAAAAGCTTAAAATATATAGACTTCTCATATAGTATGCTAAAGTCAAGAGTACCTTTGACATATATTAATACCCATTTTTTTAGCTAACCAATGTACTTATTTTAGTTTAGACATGAATCAAGATATAAAACTCACTACAAATCAAATATATGATCTAGTGGTAGTGAGGTAAATGAGACTACCCACTGGCTGATGATACATTATTTCATTGATTGGAGGTGAAGTGGTATCAATTGAAATTTTATCTCCAAAATCCATAGGTGTGTGTGTTGGATTAAAATCCATCATTCTAAACCTTTCTAGTAATGATTTGGCATACTTATTTTGTGACATGAATATAACACAATCACCTTGCTAAAAATCAACACCTAAACATTATTTTAGTAGTCTTAAGTCTGTCATGTCAAAAGTACAACAAATATCAACCTTCATCTATTGAATAGGACTAGCACTACTCCTAGTTATGGCTAAATCATCAACATATATAATGAGAATCAAGATATCATCACCAAACAACTTTACATAGAGAGTTGGTTTAGACTTATACCTTTTGAAACTAGACTCCCTAAGTTATATATATATATCTTCATATATCAGGATTGAGGAGCCTACTTAAGTCCATACAAGGACTTGATCAACTTAAAAATAAAATGTTCCTTACCAAGAACCTAAAAAACCTATGGATGAACCATGTAAACTTCCTCCTCTAGATCTCCATTCAAGAAATCACTCTTGACATCCATTTGGTGTACCTACCATCTAAAATGAGTAGTAGTAGCAACAATCAAATGAAAATTTACCATATTTGTAGTGGAAGAAAATGTTTCCTCATAATCAACCCATTATTCGTGTGCATATCCTTTTGCAACAAGTCTACCTTTGCATTTGTCCAAGGAACCATCTACTTTGCATTTTACCTTGTAAATCCAGTTATAACTAATGTATTTCTTTCCTAGTGGTAGCTATATGATCTCCAAAGTCTTATTTTTCATCAAGGAATCATATTCTAATTACATGGTTGATTCCCACTCATGCTTCCCTTTGGCCTCTGAAAAAGAATTAGGCTCACATACATGTGAAATAATAGTTTTTATAGCAAAATTTTCATACTCACCTCTATTACCAAACTACTTTCTTACTCTCAATCTTCTTCCTTCGACACCTTGTGGAAAGTATCCTTCCTTTAGTACTTCCATTATGGTAGAATACCAATTTGGCTTCTTTGGTTGTTCTTTTGGAACCTCACAATGACGTGCATCAATTCTCTCCCTAGAATGTGATTTCATTGATGAAATAGAGTCCTACTCAACTTTCACACCATAACTTATAATATAATCATTAGAAAATAATGACTCAATATCAAAAACTATACCAATTGCTATGAAGTATGGCATATATTCATTTACTATGACATATATATTCACCACAAATTTTTTAGTAGAAACATCAAGTAATCTATAGGCCTTTGATTTCTCATTGTACCTAACAAACATGTATGCTTTGATTTTCACATCCTAGTTACTTATCTTATGACTAGGAATAATTGCAAAAGTTACACAACCAAAAATTCAAAAATCTCTTACATCTAGAGTGTGACCTAACCAAGCCTCCTCTAGATTCATATTTTCTAATACTTTTATAGGACTTCTATTGATAATGTACACCATCACATTCACTTCTTATACCCAATATTTATATGGGACATTGCTGCTTTGGGCCATATAGTGATCCATGTCCATCATTGTCCTATTTCTCCTTTCCATAACTCCTTTTTGGTGTAGTGTGTAAGAGGTAGTATATTATCTATGTATATCTTTAGTGGCACAAAAATCCTTAAACTATTTTGAGATGAACTTACCCCCATTATCTGTTCTAAGATATTTCATTGATTGTCCTACCTATTTTTTAACCATAGCTTTCCAAGTAAGGAATTTATAAAAATAATTAGATTTCTTCACTAGAAATTATATCCACTTTTTCTTAGAGAAATCATCGACCAACAATATAAAATAATGGGATATAAAAGGGGTAGGTGTCTTCATTAGACCATGAAAATATGCATGTACCAAATCCAATATTCCCATAGCTCTTAAAGCTTTACTAACATCAAATGATTATCTAACTTACTTCCCTAACTCACATCTAGTACATACATGATGATTATCCTAAATAGAAGGAATCCCCTTAACCATATTAGTCTTGATTAATGTAGTTAAATACTAGAAATTAAAATCCGCATACCTTGCTTGTCATAGTGAACTTGTGTTATCAATTTTATCAAGTGCACTTTCCTTTGCCCTCTATGGATCTATAAGCTTATACAGGCCTTTCTCACCAATCCCAACAATAATAATATTTTTATCTCTAGTAGTGACTAAACATTATTGTCCTTGAAAATTTACAACAATATAAGATTTTGATGTGATTTCACTAATTGAAAGTAATTTTTTATTCATATCAAGCACATACCTGACATTCTTAAATGTATATCAAGATACACCATTAAAATTGATCTGAACATTACCATATCCTTTCACAAAATTATTTCTACCATCTCCCAAAGATATATATTTATTATTACTATCATTTTTAACAAAATCCACATACTAGTCCTTATGGCATGTATAATGTCAAGATGCCCTTGAATCAAATTACCATGATCAATCCATCATCTAATTACCACTAGAGGCCATGAAAGCAAAAGTAGGAGATGATTCCTTGCCTTTACCTTGAGCTACATTCACATGATGAGATTTCTTTCTAGGTTTAGCCATATCCTATTATCTTTTCCTATAATCTTTCTTAAGGTGATCAAGTTACTTATAGTAAAAAAATTCCACTTAAATATATTAATAGAACCACTTACTTATGAAGTTTATATTAGAGAAATAAAATTTTTACCAAAATGCTTACCCTTTCCCTTGATGAAGAATGCACTATCTATAGAATTATATGTAGATAGCACTTCATGTTCCTATCATCTCTTCTTCTAAAATAGCAATGTGGATAACTTTTCAAAGTCCAAAGTCTGCATCTTAATAATCATTTGTAAAGAATCCAAAAATGACTCAAATGAAGGTGGAAGATTTTGTATAACTAGAGCAATCAAATCTTGCTCATCAACAAGCTTCTACATAGCCTTCAAGTGATCATTGATGTCCTTGATCTACAATAAAAACTAAAAAATGGAGCCACCTTCCTACATATTATTAGAAAATTAAAAACTCTTAAAACATAATAACCTAACAACTTCAGAAGCCTAGTGTTTATAAGTAAGATTAGTCCAAAAAGATGATGCAATGGTCACATTTTTGACCTTTGAGATTAGATTATCTACTACTAATAGTTCTAACAACATAAGAGCCTCACAATGACATTTATCATAGTCATCATAACTAGTGGTAGGCCTTTACTCTTTACCAAGCATTATTTGATCAAGGTTATGATATTCACATATTGTCAAAACCTTGTGACTCCACAAACTACAGTTCTTGCCGGTCAATTTCTAAGAATAAGCCATTTGACCTAGTTTTTCATGAAAACAATTAAATAAAAAAAATGACTTTTATAAAAATTCCTTCTACACCCAGATTCTATATTGACACTAAACAACTCTACCATTTTTTAACAATAAACTCAATACTATTTGCAAGATCTCAATTTTTTTGTCACTAAAGCAATTAAATTAGGAAACCTAAAACTTTGATTTAAAAAATTCTTTCTCCATCCACATCTACATAAAAACCCAAAAAATGGTGAAAATTATAACTTCCTAGATGGTTCCATGATTATTAATTAGTGGTAGGTCTCTAATAACCCCTATTGGCTAAAGTTTTGATTTATGTCAATTAACAAATTAAAAATAATTGAAATAATAAAAATTTAAGTTTAAAATTTCATGAAATATTTATCCAATCAAAAAATTAGCTTACCTATGAAAATTTAGGTTTCGATTCTGAGCCTATTTCTCAACCAAATCATAAAATATCTACACTAATGTTCAAGTTATGAATTACCTCATAGTTTAGACTCTTATTTCACTAAAAATAATCAAGATTTGAATTTTTCCTCCTCTCCCTAAATTTTATGATGTTGTATGTCATATAACCTACCCCCCAAAAAATAAATAAAGGCTTTAAACTACTTGAAATTACTTCTTATGGCCTTCTTTTGATCTTATTTGGTCTTTTTATCCTCTTCGATAGTTTTTTGGTCTTCAAGTTGAGCTTAGAAATATTTCTCTCCTTTGGCTCTCCACTAGGTGCATGAAGGTCCTCCTTGGTAAGACATTGACCTCTCTATCTTCCACAAACCTCCACTCAGACTTACAAAATATGGAATTTGAATACCATATTAGATAGAATATAGAGATTGAGAAAGAATTAGATTGCATTACACATCATACATTGTTTATCCGAACAATACAAGAAGTCCTATTAGATAGGGAAAGAAATAAACCACCCAAAAAACATGTGAAAAGGGTGGGTAAAACAACCAACATCAATTACCATGAAATAGTTAATCCTGATAAATAAATTAACCTCTTGACCTAAGTGGTTAAGGCAATTAACCATAAACCTATTACCTTAGCCAATAACCTGAGGTAAATACATAATTACGCTAACACATCCAACATTACCTATCACCTATTTTACAAACACCCAATCTCTTATCACATGTTAAATACCCCATCACTCTACAACATATACCCCAAGTGACTGAGGTACTTGTAGATTACAAATTCAATGAGCAAGGAATTTTGGAACCCATTAATTTTAAAGTAAACAATGAACTCCACATCATTAGTTATAGACCATTTTCAAATCAATGTAAAGATGTTTGTGATACTTTTGAAGTTTCTAAGGAAAATTTATCCATAATCAAAATGGGATCCATTCATATTCCCTATGAGGATCATGCTACCATAAGTCCTTTCATCAACATCACCAATCCTTCCTCCTATATTGTAAGTCCATATCCCACACCCATTTATTAGGATCAATAGTTTTATCTACCATAAATTTCCTTCCATGGTAATAAAATAATCATAGAATTATTGGTTGGATTTTAGCTAGAAGAGCATAATGAAACATCTATATATTATGAGGAGCAAGTTTTCCATAAACAAAATGAATCCTACAATCTAAATATAAAATCAACATCCCATAGTTTAAACCTATTTGAGGCAATATTAGATGATAAAAATCCAAATTGTAATCCAAACCAAAACCTTAATCACCAAAACTACATGTCTTGTAGTGAAAACCTCTTTGAGGCATTAATGGACACTCTAAATATGCATCTTAATTGAAAAAATCAAGAATAATACCTTAGTGAAAACCTTTATAAGGAACTAATGGATGAGAAAATTAATTTATCCCCTAAATCAACATAGTTATAGGATGGATTCCAATCACATATTAAAGAGACCATTGATGAAACATTAAATTCCCAAATCATCCAACTTTTAGTTATTCTTGGTCTTGTTGATTGTGAGATTATTGGTCCTAATCACTCTTCACATCATGATACCTATACTTATACCCATTATAATTCCATCTCTTCAAACCTTTCATGCACACATGACACATATTTCATCCAACACACCTTATACGTCACTCTATTTGGTAGCACACTCTATCATAATGGCTATAATAGTATCCTGGTAAATTTGAAAGATTCCAACTTAGAAATCAATGAAGTTATTGAAGACATATTTAGAGATCATACTTTATATATCAATAGTGGTTAACATTAGGCATATTGGACCCTTTATATAATTGAAATGCTAAAAATTTATCAAAATAATCATAAAACATCAAAAGTGTGTGTGTGTGTGTGTGTGTGTGTGTGTGTGTGTGTAATTTATGAAGGTAAAAACCATATCTATGGTTCATTGGGAAAGTACCATGATGAAAATTTGTTTCTTGTGCCATTAGTAAAATAATTAGTTTACTATACACACCTTATTAACTTTGGGGCAAACCCATTCCAAAACACCCTAAGATCATCCTCAACCATCCTTAAACATCATACACTTATCCAAAACCATCCTTACCTATCCTTAACTATCCTAAATCATCCTTAATTATATATATATATATATATATATATATATATATATATATATATATATATATATATATATATATAATTTCTAAAGGTAAAAACCGTCTCTATGGTGCATTGGGAAAGTACCATGATGAAAATTGGTTGTTTGTGCCATTAGTAAAATAATCAGTTTACTATACACACCTTAGTAACTTTGGGGAAAATCCATTCCAAAACATCCTAAGATCATCCTCAACCATCATTAACCATCATACACTTATAAAAAACCATCCTTACCTATCTTTAGCTATCCTAAATCATCCTTAACCATCCTTAATTACTCTTACCTATCCAAACCCATCCTTATACATTTAACCTAAAACTTTTTGAAACCCATCCTTGTCAATCCAATATTTGACATCATTCAACCATAATAATTCCTAATTTAACTTTGATAAGGAATTTGAAACATATTTATACATGTTCTTATAAACATCTTGATGTATCCTTACAATTCCACTTTCATGACTAGACACTTGGTTCATACATTATGTGTCCCTTTGAGTTATCATATTACTTATCATCCATTCCTATTCCATACTCCATCCACAATATATCCATTCCATCTACTACCAATCCCATACTCATTTATATAATAGGTTTAACCTTTGTTATTAACCCTTGTATATACATTTTTAAATCCAAAAAAATCCAAAAACATTAGAAAATTCAATAAAATACAAAAAACAAAAATCAGTCAAAACATCCCTTGTACTTAGTTAAATACCCTAGTCATCCCTTACATGGATTACTCATTGGATGGTTCAACATTATAAAAAATATAAACTTAAAAAGGATCTCTATCCAAGGACATCCAAAAGTTATTTTTTTAATTATTTGTATAGTCATTCACTTACTTTGTGTATAGTCATTTGCTTAATTTTTTCCTATTTACTTTCTTGTACATCCTAGGTGTTTACTTACTTCAGTAGTGTTTGTTTACTTCATTGTTTGCTTACTTCCATGTTTTTTTATAATTACATGGTTTTTATTTTTGTAAATGACTCTTTTATGTTGTCTTTATTGTTGATTCTTGTGTTTATATCAATATGTGCATTACAAATGGTGTTATTATGATCTTCCATATCATGATGCACTAAGTCATGCATTTATGATTCTATCAATAATTACACATATAAT
Organism: Torreya grandis; assembly: GCA_037957365.1. Classification (NCBI taxonomy): domain Eukaryota; kingdom Viridiplantae; phylum Streptophyta; class Pinopsida; order Cupressales; family Taxaceae; genus Torreya; species Torreya grandis. The sequence continues at coordinate 301,919 of JARHVA010007349.1, forward strand.
ACAATAGTCATCATTTTTTTTCCATACCATTGGTGTATATTATCATGAAAAATATAAAAATAAGGTTTTTGAACTCTTATTGGTTATTAATGTATTGTTAGAAATCAAATGCAAAGAAAATAAACAAAATAAGCTATCAAACCATCTCACATTCTTGAATGAATCATCTATGTGTCATCTTAGATAAATAATTTATAGTTAAATCCTTGAAGGACCTAGTTTAATACTTGAAGGACCCATGAAATGTTGATAATAATGACCCATAGACAAATTAAAGGTCTTAGTCCTTGTCATCTATATTAAACATTTTTAATTGACACTATGTTAATATTAAATGGCCACATATCCATTTCAAACATAGTCATTGACATTCACAATCCCATAATAAATCACATCAATTTATTCAACCTCATCACTTATATCTAACAAATCTTTTGAATTCATGACCCACATGAACAAATTCACCACAATCAATTCAAAATTTTCTATTATAAGAATGGTGAATTCATTTTCCTCTCATATTATAAGGATTTTCCTAGACAAAACCAACTTTTTTACACCATATATCGTATAGTCACCTCTCTATTCCATCTAATCACATCCAATAAATTTTATCAAATAATTTATCCATAATCATTAATCCATGTAGTTAATTAACTTTTTTTATGCATGCACATCAATCATCCCAATAATTTATTAATCTTTCTATTCAATCTCATGTACTTGCCAATTAGGACTGACATAATCACAACATCCATCATTTATCCATCAATTCATATATAAATTCATCAATTAATAAATGAATCTAATCCAATCTCATATACTTTTTAATGATACATATCATTCTATCACTTGATCTTATGAACCCTAATTCATGGATCACCTCAAAGCATGAAAATTATCTTGGGATATATCATTCCCAATCAACTCCTTACATATATCATCACTTGGGGAAAAATCAATCCATCATCATAACCAATCATAATGTTTAATCATTAAATTATGTAGGTTAATAATATTCATTGGTAAAGTTTACATTACATCATCACTTTACATATCTTCATGCATTGGAAAAACTAAATCTGGTCTAATATCCTTAAATGGATTTCCTATAATGGATTATATAGGAAAATCTTAGATACATGAAGTCTCTAGGGTTAGTTTAATCACCATCACCCATTCAAATCACTTCTTCCACATTTTATACCATCATTTAATGAAAGTGATAAACATATTTATCACTACTCACAATTATAAATATTGAAAACTTTTATTAAAACATTAGAAAATATATTTTTATTTATTTTTTGACATACAACTTACCATCATCATGATATATCATATCCACATCTTCTCATGAAACCCTTAATTTTGAGCACCATCTAAGCATGCATTCTATAAAATGGGAAATGTACTTTTTCTAATATCTTTTCTAGCATTTAACAACTAGGGGAAAATAATTTTACATGTGTCTTAATCTTAAAAGTGTGTTATTTATTTTATTATTTCAATTTATGTAACACTTTATCATCTTCCTTCACTCATTTTTAGCATTCATCCTCTTTCTTGCATGAACCCTCGATGGGTCATCATCATATTTATTTTCATTCACCTGTGGTAACATTTTTTATCACCCCTCAACACTCTACTTTGTCCACTATTATTTTAAATGGTCTTGCTTCACAACACAATTTCCAAAAGGGGATAATTTAGACACCTAAATTTCACCATTTAGTGTTAAAATTAACTTTGACATGATAACCCTTCTTATTCAATAAACTCTAATTTAAAATAACATCAATTCCCTCCATATTTTGAATAATTAATCAATTATGTACGTATTTTATCCAAATTTAATTAACAAATTTGAATTTTATACCTCACCTAGACATACTCCACATTTATCTCAACCATATGTTGACTCATCCAACCCCCCTTCTCAAATTCCTCAACCACCTTATGAGTGACCTTAGAATATTTCAACTTCCTTGACCCACTCTTGATGACTCATTCAACCAACTCTCCTTTCCTCTCAACCTATGGAATTGGTCATCATCCTCATGGATTAGGACTAATTATCCACCATTTTTTATTTTAATATTAAAATATTTATTAGCCATTCAATCTACCTCCCATAAACTTATAAATATAAATGCAATACATCACTTTCAACCATCATTACTTATGATAACAAAGCACTATTGAATTCTCAATAAAATCCAAAGTGAATCTTAGCCATCCAAAGATCATTTACATACAAAAACATTGCTCAAATTCCCTTGTATTGGATAATATTGAGAAACCACATCTAGAGATAAAAACTACTTTGAATTGAAATGGAATAAGCTCACAATGCTTCAAAGTTATAAGTTTTTGTTTTAGTTTCTTTTCATTTGTAGTTTTATCCTAGTTTGATTGATTTTAGATTATATTTTAATTTGTAGTTGTTATCTTAGCTTAGTTTGTCTATATATTCCCTTTAAATAATAATTGACAAAAAAAGTGTAACCTATATCTAATATATAAAATAACACTACACTAAACATCTTCTACACTCAGTGTCTGACTCCACCAGAGTAGGTATGTTTCTTTAAATTGATATGAATAAAGTCCATGAAAAATTATCATGGATATTTTTAGACAAGGTGCTTAAAGTTTGGATTCAAATTGGATATTAATATTCTAATCCATATCTATATTTATACTCTCATATATTCCATACTAATTAATAGAGTCCCAAAAGGCTTCTTCTCAGCCAACTAGGGTATTAGGTAAGGAGACACCATCTCCCCCTATATATTCATCTTGATGGCTAAAACATTAGACATACGTATTTTAGTTACTAAATAATAAAAAATAATAGAACACAATCCAAATCACCCATGAACAATTTACAAATGACACATTTATTCTAGGAGAGGCCTCTATTTTAGAGGCATTAGCTCTCAAAATTATCTTAGTGAACTATGAAAGATCATCAAGCCAATTCATCAATTTCAACAAAATATACTCTTTCTTCCTAAACACTTTATCTTCCCTTTGAATAATATTTTTGGAAATCATATGATGCAAAATCAACAAGCTTACCTTAAACTACATCGGCATGCCATTATTTCATGGTAAGATGAAAATGAAATTGTGGAATCCCTTGGTAAAAATAATCTATAAAAAGTTGGTGGGATAGAAAGTAACCCTCCTATCATAGTCAGACAAGCTTTAACTCCTTTAAATTCCCTTACAAAATATCCTCATCTACTTCATGACCCCATTCTAAATCCCTAATAAGATTGTAGATAGAATTGAGTAGATTAAAAACACTTTCCCTTGGAGGGGCATGAAAGATATATTTTGGTTCTCATTAGTTGCATGGGATAAATTTTTCCTTTTAAATTCCATTAGAAGTCTTGGTCTTAGAATAATCAAAAGTATGAATGAATCCCTAATTCCAAAAATTGGGTAGAAAGTCATGAAATAATAAAATCACTATGCCAAGATTATCAAAGCTAAATATCTAGAGGATTAGGAGGAAGATAATTATCTCTAGGATGAAGGTCCCATGAATGGTTATACTTTTTGGAAAGCCATCTCAACCTCTAAATCCCTAATGAAGAAGATAAGTAGATGATAATTTATAAATAGAGAAAATGTAGACTTCTAGGATGACCCTTGTCTCTTTCCCTCTCCCATGGATTCCTCTCCACCCTAAAACACCCTTAAGGAGACCTAGAAATCCTCTATAGGCCTTCAAATGAAGGATTATTGGCACCTTTAAGAGGGAACAACAAAATGGATAACTCTAACTACAATGTTGATAAATTACCCAATAAATTACCAACCTCCATTCGTAGTTTCAAAAAATCCATATAGTTGTGTTATCAAAGGAGGATGCACTCATTTAGCCTATAGAATACAATGGAGAGTAAGGTGAAATCAAAATTCCTTGCTAATGTGGACCAATTGGATGATTGGGACTACTATAAAAACCTCTAGATTGAACACCTTACCCCTAAGGTGAAATTTATTTTTGTCTCATGGATCATAACAAAAAATTACAATAGATAACTTGGTAAAATAGGGGATGACCATCCCTAATAGGTGTGCTCTTTATAATTCATCACTAAAATCATTGAACCATCTATTCCTTGATTATCTATTTGGGTCTTGTCTATAGCCTCCTCCAATTTTTCAACTTATCTTGGGTCAAGTCCAGCTCCATCCTAGACCTCATCATTCAATGGAAACCTCCTTATAATCTTCTCTCTTTGATATTCCTTTGGTCTCTATCCCTACCCCACTTTTGGGCATATTTGGTCTAAAAGGAATGTGTATACCTTCGACCATAAATGCTCTAACCCTTCAAGATCCTTCTATAAGATCCAATATAATATAATAGATAATTGGAGGGTGGAAATATGTAATGACAAGTTGGGAGCTTCTAAGGCTGATTAGGTTATCCTTAATAAGTAGAATCTCATTCCCCCTCCCACTAAACCCACTTTAGATAGGAGTCTCATGAAATGGGAATACCCCTCAATGGGGTGGCTAAAGTTAAATTTTGATATCTAATCTAAACTAAATCTTAGAAAGGTAGGGGGTAGAGGAGTTATTAGGGAAAAGTTGAAGACTATAATTAATATCTATGCAAGGATGATGGGTATCTAATCCAACTACATTATTGAGTGCCTAAGCAAAGTTTACAACAAATTTTGTGTCACAATTATGACACTAAATTAAAATCCAATGGAAAAAATGTCATGTCAAAAAATTTCATAGCAAATACTATTGGATAAAATAAAATAATAGAATTTTGAACTACTACTTGGCCCTTTACAACTTTTAGCATCTAAGTATAAAAAATACTAACATGGGGGAATATTGGGACCACTACAAACCCATTTATTATGTATAATTACAAGAAAACAAGAAGGTTTTGAGAAAAATGAGAAAGGGTGGACTCATGAAGTTTATGAATTGAAGGGCATGATGAAATGTTAGCTAGGGATTTTGCAATGGGACAGAAACAATGCCATGTTATCTTTAGGGGAGTCAAAGTGGAAGTAACAAAATAACTCATCAAGGATGTTTGTGAAGGAACTAAGGCCTTAAAATACAAGAGATGTAAGTAGTAGCTCATGCAAGTTTTCTTCAAGGAAGATGTCATACTCCAAATGGATAATAAGGGATTTCCCAGGGCTGATCTTCAAAGGAGATGGCTAGATGTATACTTATAGGTAACGTACTACTCGACTTTAGAAGGAAAGTTAACTCATATATTTTTGCACCATTTCTTATTTATAAACCATTTTGAAGGGATTAAAATTACTTTTTTTATTATCTCCTTAGGTCAATAGAATCATAATTCCTATCCTTCTAAGAGAAACCCTATGCAAGCATAATCCATCAAGGACTAATTATATTACTCGCCACAAGAGTGACCCCCTTAAGGAACCAAGAAATTAATATTATGAATAACATTAAAGAGAAGAAATTTGATAAGGGAAACTTAGCTGAGTGAAAAAAAGATGAGCCTTCTCCTTCCCCTTGCCCTATTCACCCATGGGAGGTTGAGAAGAAAGACAAGAGGAAATGTTAGGATTCTTCTCCCCTGTAGAAGAGAATGAACAAGAAGGTTAATATAAGTCTTCTATTCCATTATGTAATAAAAAATCCTAAATTTTAAATCCATGAATTAAAAATGTAAAAATTATATAAGAGGGATGGATTCACCTTAGCTTATAGAGGGATACAGGTAGAAGTTGGCAGAGTTCCATGATAATCTACAAAAAATGGGTAGGCAACTGGTATCACTAATATAATAATAGAACAATTTCAAGTAGGAATTGCATGGGTTGAGGTAAGGGATGAGGGACCTAAAAATGGTAAAAGGAAGTAAAATAAATCCAAAAGGAACCCCAAAGAGAAAAGGAAAGAAATTCTCACCATCACCCCAAGGAGATCCAACACCAAGAAAGGAAAAGTGATGGTAAATAAGGATAAAGGCTTAGCAAAACGTAAAATAAACATGGTGGTATGACATTCAACTCAAACTAGAGGTATGATAATCAATAGAGTGAAGAAGAAGACTAATGATAATAAGAAAGAGATCCACTCTAAGGAATATAATAGGTGTCTATTTTTTTGTCTAGTTTTTAATTTCTTACTTTGCTGAAATTTTTCTAACTCTCTATGTTTGGTAGGCCATGTAGGCCTGGTTACTTCTTATTTTATCTTTTCTTTTATACTGAATTATGGTTTTTAGGCCCCTATAAAACCTGAGTTTCACCTATCAAATAAAAAACACTACACTAAACATGATATAAATTCTAAAGGGGATTATTATAATTATAATCATAGGAGATGTATACTATAATATTTCATTCAGTATAAGGACAAACTACACAAGGATAAAGCATACATGATACTTTAAAATAATGAAATCATATATATATATACACTATATAACTATAAATATAGAGAAAATGTGAAAATATAATTACCTTGGAATGGATTTTCATGTATCAATCTCCACATTGGATATAATGGAACTTTATAAGATATTTTTTAGGAAAAGACTTCAAATGGAAAGGATGAAGACATAAATGTTCTTAGTTGGGAACTCTAAAGACTATGGGGAATATCCTTACTTCAACTCCTCATATTGACTTTTAAAAACTTTGAGAAATACTTCACATCCACAAGAAGATTTCCCCCCTCTTATTCCCCCTGTTACTACCTAATGTTATAAATGTGAGTGTAGGAAGAGTAGATGAGTATTATGTTTTTTCAATGATAATTGTGAGCCCTATATTTATGAATCCAAAAAAATAAATCAACTATTATTCTAAGATAATGGTATCACTGTAGTAAAATGTTATCAATTTAACTAGTATTGTATGAATATCCATGATATAAAACAAAAAATAAAATTAGACTTAGAACTATATCAACCAGGATGATAGAGTACATGGATAAACATAAAATAGAAACTATATTAGTTATGTTGATGTAATAGGAAATATAAGGTAGCTATAAAAAATATACAAAGAAAGAGACATAGAAAGAGGACAAAAATATACTTAAAGGAATTTAAACTGATAATAATGAAGGTATGATATAATAGTGTGCAAATATATCTCTCAAAGTAATAGGAACCAACCCCACCTCTTTCCTAGTGCACTTCTTAAGACGTGAACTCAAGGATATTTATGCACTAAAGAATCTTGCAAGAGAGATCATTATAAAAAATGAAAAATAGTGGTGAATAAATATTCCCCACATGAAGGTCATCACATGTCACAATAATGTAACATGGGATGGTGATTTTGGAAAGATACATAGAAATATGAAAGTAAAAAAATGGAAATTATATAATAAAATAATTTAAAAATGAAAAAAAAAAAAAATACAAATATGTACCTTCACTTAGAATTCCAAATGTAGAGATTATATTGCATGTTAAGTATTTGATGGGAGGTGCCAATCTATAAGTGTGATGGGAAAACTTGAAAAATAAGAGAAAGTCTAAATTTATAGAAAAAAATCTATTAGTTCAATAAATTTTAATACTTTTACAGGATCCTAAAGATTCTTTTGGTTCATCAAAAAAGAGATACCAAAACAAAGATATTATAAAAATATTAAATATAGAGTTTATATTAAAGTAATACCATCTTTGATAGGTGTGGAATCTAATCTTAGGCACATCAAGAGGCCTAGGTCTCCCTAAGAAGAAAAAACAAACCCAATAATAAATCTGATAAGAGACAAGATGAGAAGTAAAGAGAGACTAGAGAATGAGTAGAGATTATACCAAGTCCCACATTCAAAAACACTAGAGAAAAAGTATCCAACCAAAAAATAAACCAAATATGACTATGAGATAAACCACAAATGCTCCAAAATGTAAATCAATAAATATCTTGAAATTTTGAAATTTGAATTAAGAGGTATAAATAGGACAAAAGTTAAATCATTTGATCATTTTATATTTTAAGAAACCTAAAGCTCTAGACAACAATTTTTGGTGTGAAAAAATATGATGGATAGAGGATGATGAGGAAATAATGATGAGGCATGCATGTGTGGGGTCTCAAGGGAGGTTCCATAATATCCATGGAGGTAAGTGATGCATTCAATATTGGTTTGGGTAGGTAGAGTAAATTTAAAAATATATATATATATATATATATATATATATATATATATATATATATATATATATATATATGTTATGGAAAATCCATGTGGTAAAATTTACCCCAAAAGCATCAAAATATAGATAAATTTTACAAGAAATAAGTAGGAAATAAAATTTCAAAGTTTAATCCTTAAGTATTTATTAGAATTAAGGGAAAAACACCACCAAAATTCAACTTTATCAACCATTCCAATGTAGTTTTATGGTCTAAAACCATATTACTCATTTAGACTATATGATGAATCCAATGAAAGTATAATGTGAAAAATTGATGTAGTAGTATCATAGCATATAGCCATTACACTATAAATGCTAATAAAATGATTGATATAGAATAAATATGGGTGATGCAATATAAGGAAAAATTTAAGGCCAATACCATACATGTATTGTTTATATAGTTGGAAAACATAGAAAATGGTTGATGCCATATGTGTATGACTATTGCCATAGTGAAATAAATGTATGGCCAATGCATTATAGATATGGCCAATACAATAGGATGTGAACTACATGGATGATATAGTAGAATATGAAAAATTGCTGATGTAGTAACTTATAACTAAAATGGCTAATATAATACAAAATAAGGGTAATTTTTAAATTTTTTATTTTTTAAATTTTTTTAGTTTATTTTATATTTTTTTTTCAAAATATGACTAGCACTATTATTTGGCATTTTCAAAAGGTTTTCATAATTTTGGATGACTGTGGATGTAAGTTGCCTACTAGAGTTGTTATTGAAACTACCAAACATATATAAAACACATTTGATTAACATGGGGATCAAAGGCATTATGGATATGTGTCAGGATACTTTAAGTGTTGAGCTAGTAGTTATTTTCCTATGGGATTGTGAGAGGATCATAGATACGTTCAAATCGAATGTGGATGTATAGATTATGGAGGTAGCTATCAAATTCTAGGACATGCATGCCATATTGGGGTTTACTTTTGAGGTCAAGCCCATGATATGTAATACACCTAAGCCCATTATATAACATTAGGATATATTCCAATGGGAAATATAATTCATTTTTTAATATCAACAAAAGATAATTTTTAGAGACTTAATTTTATATATGTCATGCATTACAGATTGACAAAATCCTATCATTGGCTTAGTGACTATGTGTGCTCTATTACCAAAGTAATATGTTTTAGTTTCATTATACCTTATATATTTTTATCATTATTACTTGGAGCATATACTATGCATTACATGGGAGGTGACATATGGGTGAACATAGTGCATAAATTCAATGGCATGCTAAGCATGGGCCATCATAATATTTTTTCAATTAAACTTTTTAATGTTATATCTATGATCAACTTCCCATGTAACGGATAGTGATACTACCTCTTCAAGTTATGTAATACTTATATTGGGTGATGAAATGGGCATAACATGATATGGTGTCAAAGATCCCCATGGAGAATCCCTTAAAGACTCTAAAGTAGGATCATATTATATGAATGCCTTACTATGGGACCATAGATTCATATTATACATGGTTATCCATAGTATGAGTGTATTGGAAATTAGTGGTCATGGGATAAAATACATGGTGTTTAGAGCCTTATTCATTTTACTAAGTCCTAGTTCAATTTGGTTAGCCACACTTAGTAAACCTACTAGTTGTCTGATGTCATTGGGTGAAATAGTTGAGGGAGACTTGAGGAGTAGGGGTATATGAAACAAAAATCCCTCATTTTTTCAAATAGAGATGAGGATATGATAGTGACAATGACTCAATAAGAGGGAAAATGACCAAAATTAGGTTGATATTTATTTTTCTATGGCAGAGGATACCCTACCTAGAATTAATAAATTGGTCATCTAATGCCATCAAAGGCCATAAAGGTAAACATTTATAGTGGTGTAGTGGTATATATGGGTGGGATCTCAATCGATCCAAATTTGAGGAGATGATATTATTCTCAATGACATGGGAGACATGGAGTCCACCCTAGAGAGACACCCTAGGTAGTTATAAAACACACTAAGTATTTATTATCACTTTATTTTATAGTCTTATAGATTTTAAATGCTAGTGATTAGTGATATATTTAATTAGTAGTTTTATATATATGTATATATTCTATTTTCATATGGTTTACTTTGGTATAAGCTATAATGGATATTAAATGGTGGGGATCCATGATTTAGGCCACATACTAGGAGATTTTTTATGCTATGCGATAAATAAAATATGAATATGTCATATCTTGTAACACCATCCAATAGAATTAATACCAGTTGGTTCAAACCTATATGAGGTTTTATATGGGATATTAAATGGTTAAGGCATGTTATTTTTACTACTCTAGATATAGTTTTGGATGGGGAGAGGTTGTGACATGCATATAATTATAAATGACATAGGTGACCTTAGCCATAAATATGGATGCACATATGATTACTTCCATATCAAACACACATTTTTATTAAGAGAGTTATGGAAGTAATGCTTGGTAATCTAGATAAAAGGCTAGATAGAGCATAAGGAGAGGCTATAATATTTTGGTATTGATCTCTAACTTTAGATAGATATATCAAGGAGGAAATATTTACATATTATTTATAGACTGGGGAATATCTCCCACCTATGGATGAAAGTGATCCATGGAAATATATGTATCACGTGTGTGTGTGTGTGTGTGTGTGTGTGTGTGTGTGTGTGTTTGTGTGTGCGTGATTAATTTTGATTCCTTATTTTCTACATGGAATTTCAATTTTTGCATTGTAATTATCATATGTTAAGGTTATAATATCATGTTATGAGGATGTTATGATCTTATCTATGTTTCACTCTTTTCTATAAAATGTGAGCATATGTATAGTAAAAAATAAAAAATGTAAAACTTACATCTTAAGTAAATAGATATAAAAATAAAAAATAAAATATGTGTAGTCATTAGATTTAAAATATAACAAATGTTATAAAGCTAATAAATATAATTAAATGCATAAGATATATGCAATATCATAAAACAAAACCATATATATCACATTGAAATTTAAGATGAAACAAAACATAAGATAAAAAAATAATGACCAAAATAAAAATCCCATGAGAAAATTAAAATATAATTGAAATGGGATTTAAAAATGACTACAATATCGTCAAATGTAATAAAAGTGATAACTTAAATAAAATAAAGGTAATTTTAAAATGACTATAAATAACTATATAATGTATGACAAGTGAAAAAGTAAATTAGACAAAAACTTGTAATAATAAAGGAAGTAAAAACTAGTAAGTGAAATATCAAAATTAGTGTTTTCACTATAGTATAATGTAGGAGGGCATGACCATATAGAAACATAACCATAATGACACAAATAGTGGGGATATGAAATCTACATTTTATTGTGAGTAATTTTAGATATTGTCCCCCAAGGTCTTACAATGATGCTCAGAAATTATAAATCTAAGAGGCATCATGATGAAAGATAAGAGTTAGATATGAGTCAAATAGATTAAAAAAATGGAATGTAAATAAGTGGTAATTGATAAAATATAATTTATAAACATCAATGGGATATTAGGAAATAAATAATTAGATATATATTGAATCAAGGTGGTACAAGTATGATGTATAAATCCTTAGTGGGAATAAAACACTCTAATTAAGTTGGTAAGGTTAAGAGTTTTTGACATCAAGTACCTAGAGAACCCCACATTGAAAGTATAATATTGGGATAAAAATTGAAATATAAATATCATCACATGAAGGATGAATTTTTGAAAATTAAAAGAGATCCTACATTATCATATCTTCTTCCCCACTCCTTCGTACTCCTTATATAGACATCAATTTAATGTGAAGATTGGGTATTTGTATGTGAAAGTATGTGGAACTAAAATGTAATATAGATGAGATACATCCCACCCTAGTATATTACCCTACCACATTATAATGGACCTTTGATATATCATAATTCCAAATATTAATTTTGAGCTTTGATTAGGATAAGGGGTGTGGAAAAAAAATCATGTCTTTTTGTGCGATCTAACTTTTTAAACACATTTTACTTTTTTCTGAGATATGGTATTTCAATCTTTTAGATTTTTATATTTTCCTCCTCCATATGTATTTGACATACCAAAATTGGTGATAGATATTACTAACACAATAAGTTTTAAATTTAGTCACTAAATAAGAATACCTAAAGACTAATATGCCTAGATACTCCTAAACACACACCTTAGAAAAGAGTTAATTATAAAAACTAACCCAATTTTGAATAAATTCAAATGAAATGTATTAGTGGGTATTGTGGAAGATCCATCCATGTAAAGTGGTGTTACAATGAAGATACACTATTAGCTCACTATAATTAAGGAAATTTTTTATTTAGAATTGATTAGGAATAATAAGTTCATGGAAATGTAAGTCAAATGGTAAAATAAAGATAATGAATGGAAACCTTAAGAAAGGAAGGGATATGAAATATATTATTCCTTGAACTATAAAATCCATACCAAACCACAAGGTCTTTATAATAAACACTGATATAATAAATCATCCTAGAAGAGTGGGATTATGAAAAGAGTACCAAAGAACCACTAAGAAAAAAATGGTTAAAATGGAAATTTGGGACTATAAAATAAACTACTGAGGCATCTAAAAAGGAGACTATGATAACATAAAAATAAGAGGTGTTATGAAATATCCATAAGGGAAACAATGGTTGACTATAAAAATGTATGTTTGGTCATAATGTACCAAGGTATCAAATAAGGATACCAATGTCACATAAAAATAAGAGATGCTACCAAATTTACATAAGATGTATAATTTCTAACTATAAAATATAAATAAAACATCCCCATAGATAGGGATTAAAAATGATACCAAATAATGGCAAAAGAAATAGTGGAAAAAATAGAAAGGGTGTAATTTTAAGAACTATTCTAATAAATCAAAGGATAAAAAAATAAAATCACCTAGTATAATATAATAAACAATGAGAAACATTAGTGCTGAAAATAATAATGTGAAATAAAAACATGTAAATATGTGAAGTGAATAATATGACATAATAAAACATATGCTCATAAATAACATAAAGTATGTTTACAAAAATCATTAATAACATTTTTCAAATCTCATTAAAACTAATATCTCACTTAAGCCATAGTATATTCTAATTTTACCAACCATCATTCAATCACTTACTTGGAAATGAGATCAAAATAAAGAGTATACATGCAAGAATGAGAAGAATGCAAATACTCCTGCTAAGAATAACATAGGAAAGTAAGAGGAGCTACCACTAATAAATGATAATGACATAAATATTACAATAAAAGAGTTTTTTATGGCCATAGGATAGGCTCTTCCTCCATCCTATACAAACCACATGAAAATGACTGAGGGTATTAAGGAAAGGGCCTTAAAAATTATAGGAAATTATAATAAATAGATTGACATCTATCTATGGAATGTTTATAACACTCATGCCAAAGGAAATACACCTTATTATTTTTAGGAATATATGTGGGTTACCTTTATAAGTAGCATGTTTAGTTTCATATTAAAATAAATTTCCTCAATATGAAGTACATCTAAATATTTTCTAGGATATTGACAATTAGTTGAATAATGTTTATTCATCCCATGGAATAAAGAATAACACCTAGGAGTAGCTGAATGTTGTGGTTGACTATCTATTTGGCCTTGCCACCTCAGCTATTATAAAAATATTTTATAATCTCCACACTTCTAATCTAAATTGCTAATAGTATTTTGAAATGTATAATTTAGTGATGATATATCTTTAGGAGTCATTTTTAGTATTGGATATGTATGTGTGTCCAACATCTCTAGATATACCAAAATTGAAGGATTAATATATGTAAGAATGTGGTATTTTTTGTTTTTAGATTAATTATCAAGAACTATTTAAAAAGTCTCAAAAATAGTAGGTGAAACTAATATATTTGAACTAGGAACTAAATCCATGTCATATCTAGAAATAGAACCTGAATAAGGAGTGGAATTAATAGGTTTCTTATGAAAAGTGTGAGACACGTATCCTTATTTATGATTAATAATAAACTCTACATGGTTATGTATAATAGGAAAAATAAGGTGAACTAAATTAATACTAGATTAAAATGATGTTTTTTGTGAGAGCATTGAAGGGATGAACAATAACATAATCTTTTCACATCGTTTGCATTAGCATATAAAAATAATTAAGGGTAATTTAAATGTGTATGCATCATCTTATTTAGGAGGGTGAGATCCAAATATATGTATTAAACCACTATGTCAACATAGGATCTATTGATAATGGAATTACTATGGATAACCATAAAAATAATTATCTCATTAGTTTTAATTTTGTGAGAATGGGGTTTAAAAGTAGGTGAAATGTGAGATATGATGCTAGTAGGGAGGTCCAATATTTTTATTTATAGTTAAATCTAAAAGGGTTTTATTATTTTCAGAATTAATTAGGTTTAGTGGGGTGTCTCCCATAAGATTAAAGTGGCCACTATAAACTATAACTACATTTATGGGATAGATAAAATGTTAGTATTCATGGAATGGTATAATAAGAAAATGTTCAAGGGAATGTATTTTATAGACACCATATTATTTAAATTTTTCAAATTCTTAAGGGTTTTTATCAACTTAAACCTCATACATAACACTTATGTAAGGAAACTTTATGAATTAGTGTGGAAGAAGTAATGGTCCTCAAGAATTATGTTCATGGAAAATAAATCAAGATGTTATAATAAAAGGGGATGTTAAAAATCATAACTTTCACCCTAACCATAATATGTGGTATTATAATAAGATTCCAAATACATTCTAAGGGATGAATTTTTATTTGGTCATATCATTGGAACATGTTATGTATATACTTAAGTTTTAAAGTAGAATATTAAAATGATTGGATAAAATACAATAAGGAAATGCAAGTATTAGAACCTTCATCAATTAAGGTTCACTTAACTCAAAAATTACCTAGTTAGACACTAAAAATAAAGGAATGTCATTTCCATGAATACTAATATCATTGGGGATCATATATCTAATGGATGATTTTATACATAGGGTCATATACATTGTGTGATTAATATGGATATACATCTCTTCACATTACTACATGATGCTTTGCCCAGACCAAAGAAAGATAATTTTTTTATCTAGAAGGTGGTGTCCAAGAAATGTTCATGTCAAAATTTATTTACATTAGGTGTTTTCATGTATTTATTAAGTCCTTATAATCTCAAATAAATTATTTTAAGATGAGATCCAAGAAATTTATTATGTGGGATTCCACTCATAAAAAAAATTATGAGTTGGTATATATGTAATAAAAATAATTATAAAACTAAACAAATCTATCTATAAGGGAACATGAACCTATTTTACTAATTTATAACTAATTTGTATGGAATAATCACTATTAGTATTGTATAACTAAGCTTATGCAATTATATTAGGTTGGTACATATATTTGTTGACACAAAAGTAATATAAATAGACTTTATAAAGTCAATCAGTACATTAGAAATATATCTATGAAAAAAATATCATTTTAGGATATGAAATATAGTTTCATAATAAAATTATATTAGGTTGGGTGATATAGTCAAGGACATATAAAATTGTATTAGACTAGTTGATACAATTTTTAGAATAACATAATTTATTGGGTTGGATGATACAACTTAATTTGATAGATAGACAAAAGTTAAAATTTCATGAGATGGGGAAACTAAATATTAATCTCTATAATAATGTTGAATAATCTTGTAATTTTGAGGATGTATGTGTGATTTAAGAGGTTAAGGATCAATGAATGACATAATGAAATTCATGTTGTTTATGTTAACAAAGCTTTCCTAATCATTAGAAGTGTTAAGATTGACTTTGGTTTCTGTAAAATTTTATGTTTTTTTTTAGATTACGGTAAAAGCAGGTTTTGAAGGGACCCCAAAACCCTTTAACAGAATCAAAAAAGATAAAACATTAACCACCACCAGGAAAAGCAATCCTGAAATCTACTGAAGAGCAGCATCAAAATCAGGTTTTACAGGGACCTGAAACCACAAACATAGTCCAATAAAAGTACCCAAGTTTTACAAGGACCTAGAACCTCAAATAAAGTTTAAGACCAAGAACCAAGAAACAGGACCAAAAACAAGAACCAGTTACAAGAACCAACAATAAGGACCTAAACAAGAACAAAACCAACAAAGAAGACCCAAGGCTTCTATTGTAATTCCATGATCATCTTAACAGCCTCCTTCCCAATCATATCAGTATCTTGGATGGAGTTAGTAGCTGAAGTAGCAGTAGCTTGCAAGGCTTTCTTCCTCAAACTCTACCTTGTCCTCTTACTTAGACCCTCCAAGGATATTGTTTCTTCATTTTCTCTTTTACCAAGGCTAGCTACAATAGCACAGATGCTTGATGTTACCTGCTCCATCTTTGTTCTACTTTCCTTGATGAGCATTCTAAGATTATGCTCACAATCTTTAAGTTTTTTTGGGATATATCTCATTTTCACCTCCAAGTGGTTGATTATGGTCCGATCAACATCCTAATTGTGTTGCATTGTTTCCACTTTCTTCTTTAGCCCCATTATTTCATTATAGATCCAAGAATCAACTTGGAGAATAGAGTCAGCCTTGAACTTGCCAGAATGCAAGAAGGAAAGCTTGGTTTCCCTCTACAGAGCATCACAAGTGTCCTCTATAATCTCATGTGGAGGGGAATCAACCTTTTCAATTTGTTCCTCCCTATCCATCAGTTCTTCCTCTCTAGTCTCAACAGGGTCTTCATGCTTAACAAGGTCCTCCTTTTCTTGTCCCCCAGTCTCCCTAGCAAGAGTAAAAGCCAAAACCATATGATCTTCCTCTCTCATAGAAACTAGATCATCAGTTAAGATATCTTTGTCTTTAACACCTCCCCCAAACATAGTCTGATTACCCTCATTGTCAGAATTGCTCTGTTCTAAGTTTCCCTCAGTTGTATCCTCTTCATTCCCTTTCTCAAATTTTCCTTTGGTTTTTAGATATCCATCCAAATTGGAGCTGAACTCCCCAACATCCATCTCTTCCTCTTCCTTTGGGACATCCTTCTCAGAGCTTTCAGTACTCTCTGACTTAAAATCCTCTTCTACAATTTATTTTTGAGAACTAGAGGGTTTTGGTTTTACCTTTTCTATCCCTTTAATATTCTCATCCTTCTTACACTTTTTAGACTGAGAATCCTTATGTTTGTCAGAAGAAGAAGTTGAAGCTATGGATTTATTTTTACAAAAACCCTCTATGAGAAGTATCAGACCTTCATGTAAAATGGGGCGAGACTCCTTCCTATGGGCATACAAGCTTTGAAGCAACAAAAAATGCAAATAGAAAGGGAAAGAAATTCTATCCTTGTGCCTAAAGTGGTTGAGAAAAACAAAATGAAATTTATGAACTCTTTTAATCCTACCATCAAGGTTAAAGTACTCATAGATATAGCATAGCACATCTCACCAAATTCCTTTTATCTGTTCCACATCAAAGAAGTCTCCATTCTTTTCCAGTTGCTTCTCCTCTACATCTGTCTTCAAAAAAAATTTGTAGGCCGCATTGGAGATACTGGTCTATTTTGAGAACTTAATACCACCCATGGGAAGCCCTATGGCCTTAGCAATGAAGTCCTCAGTAAGCTTCACAGTGACTCCATGGAGAGTAACTATGTCATCAACACAATTTTTAAAGAAGGTGGTAGTGACATGGGGTTTAAAGCCATGCAAATGCTCTAGATAACTAACCACCTTCCCTTTCTATAGAATCTTCCATACATTCTATCTAGCCTTCCAGTCATCACATTTTTTGGGCTCTTGCTTCCACGGTTCACCCCTCATATTGCAAAGCAAATGAAAAACCAGAAGCACCCAAACACAGAAGGTAAAAAGTTTGAAATGGACCCAGTTATTTGTTACTTGAAATGGAGTTCACCTTTTTGATGACACATGTAGCAACCACATTACATTCTCATGAATGTACCTCCTCTGGGAAGGTAATCTGACAGCTATAAGGCCACTCCACCAAATCATTAAATTGCTAATCCAAGCAAATCTTTCCCACTTTGGAATGAATGGCATCATAATTAATAAGTGCTTTAAGATCAACATGCTTATTTAAATCATCAAGCCACCTCACCTTATGCCCTGTTTGAACAACATGATTGGCTATCCAGTCAGTGACCCCATTGGCCTCTCGATATATATGGGATATGGCCACTTTTAAAAAAAAATTAATTAAGGCTTTAATTTACATAACCATAGCCTCAATAGACCATGCGATTTAATTTTTATTATTTAGGGTGTTAATAATATTCAAAGAATCACCTTCCAACCATAATTTGGAATACCCCAAATCAACAGCTAATTTAATAGTGTAGAGGGCTGTAGTAGCTTCAGTAATATGGCTATTCAAATTACCAATTAGGATAGTAATAGCATCAATTACATTTCCCACATGATCTCTCAAGACCCCTCCACATCCTGCTCTTCCCAGATTTCCCTTAGCTGCTCCATCACAGTTCCCTTTGATCCATCCATTAGGAGGAACATACCATTTTATGATCAATCTTGGATTATCAGTTTTCAAATTAGACCCTTCAGATCATAAATGGTTATCAAATTAGAAGGTTTGATTAGAATCCCTCTGGGATTTAAAGTTCTCCTTGATAGCTCTAATGATATTCTGACCAAGCACCCATCCTGGAAGTTCTTTACTCCTAAATATTCTATTGTTTCTTTCTTTCTAGATACCCCACTAGAGATGAGGGAGAGTTAGTTTCCAAAGAAAATGAGCATCAAGATCCTTAGAGGGGTAGCACCAGCTTTTAAAAGAGAGTTCCACATTGTTTTGATGGACCCATGTTATAACCTAAAAAATAAGAATCTTAGTCCAAACTTGCAGGGTGTAAGAGCAATTCAAAAACATATGGTCTCTATCTTCAAGTCCATTTTTACATAAAATACACCTATTAACCACATTTATACCTCTTTTTTGCAAATTGTCAAGGGTCAGAATTTTATTTTGAAGCAGAGTCCAAAAGAAGATATTAGTTTTGGGGGTGAGCCCCTTAATCTAGGCATGAGACCAAAAAGGTTGATTACCCTTTTCCTTTGAAGCAAATATAGTAGAGACTTTAAATTGGCCACTAGGGTCAGCATGCCAAATAATCTCATCCTCAAGATAAGGATAAAGAGAGATAGCATTGAGAGACAATTGGATGTTACTGAAGCCTTGATCAACATCTGTTAAATTCACGCAGGAATCATTCTGCCAATAATGACTAACTAATATGCCATATCTTTGCTTGCATCGATCAACTAAATCCTTGTCATGAAAATCCCAATCAAGGGATGATCCTTTAACCAGACATCATCCCAAAATTTCATCTTAAGCCCATTACCAATTTTCCAGGAACATCCTTTTCTTAGAGTTTTCTTGGTCCCCTGAACAGCCCCCCATATGGAAGAAGGATGAATAACATCAGGAGAAGAGAATAAATTAGGAAGGGATTTAGCATTGAAGAGGTACTTAAGTTTCCATATGGTACTCCACTCTTTATTGTCATGGTAAACTCTCCAACCTAGTTTGGCTAAAAGAGATTTGTTCATACTTCTGATTTTCCTGATTCCCAATCCCCTTTCACTAAGAGGTTTGCAAACATGATCCCAAGAAATTAAAGGAATTCTCCTTTTTTCCTTAGTACCAGTCCATAGACAATTTCTTTGAATTTTTTCAATAGACTCGGCAAATTTAATAGGAATTCTAAAGAGACTTAAAGCATAAGTAGGTATGCTTTGAAGACAAGCTTTGAGAAGAGTTAACTTACCTGCCTGGCTTAAAATATTTCCTTTCCATCCCACAAGTTTCTTGCTGAATTTGTTAATAAGATCTTCCCAAAAGGCATCAGGGACCTTCAGGCCAAGAGGAAGACCTAAGTAAGAAGAGGGGAAAGATCCTATAGAACATCCAAGGATTTTAGCAATTTTATTTTGTCTCTATATAGGGGTGTTGATAAAGAACACATCACTTTTATTCCAGTTAACCAATTGACCAGAGGCAGAATAATATAAGTTAATAGCTTGCTTCAAATTTTTGGCTTCCTTGACTTCATCCTTACCCATAAAGATGGTGTCATCAACAAATTTTCCATTGCTATCATAAACATGGTTCTAGTTAATGGAAGCTCATCTCATTTCTTTTATCCCTCTAGGGGATTGAGACAAGGTGATCCTTTATCCCCCATCCTTTTTGTTATTATGGCTGATTGCTTGGGGAGATATATTGGGTACTTGGTCCATAGAGGTTTCTTTAAGGGATTACAACCTTCTTCCCATCCTCTAATTTGTTCTCATGGACAATTTGTAAAATTTTATGCTGGTTTAGAATGGTTTTTAAGTTAAACTTTATTTAATTGGTTTTGAGAGTGATTTTTATTACCAAAAGATGACCCATTTTATTTGAAGTGTATACCCCCTCTCTAAATAAATTTAACAAGTGAATTATTGGTCTTATCTGATTATTATTTTTCAAATTTTAAATATCTTTTAGCATTAGAATATAGAGATTTTATACTCATATTATTGTTTTATTTGGTGTTTTTATTACAAAAATTTATTAGCACTTTTTCACATCTCTTCTCACTTTATTGGAGGATATGTAAAGTGATAATCATGAATTTGATAATTTAATTTTTTCTCTTTGTACAAAAGTTGAGTAACATGTTCACATTTATCATGGTTCTAAAATCTCTAAATTTTACATTTGTCTTATCCCATTTACAGGCCTTTACACCAAAATGTATGGAATTAATATAATTTTAAAAAACACTTAGACACATTCCATATGTCACAATTTTAATTAATTCACCTCTTGAAGTCTTTTAAACTTTTGCACTATCAATGAATTCAATTTTTTGTCATTCACAAATATTCACACCTATTCATAGTATAATTTTCAAACATATAAGTCAAATAAGTGTGAAATCTTGAGATGAGCCCACGTACCAATATCCCACTCACTTACATCATCACATTCCTCACATATTCAAAGTTAAAAAAAAATAAAGTGAAAGAGTGCAAATAAAGTGATAAGGTTATATGTCATAATATCAATTACACATAACCCTACATTTTTGAAATATTAAATAATAATTATCAAGTTCAAGATTAAAAATAATTAGTGAAACTCATGTGTCACATATCCATTCATCATTCACCTCACGTAATTTAATATTCTACCATAGAGCTATAATAGTGAGAGAATATGAAGCTATCATAATAATCCATATGTTTTAGAGGTAAGTCATAGACAAGACAAATAATTATAATATTGATATATCATTAACATATCATGACTCTAAATTAATTATAAACCATTTCATGACATGAAAAAATGACATGGTTTCATTCTCAATTCACAAGGTGGTGTGAAAATATTACATGTGGATGACCACTGAATCTTATTAAAATTTACAAATGAAGCACTAAAATCAAATTTATAAATAGACAAACTTATACATTCAAGCCATATTTAGTAAAAAATGTGCATGAGTTTGAAACTACAACTAAAAATTGAATGAAAATTGAATTCATTTCCAAAATATGCATTTGAGATAAATCAACAACTACAAAATTTAGATGAGAGAATAAAAGAGAGCTTTAGCATAATTCCACGATTTGATACAAACTTTAAAATTAATTAAATTCTACCAAGATCAATGATATTATTGTAATGTCATCCTATTTATTCTCCTTTGTCATCATTTAAGTCTTTACAAATATAGTATTAGACCAAAATGAATTGGTGTTAGGTATGAAATTATATAATGTAGTCTTTGAAGTTTTAGAAGTAGAAAAACTTATAACAAAATAAGAGAGTCCCACTTTAATAGATGCAACACATATAGATGACCTACTTGTTAAATACCATGGGACTTCACTATGTTATATCCAAACCTGAGGTGTTCCCATGCATAAAATTATTTTATATTTTTTACTAGAATAGTGTGCCATAATGAAATTATTATCTCCACAAGAAATCATAGTCATATTGAACACCTTGATTTATTGTAAATATAAGGGTATTACAATCTACCACCACTAGCTTTATCTTATAACCAAGTGGTTGCATTGGAATGGATGCACAACTATAATATAAGATGATTTATTCAAGATTGGGTATACAATCACAACCATTGGGTGGACAAATCTGATATATCATATTCCCATTCAAACATTCAAAGCTATTTTGATAATTGAGATAATACTGATGAATAGATTTTTTGGAGGCCCATATATTGTCCATGTAGACAAAACTTATGTTTTCTTATTTTCCATGATAGTAAATGATGGGAAACCCCATAAATTTTGGAAAATTAAAGATTTTAATTTAATACAACTATTTAAATTAATACATCAAATACATAATTTATATGTTATGTCTTACTTGATCAATTCTACTTGTGCAACCATTAATTTTGACTCTTTGTGAAGATGGACCCCTATTTCCTAAATTTTAGTCCATAGGATGTTCTCTAAATTATACTTGAATTGGTTCTAGAAATTGATATAGGAGATTTGTGAATGCTTATACCCACTAATATATATATATATATATATATATATATATATATATATATATATATATATATATATATATATATATATATATATATATATACATACATATACACACACACACACACACACATATATATATCAAAATATAAGGCCTAAGAATTATGGATAAATTATAATGTCAATTGTTAATATAGAATATTATTGATCTTATTTTGATTGTACCATTATCAAGGTCAAGGAAAATCTAGTTTCTCTTATTAAGCTCCCTCACTTCATACTTGAAAAAAATTATGAACAATAAATTTCATGTCAAAAATTTCAAGGTATTAGAGGAGCATACAAAGATAATTAATAGGATCCTCATCCCTTTATACCATTGAATATTGGTAGAAGTTATAATAAGGATTAGACAACACTATTTATAATTGTATCACATAGATTTTCAATAAATTTGAGTGATCATTAAATCAGATGATGGCACACCAAGGGGAGGGTAAAATTAGATCTATGCTCACTATAATTAAGTGTTACTTAATCTTATGAGCATCACCCACAACCAAATAATTGGATATATTTTAATGTTATTAATCATGATAATGTAGCTTAAAATATGTAGAGAGTAGGGATGACTTATTCTCATCCAAGGAAATAATGAGTACAATAAGTGGAGGATAGACTTGGGGAGGTGATGCCAATGGATGAATCACCATCCACACATTTATCAATTAGGTTGAAAGTAATACAAGGGATTCCACCTCCCTTAGTTTCTCAAAGGATAATTTTACCATAGGTAACTCAGTCCCATGTCACTTATAATACTCAATATTATGTTGATGCATCTATTGTTAGGCATATTATTTAATAGGGATATCCTACTAAAATTGTGAACATAGGTACTTAAGCCTTTTTTATGTAACATCTCATCCCTCACCTTGTATTCCTAATCTAGAGGATGTGCCACCTAAAAAATAATTAAGTACACCAAAAATTATACTTTTAAATCATCATGTTCCCAATAAACATATCTAAGTGATAGAATTTTATAGCAAATTATGTTTTAAAATAGCCTTCACTAGTTATTTATTTCTAAGACTTAGGATCTAGATTTAATTTCAAAAATAATTGCTTTATAAACTATTAATCTACCTACTTAGATTCTAGTTGTCTCTTCCACAATTATCACTACAAAGGCATTGAGTAGATAAGCCACTCTTCAAGGGTAATATGTGTATTGTCAACACCAAGTATCATTTACAAAAGACACATTACTTGTAGATAATCCTCTAAAAATTATCACCACTTATAAGGTCACCACCATGGTAGATCTACTGAGTATAATTAGTAGATCCATTTTAAAGACAAATGAGGATTCATGGAATGGAATAATGGATGAAATCCTATTTATAACTATTTTAGACATAAGGAACATAATAATTCTAGGATAAAGTATGACACAATATTCCTTTCAATGATCATCTATCACCTAAAATTAAACTACACATCATATTACTACCTCTTCATCCCACCATCCACTTTCACTTCTTTCAACTACAAGGATTATATGAAAGATCCCAAACTCAATTTGGAAACACAAAATATACAGGTTCTTACAAGACAAAGATATAACTCTGATTATTTGCCTTTAGAGAATGTAGATATAAAAATATATTACCCAGATTTGCCTCAATAGTGAATAAACAAAAATTACAGTACACAGCAATATTATGAAGGGTATAATGAAGCCCAAAATAAGTAAGAACATAGAAGTGTGCACAAATCTGGACGCTGTGTAAAAACACATTCATCGACGTCGGTTATGATGATGCTGACGTCAGTTGATACACTACCGCCGTCGATCGTCTCTTCCTGCCAGTGACTGCCTGTGACTGCCTGACTACTGGCGTCAGTCACTGATCGGCTGATGTCGGTCTATGTGCCGATGCCGGTCTCTGTAATACCTCTGTAATACCCTGCGGCCCCCAACTGTGAATTGTGCCCTTTCCTTTACGTAATCTACTAGTACGGCCTGGTACCGATCTATACGGATTCTGTACCAAACTTGATCTGACTATAAAAATATATGAATCTTAAATCAAATCAAGGAATAAATACCTAGAAACCCTTGCATAGGCTGAACCCTAATACACATCAGTGAATGGCCTCTGAAGCTCCAGATCTGATCAATATGCCCAATCTAAATTCTTTCACGAATCCACCTCTTGAAAAGGGCTGGGTTTTCGTCTAACTCTTCTCCAATCTACTGAAGGTTTGTGTCCTCAGATATTTCAGCTGAATCACCGATTAAAGCTTCTCAGAATAATTTTTGCAATAGAAAATATTAGATGATATTCCAAATGCTTTGCCTTCCCCTTCTTTTAAAGGCTTCCAAGAGACTTCTAGAAGAAGTCAAATTTATTTTATTAAGCTATTTTATTTATTTCCATAATAATTAATTAAACCATTTTAATAGAAAATTGGGGACATTACAGTCCTCCCTTCCTGGAGATTGCTTGTCCCCAAGCAATCTCAGAACAATGAACCACTCGATCCTCCTAGATCCCAAATGTAGTTATGCTCTGCACTGCTGTAAATCAATGTAAGTACCTGCAATATCATCAGAAGTAAAACAAAGAGGAACCCATAATAAAATTGGTGAACACAACTCAACCCATCTCTAAAATCACAACTGCCCTAGATACGTCGATGCTGTAGGCTGTGTAATTGGTAACTGCAAATTCCATCTACAAAAGATGGTGTTAACTACTCCCTCTGTAATGGTGGCACAACCAACTGTACCACACTATCAATTGTGTGAGAAGAATCAATCTGGAGACTCAACTCCACTGGTATCCCAAACTCCTTAGAATCAGGTACTCCCAAGTCCTAAATATGTGTGTGTGCCTCAACCACATGCTCCTCATAAGCAGCTATAGAAACATACTCATCACCAACACTCAGTGTACTAACATCTTAGTACACCTCCACACTCTAAATGCAAGCATCAGACTCATCCTCACTGTCTAACTCCTGAGTTAAACTCACCTTAAGACAAAGCTCATCCACAACATCCTCAACTACTCCTACCTGTGAAGATAATGCAGATAAATCATTACCTGAAGATGTGTTGATATCTCCCTGTACTGGATCAGCATGACTGTCAAACTCATCATGCAAGTTGCTGCATGTCATAGGGAAAGCACTACGATCCTTAGGCCTATTAATTAAACTCTTTAACCACATAAAAGCTCTAGGTGAGACATTTTTCCCTTTTGTCCAGACATACCATAAATCTTCTGCCAAAAGTTTAGAAATTTTATCCTCCTCCTCAAACAAGATTGTGAACATGATAGAGTGCATTGATGCTAATACATCATTGGAATGAAAATCATCTAAAATAGTCCAAAATATTTTAAACATCCTGTGAATGTCACCAATACAACCTACTAACATCATAAGGTTTTCAAATCCATACCTTGCAAATATTTCAAGTAATCTTGCCCTCTTAGAGAAATGAGGGTCTCTAATGTCATCCAACTTTTTGAAGCTTTTTACCATGGCATGAAGTACCTCTCTCATAATCTGATCATCATTAAAATCAAAGCTAGCTATGATCCTCATGATTTCACTAATGCAAGAGAGAGCTGCAAGTCTTACCACCTCATCACGATGTCTCAATAAACGGGGTTTCACCAACGAACCAAATGCTGGAGATAGCATTTTTTGCATCTCATAAGAATTTGACTAATCAACCTTGCTTAAATAAGTTTCCAACTCCTCCAAGGTTTTTAGAATGTCCTCTGCTTGCTGACATGGATTATCCAATTTCTTCTTTGCATTGTGCATGCTTTCTTCCAAATCTTTGACCCCTTTTAGAGCCATAATGATAATCAAATTAACCCTAAAATTACCCCTATAGGCTGGCAAGATGCATGGCTCTAATACCACTGAAAGATCCCAAACTCAATTTGGAAACACAAAATATACAGGTTCTTACAAGACAAAGATATAACTCTGATTATTTGCCTTTAGAGAATGCAGATATAAAAATATATTATCCAAATTTGCCTCAATAGTGAATAAACAAAAATTATAGTACACAGTGATATTATGAAGGGTATAATGAAGCCCAAAATAAGCAAGAACCTGGAACTGTGCACAAATCTGGACGCTGTGTAAAAACACAGTCACCGACGTCGGTTATGATTATGCTGACATCGGTCGATACACTGCCACCGTCAGTCATCTCTTCCTACTAGTGATTGCCTGTGACTGCTTGACTACTGGCATCGGTCGCTGATCGACCAATGTCAATCTATGTGCTGATGCTGGTCTCTGTAATACCTCTGTAATACCCAACTACGAACTGTGCCCTTTCCTTTACGAAATCTGCTAGTATGGCCTGGTGCCGATCTATACGGATTCTGTACCAAACCTGATTTGACTATAAAAATATATGAATCTTAAATCAAATCAAGGAATAAATACCTAGAAACCCTTGCATAGGCTGAACCCTGATATACATCAGTGAATGGCCTCTGAAGCTCCAGATCTGATCAATATGCCCAATCTGAATTCTGTCACGAATCCACCTCTTGAAAAGGGCTGGGTTTTCATCCAACTCTTCTCCAATCTACTGAAGGTTTGCATCCTCAGAGATTTCAGCTGAATCACCGATTCAAGTTTCTCAGAATAATTTTTGCAATAGAAGATATTAGATGATATTCCAAATGCTTTGCCTTCCCCTTCTTTTAAAGGCTTCCAGGAGACTTCTAGAAGAAGTCAAATTTATTTTATTAAGCTATTTTATTTATTTCCATAATAATTAATTAAACCATTTAAATATAAAATTGGGGACATTACAGTCCTCCCTTCCTGGAGATTGCTTGTCCCCAAGCAATCTCAAAATAATGAACCACTCGATCCTCCTAGATCCCAAATGTAGTTATGCTCTGCACTGCTGTAAATCAATGTAAGTACCTACAATATCATCAGAAGTAAAACAAAGAGGAACCCATAATCAAATTGGTGAACACAACTCAACCCATCTCTGAAATCACAACTGCCCTGGATGCGTCGATGTTGTAGGCTGTGTAATTGGTAACTGCAAATTCCATCTACAAAAGATGGTGTTAACTACTCCCTCTGTAATGGTGGCACAACCAACTGTACCACACTATCAATTGTGTGAGAAGAATCAATCTGGAGACTCGACTCCACTGGTATCCCAAACTCCTCAGAATCAGGTACTCCCAAGTCTTGAATATGTGTGTGTGCCTCAACCACATGCTCCTCATAAGCAGCTATAGAAACATACTCATCACCAACACTCAGTGTACTAACATCTGAGTACACCTCCACACTCTGAATGCAAGCATCAGACTCATCCTCACTGTCTAACTCCTGAGTTAAACTCACCTTAAGACAAAGCTCATCCACAACATCCTCAACTACTCCTACCTATGAAGATAATGCAAATAAATCATTACCTGAAGATGTGTTGATATCTCCCTGTACTAGATCAGCATGAATGTCAAACTCATCATGCAAGTTGCTGCATGTCATAGGGAAAGCACTACGATCCTTAGGCCTATTAATTAAACTCTTTAACCACATATAAGCTCTAGGTGAGACATTTTTCCCTTTTGTCCAGACATACCATAAATCTTCTGCCAAAAGTTTAGAAATTTTATCCTCCTCCTCAAACAAGATTGTGAACATGATAGAGTGCATTGATGCTAATACATCACTGGAATGAAAATCATCTAAAATAGTCCAAAATATTTTAAACGTCCTGTGAATGTCACCAATACAACCTACTAACATCATAAGGTTTTCAAATCCATACCTTGCAAATATTTCAAGTAATCTTGCCCTCTTAGAGAAATGAGGGTCTCTAATGTCATCCAACTTTTTGAAGATTTTTACCATGGCATGAAGTACCTCTCTCATAATTTTATCATCATTAAAATCAAAGCCAGCTATGATCCTCATGATTTCACTAATGCAAGAGAGAGCTGCAAGTCTTACCACCTCATCACAATGTCTCAATAAACAGGGTTTCACCAACGAACCAAATGCTGGAGATAGCGTTGTTTGCATCTCATAAGAATTTGACTGATCAACCTTGCTTAAATAAGTTTCCAACTCCTCCAAGGTTTTTAGAATGTCCTCTGCTTGCTGACATGGATTATCTAATTTCTTCTTTGCATTGTGCATGCTTTCTTCCAAATCTTTGACCCCTTTTAGAGCCATAATGATAATCAAATTGACCCTGAAATTAACCCTACAGGCTGGCAAGATGCATGACTCTGATACCACTGAAAGATCCCAAACTCAATTTGGAAACACAAAATATACAGGTTCTTACAAGACAAAGATATAACTCTGATTATTTGCCTTTAGAGAATGCAGATATAAAAATATATTACCCAGATTTGCCTCAATAGTGAATAAACAAAAATTACAGTACACAATGATATTATGAAGGGTATAATGAAGCCCAAAATAAGCAAGAACCTAGAAGTGTGCATAAATCTGGATGCTGTGTAAAAACACAATCGCCGACATCGGTTATGATTATGCCGACGTTGGTAAATACACTGCCGCCGTCGGTCGTCTCTTCCTGCCAATGACTGCCTGACTGCCGACGTCGGTCACTGATCGGCCGATGTCGGTCTATGTGCCGATGTCAGTCTCTGTAATACCTCTGTAATACCCTACAGCCCCCAACTGTGAACTGTGCCCTTTCCTTTATGGAATCGACTGGTATGGCCTGGTGCCAATCTATACAGATTTCATACCGAACCTAATCTGACTATAAAAATATATGAATCTTAAATCAAATCAAGGAATAAATACCTGGAAACCCTTACATAGGCTGAACCATGATATACATCAGTGAATGGCCTCTGAAGCTCTAGATCTAATCAATATGCCCAATCTGAATTCCATCACGAATCCACCTCTTGAAAAGGGCTGGGTTTTCATCCAACTCTTCTCCAATCTACTGAAGGTTTGCGTCCTCAGAGATTTTAGCTGAATCACCGATTCAAGCTTCTCAGAATAATTTTTGCAATAGAAGATATTAGATGATATTCCAAATGCTTTGCCTTCCCCTTCTTTTAAAGGCTTCCAGGAGACTTCTAGAAGAAGTCAAATTTATTTTATTAAGCTATTTTATTTATTTCCATAATAATTAATTAAACCATTTTAATAGAAAATTGGGGACATTACATTATACAACCACTACTTCTTTGGTCCATCCCATTTCATTCATGTTGACCATGTTTTTTCATCCCTCATTTTATTTCTACCATAGACTTTCTATATGATGAAAATGATTAGATACAAAATTTTGAACTCACCAAGTCTAAGAGGCAAGGAATGATGATTATTGATGAACCAAATATCATATTGAAATTTTAAAAAGTAACTATTGTCATCAAAAGAGTCATAATAATAAGATTTAAAAAAGGACTACTCTCACATTCAATGAGAAATAATAAAATTTATCCTCTTTGACAAGGAAAATAAAATAAAGAGAGTTTGGATTCTAAGTGTTCAAATAATATCATATACCATTAATTTGAGTTACTAGGCTAATGCTAAAAACCTTTCTTAAATGTATGACTAAGCTAATACACTAGTTAGAAACTTCGACTAAGGTTTTAGTCCCTTAGAACATTTATATTGAGGTTGAGAAATAATTGGAGTCTTTTTATAGCTTGTGATTTCAAAGGTAAGTCATGGTTTTGAGTCAAATTTATAAATTGTATTAGGACAAAATTGTACAGTTGAAAGCTAGATTATCTACTTTACCAAAGTATTTAAAAAGTGTTAGTGTCCTCGCATTGAAATAGTTCTTCTAATATATATTAAATTAGTACAAAACTTTTCAATGAATAGTAAAATATCCCTTTATTCATGGGATGATGAAATGTATTCAATGCTTAAATGTATTGAAAATGCTACATATAGAGTAATAAAATTATTCAAGGAATTTTACATACATGTATTTTTTATTTTCAATGGATAATTGGTCACATAAACATACTTCACTATTTATTTTATCCTTTTATGATAAGATTTAAATAAATAAATTTTCATGAAAATTAATGGCATGGTAATGATGTGATAGATTTAGTCATGTATTCTAAGAAATGATAAATGAGTGACTTCAATTAAATAAGTTTTGCATTCCTCACTTCAAAATCATAGATTATTGTTAAGGAAAGAAAACAAGATATTTAAGACACCAATAGTGGCTATAAGTAGAGTTGACAAATAGTTCAATTGTAGTTTCCCTTTTT
The DNA here is from genome assembly GCA_037957365.1 of Torreya grandis. Taxonomy (NCBI): domain Eukaryota; kingdom Viridiplantae; phylum Streptophyta; class Pinopsida; order Cupressales; family Taxaceae; genus Torreya; species Torreya grandis. Next base: position 333,054 of record JARHVA010007349.1, read on the forward strand.
ATAAGGATCCAAAAACCATGTCTAACTAGGATTATAGGTCTAAGCACCTCATCAACTCCACATAATTCACTAGTACAAATCACTTCATATGCACCAATAACTTCCTAAACTCTAATTAAAACTTTAAAATGTAGATATTTCTTTTAGAAATGTATCAGATTATATGACATTTAAATATCTCTTCTATTTTCATGAACTTTATCTTAATTTTTTGTGACTCAAACCATTTTTGGCTTATGTATACTTTTTATTTTGACCTCTCAAGAGGAGGATATTTTAAACATAAGTTGAGGCTATAGAATTATTAAAAAAGTCCATATGTGCTTATTTATTTTATATTTCTTTGTATTATGTTATGCATGATTAAATTTTAATTAGATAAATTAATTTATGAGATTTATGCATGCTTATGATTTGTAAAAATTGATATTCAGTTGATAACTATTATAATGCTTTTATGTGTAAAGACTTCATTTCAATTATAATTTATGACTAAAAATGCATGATTCAATATATTATAAGTCAAACATATCTATAAGTCAACGTTTTTTTTTTTTTTTGAAAATAATATATATAAAGACTTTATTATGTCTAAATTTATCTAAGTTTCTATTAGATTATGGTAGGCATTAGTTTAATATGTGTAACAAATATCATAAAGTTAATTTTCTTGAAATATTTTATTATTTATAACATATAACACTTTTCTATTTTGTTTCTTACTCTATTCTCCCATTTTAATTTTTTTTTTATCACATATACCTCACTTTAGCATATTTTCATATGTGGATAATTCCATCCTAGGTTAATGAGATAGTAAGTTAACTTCATAATAGACTAGCCTATCAAATTTATGAACTATTTAAAGATGTTAGATAAATACACTACTCTAGCTATTATTACACCATGTGGTTAATTTCAAAACCTAAAATGCATAACTTATGCCTTGGAGTGGGTAACCACTAATCCTAAAATGAAAAATATTTATTTGATAAACCTATTGGGTGGTACTAACTTGCATCATTAGGTAAGTCAGTACTATAAAGAGGGGCCCTTAAACTAAAAACCAAATAATCTAGATATACCAATAAAACTCACTAGGTTTAAATATGAATTAGGCCTAAGGTTGATTTAGCCTTTAGACATTCATAAAATGCCTATAACTAACAAAGGGAGACTTATGAGTTTAAGAACCTAACCAATTTACCCAATCCCATTCAATTTTATCCAACTTAGACCTATGGCGTAGTTGGAAAGATTAGTTATAAATATCCTTGGAGATATCCATGAGTTATCAATAAACATATAAGGGTATATCCCTAGTTTAACTTGAAGGAGGATGTATTACTAAGGAATATATAACCTCCTTCAATCATTCCATAATACTTTTGAATGTGCAACAAGAATATGTGGCATGTGGGTTTTTTCTATTCACATTTCAAGATGTTTTGTATGATTAATTTTTAAATTTTCTTGAAGACTTTATTAATAGTTGGATCACCTTTCAAGATACATTTTTGGCCTTGTGTGGATAAGTAACTAACTCTAGTATCTTGTACCAACATTTTGATAACATTAAAATAGAACCCAATGAACCCATCAAATCCATTAATGTGAGGTTTAATCAAATGTATAGTCTATCACAATGTTATATATGCCTAATGCTCAACTAGAGCTGAAAATATATAATAAATCATTAAACCCCGTGATAATAATATTTATTCATATGGATTCTACTCTGACATACTTGACACTAGCTTATGATGTAGCTATTAAGGTGGAAAGACAACTAAACCCCCAAGGTCATGCTTTTTTATCCATACCCAATGTTAGTCTAAACATGTTAACCTTGAACCCTATTCTAAATTTGAATCAAAACTTTCCATTAATCAATTATTTTCCAATCACTATTCTGTTACCATTAAGACACATTGCCTAGATCAACAACTAGGTTTCTTAGGTGAACAATATGCTTAGAACACAAGTGAAAATAAAAACCAATACTTCAACTCTATTATTAATTCCATGAAAAACTTAATACAAGATTCCACAAATGGGGATCTACGTTCAATACAATGGCTGATCCAAAAACTCAATAATGACTTTCTTGGTTTGTAGAATAATATATGCAACATTATGGATAATATACCAAAAACAAATTCACCTATAAAAAATAAAACATACAATTTAACCACCTAAATAGCATTTTTAATCCATTATAAAATAGATTTTTTAAAACAATGTCTATAAATCATCTTTACCAAATTATTTAGGGTGCACAGTTCCACTCAACATGGTGGACTCTACTATGTTGAATTATGAAATAAATTTAAAATATTTTAGAATGAAATCGATGGATATGAATATGTCCCTACTCATAAAAATAATTCAAGTACATCTTATTTTTAAAATTCATTCCTAACCTATAGTATAATTATGATGTTGGAAACATTTAGCTTCTGTAGTAAGGAGTATAACAAACCCAAAATAAAAAATCAATGAAGTACATGCCTTATAATAATATCAATGAACTAATTATGCACTGAGAATTAGAAAATATCAGCCTCTTAAAATATCCATCCCAAAAAATAATGGTGGTATACCTACATATCCATAATTATATAATGATCATCCCCTCCTAAAAGGTAGTGATAAATTCCCTACTAAAAATTATCATGTTAATCTTTGTAAAGAAATATATAATATAGTACAATACATAAATAAGATCAAAGAAAACATCAATTTGCATGAATTATCTTATATGAATAAACAACATGAATTTATTATGAAATATCTCATTGACAAGCCCATCTATAACAAACATAAAACAACACATGAAAATGTGGTTATACCTAAGAAAAAGAACAACGTCCCCCTCCCCTCATTCCTTCTTACTATGAGAATGTTTGGGAAGAATTTGCATAATTATTTGGTTAACTTCAAGGTAATTGGTGAACATCAACATGCAACTAGCCTCAGGACCTAGAATTTTGCAATTCATGGACATCCAAGTGTTAAAAATCCACAAATATTATGGGAGTTTATTTATAATGGATTATTCCACACTACTTAATAGATATATAGATTAAAAAAATTGAAATATGTGGCTACCCTATAGAGGTATGGATAATTAGATTCGAGTTGACAAAAAATCCAAGATAAAATATATGATCACTCAATACAATGATAGGAACAAAAATGTAAATACCATTTATTATTTAATAGGAATATATTTACTTGTATGGATTATGGACCTTACATTTTGATGGGGCCTATTCTAAATAAGGGTTAGGTAATGGCATGGTATTGGTCAATCCCTATGGAAAACAATATATTTCAACCTACCATTTTTAATTCATTTGCACTCATAACTTCTTTGATTATGAACCTTTAATATTAATATTAAAATTTTATTTAAACCATAGACTAAAAGAATTATAAATGTGTGGATATTATGAGTTGGTAGTAAATAAAGTAAGATGTATGTTTAAATTCAAATTATCATATTTTAGGAAGTACAAACATAGGTCTTTGGATCTAATCAAGGCATTTGATGTTTTTTAATACAACACCTATTCTTTGGGAGGAAGACAAAATAGTTAATTCATTGGAAAATTTTATAGTGAATTTATTTCCCTTAAATGATCAAAATTATATAAGTTTTTAATTGAGTTAATCCCATTTATTTGTCCCTAAAAATGTTGAAAACTTTTAGGTATTGATGATGATAAACAAATTGATCAATTTAAGAGTAATGCAAGTGTTTTTGAATTACAGTTTATATATTAAAAGGATATGGATGCATTTTTTATGCACGGGGTAGGATTAACCTATAACTATCCTATCTCATGAGATCTAAGCTCAGATAAGCTTAATCAAATAAAACATGAAATACCTAATGTTTGAGTAGTGACCAATGGATCCATAGAACTAGATATAGGGGTGCCTATATCTCAACTTCCAAAGGAAATTAGTTCATATACTGTGGGACTATAACACAATGAAATATATCTAACTAAGCTGATATGTAAGTAATTTATTACAACTAAATAATGCAAGTAATTTTTTAAGTAAGTAAAACTAAATGGTAAGCGTTGGAATGATAAAAATGGGTAAGGTTCCAAGCTCAAAAATGGGGTATAGGAAACCTAAAATTGAAAATGAAAATTTTAATAAATCCTATAGCAACACTAGTATAGGTATAGAGATAATCTAGATAAGGATGCACACACACTCATTCACAAAACAACAATCAACACAAACACACACACACACACACACACACAAAATAAATAAATAAATAAATAAATAAATAAATAAATAATAATAATAATAATAATAATAATAATAAATAAATAAATAAATAAATAAAACAAAGGTCATCATAATGTTGGAAATACTTATCTTGATGGGGACCCATCGAGTCTTAATCTCCCCCTTGGCCAATGGTGCTTTGAAAGAGATTTTTTTGGATGTGAAAACTTAAAATGGGTGGTATAATACCTAAGAATACTATTAATGACTTATCTTAGTACATCTCAAAGACTTTCACAACACAATCTTCCTTCAAGGTAATATTCTACATATAATGCCTTCAAATATGACTTAAGGCATAAGTGAGACTGAAAGTAAAGTGAATAAAGAGTATATCATATATTTGAAATTAACTATGATTTGTATATATAGTAATCAAATAACATAAACCAACCCTAAAGTCTAAGATGATTGCATTAGCTAGATCAATATAGTAAAGAGATGTCCGTTGGCATTAAATGGTATTAGTCAGGCTGATTTAATATATATGTCAGTAAATGGTCTCAGAACTACATCAAATTAGTTAATATAGTATGAGAAAGCAATAGATGATAAATAAAAGCTATCATCTTGGTTGATGCCATAAGGTCTAATGGAAATGATATAACTTAACTGAGGTAAGATGGAAGGAAGTAGGTATCAAGATAAATATTAGGATAAAATATAATTAAGAATTACATAATCATGACATAGATAGAAACATCTCTCATAAAGCACCACAATCCTGACCACCCATTTAATGGTACACCCTTTAAGGAATGCACTTAGGGATATTAATGATTAAAAGGTAATTTTAATGTGAATCATTATTAAATGATAAAGTGAAAAATATTATGTGTATACATATGTCCTACCCATATCTCATCACATGTCACAATAGTGTAACATGAGATGGTGCTTTGGAAAAATCAATAATAGCACATCAATTGAGCTAACTGAATTGAAATGTAAAAATAAACATTAAAATTAAAATTAAATAAAATGTAAATGTGTACCTTAACTTAATTTTTTTAATAATAATACATGTGTATAAATAATGAAAGTCCCCTAACATGTGGAACAAGAGGTAGACTAAAAAAATAAGATAAAATTCTATTTTTTTGCAAAACTATTTTTTAGCACTTAAAAATTATATATCTCACTAGGTCTATAAGGTTTATTCTGGTTTGTGAAAATGATATACATAAACAAAAATATGGGTATAAAATATAATTTGTTAGTAATTTATTGAAGGTTGGTAAATTTGAAAATTTGAATATAAAAGGGTGAAGAGTTATTCATTTACACAATTTTATATTTTTGGACAGCTTTGTGTATCCAAATTTAGTGATTGGAGATATCATGGCTCATGGATGAGAAGGTAGGCATTTTTGTGGATATGTCATTGTCATGACAAGATTTATATAGGTATAAACTGAATTAAAGGTTTATTTTTATCATTTTTGAATAAAATGAAATATATTATGAAATGTATGCATTGTTTCAAATCCATGTAACATAATTTTCCCCAAAACTAAAAAAATAGAGATAAAAATAGAATGGATAATGGGTAGGCAATGAAAATTTAAAAACTATGCCAGAGGAATTTATTAGGGCTGAGGGAAAATCATTGAGATATTTGAATTGTATCAGTCAAATTTAATATAATTTTGAAATACAATAAAATTTTATTGGCCAATACCATAGGAATTGGCCAATGTTGTTTGGTAGGGACAATGTAGTAGGAAATTATCTAAGTTGGTTAATGTCATGTAGCATGGTTGATGGTTCTATGAATAATATTATCTTGATGCAATTTTTTAAATGGTCGATAGTAAAAAATAAGACAAACATGGTTGATATAATAGTGTATGACTAATGTATTAGATTGAAATGATGGTTGATGTTTTCTATCATGGTTGATGTAGTAGTAAATTAGGCATGGTTGATGCATTCTAATGCATGATTGATGTAGTATAAAATGATGAAAATGTTAATTTATCTATTTGGTGATGATTTTAAGAATTTATTTCATATTTTGGGATGAAAACTTAAGTTTTTATTTGTTGTTTTATGTTTCATAGAGATGGCAGAGATTGTGAAAGATATTAGATGTGATATGGCTTCCAAATCTACTAAAGACTCTATGGCATTCAATCAGTCACAATTGAATACACTTAGATTTGGAGATATCATGGATATGTTTAATATATGCCTTAGCATGGAGTTTATTTCCATATTCCTTAGGTGATGAGATATGTTGATACACACATTCAAATGGGTGGTTGATGGAGACACCATAGAGGTGGTCATTAAGGATGTGCATGAGATTATAGGGTTACCTATCATGGGTACCCTTGTGTTGTGAAATACATTGGATAATGTGGATGATATTTTTTATAAATTATTTACTTGACATTTTGAAATTTTCATCCCTTTTTCTTAATTTAAAGTGTTTTTTTATGATTTAGGGAGAAACTTTGTTATTGATCTTGGTTTCTATTCTAACACCTAAACTATCAAAATTCCACTTCTAGGTCACCACAATGGGAGTATACTATAAAAATTAGTTCCTATCTTCCTATGTCACCATCCCCATATCCATCCCATACTAGGGTCCCCATAAGCCTCCTCATAATACTCTTATGTCTCCATCAACACCCATTTCCCTAAATTGTTCTATGCATCATCTCTACTAAGGTATGAGTAAGCAATATTTACCATGTAAATCATGTTGATCATGTCTATGACCACCATATGTCATATTAAAATATAACCCCTTCATTTTATATGATTATGTTATAGTCCCACTTCAAAAAATCCATTACATCAAAATTAGTTATAGCGACAAGTCAATCAGCCATAGGACCCCATTATCTTCACTCCTTCATCACCCTAGAAAACATTTTTGGCCCTTGAGTAATGGAATATTATAAATCAAACTAATTATAAACTCTATATATCCTCTATATCTAAATAACATCCTATTTTCTGGTAATGTAACATTCAATAAGCATATACTCCATGTACCTAGCATCCTCAACCCACTTAAAATATGCATATCTATATGGCATTTAGGTCATGACATAAATAATAAAATCATATAAATAAAATCTATAATAACTTAGGTCACCTAAATTATCTCATCAAGAATTGATAATAATCTCCTATTTGTATACCATCATCTCCTCTAGAACCCTCTACTAACATCATCTGCTTATCTTATCAATCCAAATCATGACCAACTCATTCCTTTAACTATAAAATTTTGTATTAAAATTACTACCCAAGGAGTAAAACTACAATTTTTTATATTATATCCTCTAATGGATTAACAATGGATTCAAAAATCAACTATTAAGTGAATCTGATATTTTTTCATGTAAATTTTCCACCATATTCCAATAAGTTTCTAATAGGTAGTGGTATATTTGATCTAGATGATTTTGTAAAGTTGATAGGAATTTTAATGAAGTAATTATATATGGAATCAAATATATTAGGCCATTTTTAATTCTACTATGATATGTGAAGCTACCAATAAACCTAAAAAATATCAAAACCACTACATCATGAATACAAAGCCACTACTGAACTAAATGAAGCCACCATTTGTAATGGTTAAATTGATGCGAAGAAACTTATTATTCATATTTTATTCACTCTTCATGGAATTAAAAACCTAATAAATGTTACTAAAGTAAAAAAATTTCAAAATTAAAATTTATCATTAGCTTGACATGCTCTACTGACCTTTGGCAATATTAGACTCTCTCTCCTTAGTGGTGGTGGTGTGGCACATAATCCATCTCCATCATACAAGTAGGTGTAAATCATAAAACAAAATTAGTATGGGGTAGGATAAAACTGAAAAAGGTTTTTACCTCACAAAACTACTATTTAAACCTCACATTTAAAAAAAATTAACCCCTGGGGCCTGTTTCTATCTTGTAGTACTTTTTTCATCCCATTCTCACCAATCATCCCTATTTTTCATCATAATTATAATAAAATCACCTATCTAGTTTAATCCAATCATGAAATTCATCACCTTAAGAGATCAAATCACTACTATTGCTAACTATCATTCCTGACATCTCCCATAATCATCTTGATTCATCTCTTAGGTCCATCTCTATAGCATTATCATTATCATATTCACATATATCATTATGTAACTCCCTTTAGGAATAAATCCATCATATTTGATTCCATACAGATAATTTAAGCAATGCATAATCATATGGGGTGTGTGAGGTCATCTCGATCATAATCATCTAATTTTATAAATCATTTATCATAATTCATCCCTCTCATAGTCATTTTAACTCATCCATAATCATTTTAAATAATTAATCATTCGTATACTATCCATTCTCAATTATTATATCAAAACAATCATCAACATTATCCATCATAATTAATCTATGAAATAAGATAACTCCTCGAGTTGTAGTAAATTAGTCACATCCAAACTTACCACTTCTACTCCCTTGCATACATCATTGCTTAGGTAGAATCAAGGGTATGAAACATCACCTTGGGATATGTAATTCCCAATCAATAAATCAATTTATATATCATCCAATCCAAGATCGTAACTCTCTTTGGCATGCATCCTTTCCTATGATACTTTGAAATATCATGGCTTCACTTTTCATCTAAAGTTTATAACTTCCCCCTTTCATATGTAATTAACTGGGGCACATTTTGGGTTCTAATTTTATCCATATCACTCCCTCACATAAATATTTTCTATGGACATCATCAATTCAAATATTGACCAAGTTATAGATCATTGAGTGACATCTTTACATCATATCAAACTATTTTCATCATAATAATTATATCCATAAAATTTATTGCATATATCACCTCTATCCCAACTCCTTTTATTTTATCCATGCATCCCATCCTATGTTTCTATTGAGTGGTCACTTGTCTCATTATTTTCCACATAAACCCTTGAGGAGGTATCACCTATTATAACTAAATTACTAACTTGTGAAACCTATTTCATCTTTGAAAAACCATTACTCTGTTAAGTTATAATTCCATTTCAAAAAGGGGGAAATGTATACACCTAAAATCTTCTACATAATTATTTAACATTATTACACACTAAAATACTCTACTAACACCAACATCCTAACATTATCCTCACATCCCTTCTATGAAACTAACCTTATTAGTCATCCCAATGTCATTTACATAAATTAACCATCCACTTATCATATTATTTAATCATTAATCAAATACTCATAATTCCTAAGTAATTTTATATTCCTTTCCACCTATCCCCATTAAAATTCCTATAAAATCACATCCCTATTCTCAAACTTCATACTCATAAATTATCATAATCATCTCTAGAACCTAATAATATTCCTAGAACCACTCATCATCATTCTCTAGAATCCTCTAGGAATTTTTAATCCCTAAAATAACCTACCCAATACTCACATTACCTATAAACCATTGATATTAAACCTCCATGACACAAATATAACCTTACATTATTTCATGAAGTTGTTATAAATTGAGATAGACTCTCATAGAAACCATCTTTGAAAATATGAATACTTATGTCTTGTATCTTTGTCATCCTTATATCATTGAATCCAAGATATCCATCAACCATTCCCAAGAAATCAAACATCCTTATCCTAAGTATTTTCAAACTCTTGAGAAATCCATTGAAATCAAATAATCAAGCATCAATCCACTCATGTTCAAAATTAGGGCACATATGTAATAAGAAGTAAAATATCTCAAGAGGTAAATTTAAAATATAAATTTGGTGTTTTATATCTTATTTAGTTTACATTTTACATTTACATTTCATTTTTCTCAATCTAAAGTTTTTTATTGTTATTTAGGGAGAAATTTTATTATTGATCTTGGTTTCTATTAGTGCCCAAAATTGCACTAAAGTAATTGGGCCATTGTTTGTATCAATGTCTATGTCTTTAGACCAACTTATATTTCAAAATGTTCTTTTGAAATGTCAAGTTCATGTAAAAAATTGGCTAAGTCCTTTGTCTTGTCTTTTCTTGGTGAAGTGTGTCTTTCCCTTAAACTTTTTCAATCTTTTGAATGAACACAATGTCTGATGGAAATAGGTCTTCAAGATTTTTATCTCAAACAAAAGTTTGAAGACTTATTTCCATTAGACATTTTATTCACCACAAAAGCTTCAAAGGAATTTAATGTCTTGTCTCTTTTGGGCTAAGTGTTTTATAAAATATCTGAAGGCTATTTCATTTGTTTTAGGTCATTTATTTTGGACTTTTTAGCTATGACAAAATACCAAAGGGCACTTACACTTTGGGCATTTTGACCACATAAAAAGATCAAAGGAAATACTTTATTTTGGGAAAAATTCTAAGTCTTATTTATTTTATACTTTTGGTCTATGGCAAAAAGACTAAAGGGAACTTGCCCTTCAGGAATTTTGCCCACACAAAAAGCTTGAAGGAATTGTAAGGTCATTTACTTTAGCCAAAGGTGCTTCTAGAAATCTCGAAGGGTCATTTTTGCCTTTGAATTTTTTTTGAAGGATCATTTAATTAAGGAATTTTTCCCTTGTAAAATTATTGAAGGGCACTTTTTAAGGATCATTTTTCCTTTACAAATTTTTTGAAGGGTTATTTCCTTCATGAATTTTTCCCTTGAACAATTCATGAAGGGCATTTACAAAAATTTTGAAGGATAAGTCTAGATGGTGAAAGATATTTTCAAAACTCCCAAAGGGCACGGGGGACACTTTTAATAATTTTTAAGGGTACTTTCAAGAGTTATAACAATAATTCTAAAAGGCTGAAGGGAAATTTTGTAGGATAAGTACCCTTGAATTTTTTTTTGAAGGGTATGTTCAAAAGGCCTGAAAGGTACTTTTGGAAAAGTTTATATGGGTAAGAGGTCCATTTCCTTTAGATATTTTTCCTGAGCACAAATTTTGAAATAATTGCATTCTTTGGGAGACCAATTTTGATTTCTATAGGGAAATTATTTTAGATTAAATGTCTAAAACAATTATCCTAATAAAGGTGAAAGGAGATAAGTACAAATTCCTTAGGAAAAAGTGAAAGATACTATTTAATTTTGATGAATTTTTTTAGAAAAAATATCCAAAATAATTATTCTAGTGAAGGTAAAATCCAAAGGCCGAAGACTCAATTCTTGCAGGATAATTGTGTTAAAAGAAAAGCCCAGAGCAAAATTGTTCAAGCAAATAGAAATGTCAAAGTCAAAGAATCTAAAAAATCATCATTAAACAAAATCCCAAATAAATATTTTTGAATTATAGGTATGAAGTCTCATGGAAATTTTTGATAGGTGTTTGGATTTCAACTTTAAGCTACAATGACTAACTATTTGAATTCAAATGCTCTAAGATAGGCACATGGATGTCAACTTTAAGCTACAAAAAGAAGCTATTGGTATTCAAATGTTCCAAGATAGTCATGTAAAAATCATTTTTTGACCTCATAAAATAACCATTTATTTTCAAATAGAGGTAGATTTGATGGTACACATTCACTTAGAATAGGATGAATTGATGATATGTGATCAAAGCTGAATAGTCAAAAGAACTCAAGACAAACATGGGAATGATAAGTGTTGAGCTCATATGGCATGAGAAAGTTCCAAAGATTTGATGGTGAAAGTTATTAATTGAAAATTCAACAAGTGTTGAGATCAAATGAGACATTTATACATGGCATAAGGATGTTCAAAGTAGTAGTAATTATCTTCAAAGTATATAAGAAGCCCATGGGGATGTCAAGTGGTGTATCTTAGTGATAATTAAAAGGAAATGTCCAATGACTCCCCACTCCTTAGATAATGATCTAACATAGTGCATTTGTTCAAGAAATCAAGGTCAAATGATGTGAGTTCAAAATCAAAATTTAAGCTTGTGATGCATGGTAAGGCTTGAGTATGTTCCCATCAATAAATGGTACATGGTTAAGAATAAACCTTCCAATCGATAAGGTTTATTAATTCATGAATTTTTAATGAATCCTAGAGTGGATTTGGGACCACCACTTGGAAAGAGCATGATGTAGTGATCTCGCTAAGCTATCAAGTAACACTATTTTAGCACAAGACCTATTAAGCATCCACTGGAATTTTATCCTTCGATAAAAATATAATGACATGTGTTGATCTAGCTTATAAATATCCAATGGTGTGAGACAAGATAGAATTTTCAAAGGGATATAATTACATGAGGAAGTGATAAGTGTCTAGGTTGAGGTTAAACTTGATGGCTCTTATATGGATGTGGTAATAAGCTAGAGCATAGAAGAAGATCCATGAGCCATTCTAGAGTGAATATTTCCAATCATGATTTTGGATAATTTTTTATTTCATGTCACAATAAAATAAACTCCCTAGCCATCATTTTATGTAATTTATTTTCCTTGACATACACAAAATAGAGATTTTATGTCCAGAAGTTTCCATAATTTCTAATTGAGTAAAAACGTTACACATGAGGAAATTTTTTTTTTTGGCTTTCAAATGATTTTATCCTTCCAATTGTGTAAATAAGTGATCAAAGGTATCTTTAGGTAGTTTTAAATCAATAAAAAATGTTTGGCTCCTTGATCAAATATACTCCTTCTAAACTCATGTGAAAGGCATTTTTCAGCCAAAAGGTCAAATGATATGATCTAGGGGGTTGTGGGTCCTCATCATTATTTGTAGAGTTAGTTAAAAAAATGATTATTTCCTTGTAAGTAGATGAAGATCTTATGCATGGCATGGAATATCTTCTAGCTAGAACTATCTTGGAAAACTTGAAGGCTTGTTCTATAATTTTTTAAGTTATGACCCATGGTTCTAGATTTAAAAATATATAAATAAGGGTTTTATCTTCTATTTCAAGGTTATCATTTTGTTTTTTGTTGAAATAGGTCATTTTAGGTGTCCTCTTTCTCTAAGTGTAGGTTCTATATAATTTTTTGTGAATCAATTATTGTGTGTAGTTTTTGTCTCCCTTGTTAAGGTGGTTGCATTTATATAGCCATTAATAAGATTTGAGAGGATTTTTATGTCTCCCTTGTAAAAAGAGAAATCTCACCATGCTTGTCCCCATGGTAGCATTCTGAAGTGTAATATTTATATTGAAGTCACTGGAAAATAGGTTCTTTATTATATCCTGTTAATGAAATGTAATAATATGTTTTACAATTTTTGCTAATTGGATATTTAGGTTTTGTTCATTATTGGTTATCATTCTAAGCATGCATCTAGGTTATAAATCCCTTTCTATAGTCATATTTTAAAATGCATTATTGAATACCTCTTAAAGGATCCCTAGGTTAATGAATTTATTAGTAGAAAGTATTTAAGATTCTAGTTTCTAGTGTATGTCCTAGTCTCTCAAGGATCATTTGGTGTTTATCATTATCTTGCATTTGAAGTGTTTTATGCATATTTACTAAGGAAAATTGTAATGAATTAATTATATATACTTTATTGTTTGGAAGCCACCATCATACCACCCTTCATTTTATAATCAACTATAAACGTGTCCTACCTTATCTTACCTTAAAAATAACACACTTTATTGCATACTATAAGTGTTATTTGACTTGAAAAGGCATAATATTCTACATATATAAAATGTGTTTGCATTTTGGGGTTTAAATCATAGCATTGCAATCTTTCATTTAGTCCCTTTTCTATTGAAACTCTTCAAAATTAAGATTGTAATAATAATTTCATTTGTCTTTAGTAGCTTGTGTATGACTTAGATCATTTGTGCATTTCATGTGACAAGCCTTTATAAGTGAAGTGTGAAAACTTGGTTATGATCTATTCATATTTTTTCCTTGTGCTAATAATCCCCATGGAGATTGAATTACAAAATCCCTGCGTGTGATAAATCTACCCCTCCGGTCCTCTCACCTTGGTTTAGGCAAAGCCAAAAGTAGTAGGGAACTGACCATACCCTCTATAAGTACTTTTTAGTCATTTTCTTAGTCTAGTCCATTCATGATGCAAAACCCTCCCCCAGATACATTGACATTATATTAGGTTTCTCATCATCACTTACTATTTTCTTCAAGTGTACAAGGCTATGTTAGAGAGGTGTACAACTAGGAACCAAAACTCAACTGGCACCATTATTAGGGACTTAACTAAAATTCTAGTCACTTATGTTGCTGATAATTCTCATTAAGAGATGTAGGCATTTCATCTTGTGAAATTATCTATTGTTATTACATTGATCTAACTCTCTTGGTTTTCAACATCACAACACTCCACTAGGGATGTGCTAGGAAGTTTTTAAGGTTTGAAATTTTGACTAATGTTAAGTTCATTACAAAGAGATCCTAACATTACATGTTGGAAGGTGTCTTTCCCATTTTGAACATATTGGTAAATTTTTTGTGTCTTTATTATCTATCTCATTAAGCTTTAGTAAATTTAATTTTAGTCTATATCATAATATTTTGTAAACTATTCTATTATAGAAGTTTGAATCTAGTGGCAACTCTGACTTTATTTTCTAGTTTTAAGAAGATTGGTGCTTATTCTAAATATATACTAACTTTTAGTTTTTAGTATTTTCTTATTTACAAAGTTGTAAGGACTGAGATCATATTTCAAAGCTAACCCATCAAAGAGACTTGTTCCTCCATTAGGTATTCCTCAAAGAAGGGGACAAGTATAGAGGCCTATTGAATAGCAAAGTTTAACTACTCAAGAATATCAAGATTTTGATAATCTTGAAATCTTTTTTAACCCCCCATTATTAAATACTATCATAGCTCTTCTACTAATTTTTAATCACATAGTCCTATTTATTTTCTAGCTCCTTCTCAACCATATGAATCCCATATCAGGTCTGATCCACCAAGTCCACCTCATTCACTCCCTCATATACCTTTGCCATTTTTTCTCAAACACCTTATTAAACCATTTATGAGGGATAGGGACCAAGAAGAGAATATACATCTTGCATTCCATGTTCCTAGATTTAGACCCATCAATTTTGATGAGATGGAAGGTTATCCTAATGAGGTTCTAAATGAAGTTAGGAAATGCCTCCCAAATTTCTAAGGGAATAATGTAATGAGCAATGATTAGAATCTAAGGGCCTATTAGACTACCATTGAATATTATGAGATTGAGTATGAGGATGTGTGTATCAATTTATTTATACACATGTTGGAGGAAGATGCTCAAAAATATTTTAACTCCCTTCTTGTTGGATGCATTAATTTATGAGAAGAAATGCAAAATTTTTTTAGAATTCAGTATGTTGCTAGGATTGATCCATGGTTTCTCTTGGCTGAATTTGAAAATAACAAGAAGAATCATAATGAGTGTGTGCAGGTCTTTAACACTCATTTCAACAAGACCATGATGCAACTTCCTGAAAACATCTAGTCTAGTGATACAACATGCCTAATAAAATATTATGATGCCTTTGATAAGAAGGATGCATATTTCTTAAGGGACAAGGCTACCATTAACTTGTGGTTGACAATCAATATGGACATCTAGATTTAAAATAACATCAAGGCTATGGGAAAGCCCTTGAAGAAGTAGGATGATCTGAATTTGTTCAATCCAAAAATGACACAACCCATAAAGATAGCCAACTTGGAGGAAACTATCAAAACTTTGGTCTCTATTATCAAATAAATGTCATATAAGTTGGCTAGAGTTGAGACGGAGGTCCTTCAAGTGTCTACCAGCTATAATAGAGTTCTGAATCCAAATAAATAACCAAGGGGACCTAATTTTCAAAATAGAGATAATGAAAGAGGGAAGAGGCTTATGTGAAAATATAGGATGGAAAGGAACTAGAATAGAGTGGCTAGAAAGGAAGTTCTTGATCCTTTAAACACTAAGGTAAATATCATAAATTATAACTTAGACATTGATTGGTGTGATAAGTGATTCTTAACACAACCTCCATGTGATATTTATGAAAAAGTTGATGAAGATCTAGATGAACCTAAATATGCATCATCTAATTATGATATTTTTATGTTCAGTTTTCAAAGACCATAAGATGAATTGACTACCTTCATAGAATTACTGATTAATACTATGTTTGATCAATTTTGGAGCATTGGTAAAATAGAGTGTCCCAAAATTTGACTTTGATTTTGATGTCAATGTGTCACAAGAATATGAATTATCCATCCATGATTTTTATCTCTTATGGTTTATGATGATCAATAAATATCCTAGGGAAATCTATCAATTAAGGATAGGCAATTGTTAATTAATGTAGCGGTTGCCCAAAAGAAGGAATACAACTTAAGAAGTAGGCAACAAATTATTACTCCTCAAGACACTTCCCATACAAATTTAAAGGTAGGGAATGAAATCAAGGAAGAAAATAAAGCTAGATTAGTTTTGGAAGCTTCCAAGATAACACCTGTAACCTAAGTTGCTAAGCCTAGAGGTGGTCCTGCTAGGAGAAACAAAATACCCATGTTGTATATCATCCTTAAGGGCATAAATGAGCTTAAAAAAAATCCACCTTTGAAGGATACTATAAAATTTTCAAATCCACCTCAACCTCCTCCAACTCAGACCTTGAGTAACTACATTTCAGCTGAAGGTGTCATTACCCTTCCACCAAATACGCATCTTCCTTAGTATAATGTGTGTGACATGTCTCAAGTGTTGAGTCAAATAAACATCACCATACCACTTGTTTAGTTATTTAAAATACCTAAACACAAGAGGGACTTTGAATATTTATAATTTGGTGAAAGTTTAGTTGTGAATGAAATTAAGCTACCCCAAACACCCCTAAAAGAAGAAGAAGAATCATAAGAGGTTGATAAACCTAATTTGGAGGTCTATTTAGGGATTACATTAGTAAAAAGATATCTAAATGTGAATCCATTTTATACAACTCTACTTATCAATGGTTTCATTGTTCATAATTTCATTTTTAATTCTAGTGCCTTTTGAAATGTGATACCCTTGGGTATCCTTAATGAGCTTGGAGTGAAGATCACATCATCCTTTGGCAAGTGTTATACCATGGACTCACGAGAGGTTCCAATTGTTGGATAAGTTAAGGGACTAGTGGTATAGTTGGTAGGTCATCTTGTAAAGTACTTAAAAATGGACATGGTAGTTATTAACTTCCCACCTAAATGGGGGATGATGCTATCCTATAAATGGGTTGATAGTATGGGTGGAAGTGTGTATATGGACCTTTCTTACACCATGATTCCTTTGAAGGGTAAGATGGTTAGAATATATAGAGAGCCAAAGATGTTGCATGTTATTGAAGACCCAAAGCATGATCTCAATGAAGTGTTGTACATAGATGTTGAAATTGGAAAATTTATTGGGAATGTTGATGTTAGCAAATACCCTATTGTTCTTGATGTTGATCTTGACAAAGAAAATGTAGTCTAGAGGATGTGGTTTAATGAGGCTTACTCTAATATTAGAAATGGAGCTAGGGTTATCTTATATGCCCCTAATTGTAAAATTTTTATGTTTTCTTTCCAAATTTATTTTAAATACACTAACAATATTGCTGAGTATGAGGCACTCTTGCTTGGTCTAAGGATTGCTCATGAATATGGAATCAAATGTTTGGTTGTTAAGGGTGATTCTGAGTTAGTGGTGAAACAAGTTTGTAGTGTTTTTTCCATAAAAATAAAAGGTTGAAATAGTATCATAATTTTGTTTGGGACCTACTAGAGTTATTTGATGCATTCAGACTATGTTATTCTGGTAGCAGTTTCAAATAAGAAGCTAACAATTTTGTAGGGCTAGGTCCTCAATTTGACATTGTAAATATGAGCCCTCACTATCAATATCAAGTGGAAGTGCTTGTCATGCCTTCAATCCCAAACAATGTTTATCATTTGTAGGTATTTGATGATGATAAATAGATTAAAAGGTTTTTAAACTATATGGTTGAGTTCCATGATAAAATCATAGACTTAAAACCCATCGTTCAAGTTAGTAATTGGAAGGATATCTTATTTGAGAAAGATATTATTCATATAAGGATAAACACTATCCCAAGAGGACTGGTTAGTCTAGAATCATCTTTTGATGGAGTAGAAAAAATCAAGTCAAGAGACTCATTCATCTCAAAAGATGTGACTATGTGTAATTTGGGTTCTCATGAGAATTTAAGAAAGGTTTGGCTGGGTACTCACATAAGTGAAGTAGAGAAAAAATATTACATGCATCTACTAAGGAAGTACCAAGATTGCTTAGCTTGGCCTTATTCTAAACTGAAAGCATATTAGGAAGAATTGTTCTAGCATGTTGTCCCATTACATCCTAATAGCAAACATTTCAGGCAAAAATAGAGACTCATTAACCCCATCTTGGCTACCAAGATGAGGGAGGAATTAAAGAAGCTAAGGTATGTTGGCATCATTCAGCCCATTAGGTATTCATCATTGGTGGCAAACTTGGTCCCTATGAGAAATAAAAATGGTGACATCTGATTATGTTTGGATTTCAATAATTTAAATAAAGCTTATTTAAAAGAAAATTATCCCATGTCTAATATGGAGAACCTACTATAAAGTGTTACTAGATCAGAAATGTTTTACACATTGGATGGCTTCTCATGTTACAATCAGGTTATGGTGAAGGAATCTTATAGGTCCAAGATCACATTCACAACACCTTGGGGCACTTATGTATATATGAGGATGCCTTTCATATTGATAAATGTTTGTACAACATTATAGTAAGCTAAAGACATTTTTTTTTAGGGGTAATTAACTAATTCATTATTGTGTATCAGGATGATATCATTATGTACTCCAAAACATGAGAGGAACATTTGGAGCATCTAGAAAATGTGTTGATCAGATGTAGGGAGTTCAAAATTTCACTTAATCCTAAGAAGGTCCACTTTGGAGTATAAAATGCTAAGTTTCTAGGACATATAGTATCCAAGGATGGTGTCATGATTGACCCCAAAAGGGTTGAAGCCATTGAAAAAGTACCTATCCCAAAATCAAAGAAAAGAATTTAGTATTTTTTTGGATAGATTAACTTTGCAAGGAGGTTTGTGTCTAATTTTATAGATATCACTCTACCTATTACTTCTATGTTAAATAAGAACCAAACCATCAAATGGGAGGAAAAGGTCATGTAATCTTTTAGTGACATCAAAGGAGATTTAAAGTATACTCTTATTTTGTCTAGTATTCATTACACAAAGCCATTCCAGATAATCTCTTTTACATTATCCAATACTTTGGCTTCTATCTTATTAAAAAATAATGAATAAGGTCATGAGCATCCCATAGCTTTCTTTAGCAAATCTATGCAAGGTTCTAGATTGAACTACACCCTCATGGAGAAACAAGATTTTGCTCTTTTAAAGGTTATTAAAATTTCTAGGCTATATATTCTAAGTTTTAATATTATTGCATATGTCCCTCACACCATGGTGAAGGACATGTATCCTCAAATTAAATTATCTAGCAAGAGGTACAGGTGGGTCAACAAGATGCAAGAGTATGACATGGATATTTAGACCACCAAGTTATTAAGGGGGATGGGTCTAGCCAAGATTATGGCTAAGACCTATTTTCAATTTGTTGAGGTAAACAATGTTGTGTTTAATATTGATGATTCCTTGAGTCAGTTTAATGTGTCTCTATGGTATAAAGACATTATTTACCACTTTTAAAATCTAAACTATCCCCCTGACTTAGATAATAATCAATGAATAACTCTAAATATTATTTCCCTAAAATACCTCTTGATAGAGGATGGACTAGCATGGAAGAGTCTACATGGGGTTCTCCTAAGATTCATGTTGTAAGAATCGACTATTGTCTTGATTCAACACTTCCATAGTGGAGTATGTGGTGTCCATTTTTCACGTAAAGTTACAACTCATAAAATTTTGAGAGTTGTTTATTGATGGCCATCACTATTTAAGGATGTTGCTCAGATATTCAAAAGGTGTGATAAATGTCAGTGCTTTGTTGGGAGGATGAAATCTTTAGGTTCTCTTCCCTTGCATATTATGATGATTAAAGGCCCATTAAAACAATGGGGAATAGATTTCATTGGATAAATCATTGATTCATAAAGCACTAGACATAGATGGATCCTAGTTATAACTAACTACTTTACCAAATAGGTCAAAGTAATCCCTATTATAGACACTAGAAAACTACACATAATGGTTCTAGTTGTCAAACTAACCCCTTAGACCCCCTTAGGACTATACCACAACCTTTCAACCACAAACCTTGAGTCAGATTAACTTACTAACTTACCCTAATTAACCTTGACTAAACTTAATCTTTGACCCTTAACTACCGATGTTCACCCTATCACTGTCATTTAGGATTGACCATTGATTGTTAGGTTCTCACCTCCTAAATAGTCAACTCCAATCAAACTCTAGCTTGCTTTTTTATATTTAGATTATCTAATTCATATGTAAGATAATGCATGTGAAAGTTAAATTTAAACTACTTTTGAACCTCTATTTAACCTATTGATTCACCTCTCCTTCTTTCCTATAAATAAAGAGGAGGAGGTGAAAGGGATTAGAATAAATTGATCAATCAATCCATCATCCATTGATTATCATCCACATCTAAAATTAGAACAAACTGGCAAGTGTGATAGAGATCCAAAGCACTACAGTCCATTGGTCAATAACCAAGCATTGTTACTATATCAAAATTGCTTTAAGTATCAACAATAGATCCCTTGACCCTTCTTCAAATCAAAAACTAGCACACTAAGTTTATGTTTTCACTAATTAGGTAATTTTTTTTCTATCTTTAAGTTGACCTAGCCCATACCCACTTTCCAAATTTCCATTCTACAGCCTCATTAACCAATTTTCTTTAAACAAACCAAAACCATAGTAACTATTGATGGTTTGTCCATAACCATTGATGGTTATCATAACCATAGATGGTCATCCCAATAACTAATGGTCACTATGTGATAGATAAATAGTAAGTTATTTTCACCCACTAGACCTCAATCAAATCCTAATCTTAGACCCTCTACCTGATCACAAAACCTTTCCCTATTTTCTAAACTATACCCAATCTATTTAGCATTAATATCAATCTATTTATTTTTATAATTAGTCAAATCTATCTTCTTGTATTAGATCTTAGTATCTTCTATTGTTTATACAAGCAATTTATCTTTTTTTTTAGAACTTGATTGTCTAAAAATGTGGATTGATAGATTCTAAGGAAGCCCATTCTTCTTGGATCTAGCTTGCTAGGTAATCCACCCTACTATCTACCTAATCAACCATTTATTTGAGTGCTTTCTTATATGTAAGTTATTCCTCCCAAGCCAAAGAGGATTATCTAAAACCATTTATATCAATGTGTGTAAAACATACCAAGTTTTTCTACCATACCCTTCTTGAGTTTATTTTCTCATTCTTGCAAAAAATATAAGCAAAATTTCTCTAAAATATTCTAGCATGCACGGTGGGACCCTTGAGTCTTTTCTTGGGTTCATATTTTCATCTAGGTGCTTCTTCTCCTTATCTTTCTACTCATACAATGAAATCAAAATTTCATTTTGGGCTTAAAATTAACTACATACATTATTTCCTTGCTTATTTTAGCTCACATTATTTAATTAATCATAGCTTCACTCTTTTCACACACACAAAACCAAACCAATCACACTTAATCAAGCATAAAAACATTAACAATAGGCCTCCATTAACTTTAATCACCTAGCAATCACCTTTCTTGTTAATCCTACTTGGATTTCATCATGAAGGGGAGAACTAACTTAGCTCTCTAGTTGAGTATAATCTATAGAAATCGGTATATCTTAGCTAAGCACTCGATACCCTTATCACTATAGTGTGTAAAGTGATGGGGGGTCTAATATCAAGACACATAATAATTTCTAATATAAATCCCTTTGAGAGCCTAAACACAACCTGAAACCAACCATAGACTTCCTTTATAGTACCTTCTCTATAAGCCAATTTTAGTCACATAATTCTTAAAGCTTAAGGCATAATCCTTAAGAGAGACTAAAAATAACCTTTGGATTTAACATGATTTAGTGTGTGTTTTGTTTCCTTAAATTTTTATTGTCTTATCTTTATTTTATGTGAGATTACTTGTATCTTCCCCCTTTCCTTACCTACATGGTTTTAACTAGGAAACAACTAAGAAACCAAGAAAATCAAGACCCACCTCCTAATCATCCATCTTCCTCTTCTCCCTTATTCATGGAGTACATCTCAAATGTAGAGAGTTATCATCATCCTTATAATATTCCTACCATCCCTTGAACAATTACCTAAGATGATGTGGATTTCACCACCTTTCTAGATAACAAACCCATAGCCCTCCAACATTACCTTAACACTATATCCCACCATACCCCTACTTCGGTTCCACCTATTGACCATCCCTATAGAATTCCATCACAACTTATGGGTGATGATTCTATTTCCACCATCTCCACCCAACCTTTAGTCACCCAAGCATCATCATCTACCAATAATGCTACCATACCACCATCTAAAACCAACCCACTCAACTAAGCAATTCCCAAGCACATTCGTCCCTAACTAATAATCCTCCTAGTATAAGAGAAACCCAACCTTTGGGCTCCATTAATTCTCTTACCATAAGATCAAACTCTAATTGTGTTACCACCATTCCTCTTATTTCTAACCTACCTACCTCCACTCTATTTCAGAGCTCAGTAGTTCCCAAACCTTCCACCCTTCCACCCATCAGTACCAAAGTAACCACCTACCCTCTATATAATTATCCCACCATACCTCCTACCCAACTTGTGTTAATGTCTCAACAAGTTCCCATTACATAGGACCTGAGCTATATCCCTAAACCATAAGGGTATGTACCACTACCTTCCACCCAGCCACCTATCTCCACACATTTGTATGTGGTATCATCTCAACCACCCATGTCCACATACTAATATGTGGTATCTTTTCAACTCCCCACCAACTATACATATGTTACACCTACCCAAACCCAACACAACCTAACTTGTAATTATGGGGGTACATAACCCCAAACTAGCTATGTCAAAATGTTAATGGACAAAATGACTACTTTGGAATAATCCATTTTTGGATCTCATAATATTTTGTCATATGACCAAATATATAATGAACCAATTCATCCATCCATACCCATTTGAACATATCCTCTTCAATGGGATATTTCAAAGTTTTAGAGTAATGAGGACCCTCAATAATATCTGAGATCATTTAGGCATTCATGCTATATGATTGCATATGATGATGATCACCTTCTCCATACCTTCCCTATGTCTTTATCAGGGCTGACACTAGATTGGTATAGTGCTATTACAAATCCCTCCCTCTTTTATTTTGCTCAACTAGCTCAAATTTTCATAGATCACTTTTCCATAAACATTTCTAATAAAGTCTCCATCACTGATCTTTACTCTATTCAACAATTTGATGACAAATCCATTACTAAGTTTGTATCCCATTGGAGAAGTTTATTAAATCAACTCTCCTTCTCTCTACCCCAACACAAGCTGATTAAACTCTTTACTTGAGCTTATGCCAAAAACATTTCCTTTACCTTGTAGGTTCAGAGCTTCAAGACCCTTGACCAAACTTTTACCATGGCATGAAAGCTAAAAAATAGAGCTATTAATGAGAGGAAGTTGAAATTGGGAAACAAGAATTCCACCCTCAAATCAAATCTAGCCTCCTCCTCTAAACCCAATAACCAAACCAATTATAACTCCAAAAATAAGGGAAATAGAAATGTAATTATCCTTAAGATTTCCCCTCCACTTGTTATCCAATCTAACTCTTTAAATTCATCTAATCAAAACACCAAAAACCCAAACCACAACACCCAAAAATAGTTTACTCCACTTGGAGAGACATATGCTTTGGTATTAGAGAAATTATTAAAGTCCAATATCATACATCTTCCCCCAATCAAAACTCCAAAATAATTTTATTCCTCTCATCCTGTACCAGGTTGGTACAAGGATAATAAATTGTGTGCCTTCCATTGAGTCATTGGACATGATGTTAGTTAGTATAATACCTTCAAGAACATTATCCAAATTCACATTGATAAGGGGGAAATTTTGTTGGATAACCCCAATGAACCCCAAACCAAGCACTTTACATATTTATAAAACCATTTCCCAACCATGCCCCTTCCACCAATAACAAAAACAAAGTAGAATCTTCTCATGCTTATGAGTCCCATACTGTAAATATGGTTCTTGGTGAACTTACTATTGAAAATACCATCAACCAAATCACCTCTTCCCCTAATCCACTTATTTAGGTATTAGAGTCACCAACCTCTCCTTTGATATGTATATCAAAGGAGGAAACCATTCCCACTTTATCATTTTACTCAATCATACAACAATCCACTCTTCCTTTAATGAGCACTCCTAAGGAAGAAACCGATTTGCTTACACCTCCCACCAAGGAGTTACCCTACCAAAAATTAGAACCTTTTGACCAAGAAAAGGATGAAGTAACTATTCTTTCCCCTCAACCCTTGGACCTATCTTTTGAATCCACTACCAGTGGATTTAGGCCCATCTATAAACCTTAATCTAGACTAGTTAAAAACTTAGAATTCATATTCGACCCTAACCTAGATTGGACCAACTTTTGGAAATAGTTTTGACTCAAATATACAACCAAGTATGAGCCTTCATTTTTAAAA
Organism: Torreya grandis; assembly: GCA_037957365.1. Taxonomy (NCBI): domain Eukaryota; kingdom Viridiplantae; phylum Streptophyta; class Pinopsida; order Cupressales; family Taxaceae; genus Torreya; species Torreya grandis. The sequence goes on from JARHVA010007349.1 coordinate 358,052, forward strand.
CAACCTACCCTCTCCACTATCAAATCCACTATCACCACAACCTAGCCATCAGATGCCTCTACCCATCAAATCATAGCAACACCATAAGAACCAAACTCACCTAAAGTCACCAAATCACCTTCTACTATTCCAACCAAACCTACCAAGAACATTGGCATATTTCCTACTCATAACATTACTCACCTATTAGTAAATTTGGACTTAATCCCACTAAACCTATCAAACAAACCCCAAGCTAAGATAACAAGGTAAAGCTACCTAGAAGCCTAAAAACTAAAACTCTAGCTCCCCTCTCCACTTTGCCCTCTATTTTGGGTCCTCATCCTTCTCACTTAATTGGGAAACCAACCCTCCCAATAAAAACCCAACCACCACTTTTGGTCATGCCATCACTCTTGATTTCATCTATACCTATTTTCACTGAAACACCCATGAAAATACCTCTTATCTCCCAATAATCTATAAACAAACTGATTATCTCCCAAAAATCTACCCCAAAACCTTCTAACCCCAAACTCTTAACCTCTCTAATAAAACTAAAACCATCTACAAAGAACATTTATTTTCCCAAAACCTCTACCACTAAGCTTACTCCTAAAATGAGTTAGGGTCTATATCCTTGCCATCATTTCCTGAGTCCTACTCAACAATATTTCATAGACTACTACAAGTATCTTGCTTAACCTTTCCACCTATTAGACCATTTATCCCACACAATCCTAAACCATCTTGGTACAATGACAAATTATGTTTATATCATAAGACACTTGGGTATGACACAAAGAACTAAAAATCTCTCTAGGTCATATCCCATTAGCTATATCACGAGGATAAATTATTATCAAATGATCCTCTTATAAGACCGACACTGATCTAAGAACCAACAACCATTGACCAATACCTACCTACTCAACCTCTCTCACCTCAAAGTGAAGAGGAACCGATGCAATCATCTAGCCTGACTCCTCACCCAATCCATTCCATCCATGTAGTCACATGATTATAGGCTTAAGCAAAGGATAAGGGAAATACAAAGGTGTCCATTTCATGGACATTCCCCTCTTCCACCACCCAACCACCTAACCAACACCAAACACCTTTACCTTCAACCAAACCCAAAGTCTCCATCTTGGGACCTTCTCATTCCAATCCATCTAAATAAATATAATGAGTAGTCCTCAAACAACTTCACCAAATTTAGGTGAAGATGAGTTTATATGAACTAATAAATACCTCACCCCATCAATGTTAAGTGATGATAGAGGTTTTTTAATCCATATAGGTCCAATTGGAAGACCCATAACCTTTATAAGCCTTTATTATTGTTCTTCAACTTTCCAACCTTACTACCTTCAAGGATTTAGAAATACTCTCTATCCACTTAGATTATCTAGAACCTCCTCTCTTTATTACCATCCACATCAACCAAACCCATATCAAGAGGGTCATGTTTGATGGGGGAGATATTATCAACATTATCTCCTCACATGCATACAACTCACTCAAATTACCTAAGAACATCATGTTAGAAACCTTAGTGGTGCTTTGCTCATTCAATGATACCATGGCCATGACTTTAGGAATTATTGTCCTTCAGATTCACCTAGGACCCTACATGCTTCCTAAGCTCTTCTATATAGTGGAAGGAGAGTTCCAATACAACATTTTATTAGGATTCCCTTGGATTCATTCCATGGGTTGTGTGCCATCTACCCTACACTAATGCATCAAATTTAAACAAAAAAGGTTAAGTTTATACCATACAAGTTGACCCAAGTCTTTTCACATCATAAAACATGATGTACTGACCCAATGACATTTTCCTACCTCCATCCAACAAGATTTCATTGATAAAAGATGAATCCCCATCTCCCTTTACCACTAAAACCTCTACCAATTCATCTATTCCTTCTACCCAAATCCCCATAATGGATCCTTTGGAATCAACCTTCTATCATCTTTTATTAGGGCAGTATCACCTCCTAACACTAGACACTTTTCCTACCCCTCAAGAGTATGAGAATCTTGACCAAAAACTCAGTTACGACCCTAATATTAGAACCATTATTCATTTTAGACCCTCAACTTCTCAAAAAAAATTTATCTATGGGGGACTTGATAAACCCCTTGACACTTTTGTCACCTCTTTTCCACCTTAACTATTCACCTCTAGCTTCTCTTATCTAAACAAACTAGACTTTACCCAGACATACCTTTATATGTGTTCTTGGAAATGATTTGGTCTAGGTCAATATGAACATGGTCCATATGAGTTACCTCCAATCAAAAATAGAAAACCTCACAATAATCATGGCCTCAATTTCATGCCACCTAAACAACAAACCAACCTACCTCCATTTATCATTATTGACATGGAAATCCCATCCTCACCATCCACTCTACCATCAAAGGAATCCCAAATCATCCCCCCTAAATTTTTTTGATAAACATGATCAGCATCAAACCCTTAACTTATCAAAAGGATGGGGTGATCATAACCATTCCTCTAACCCACCCTAAGATGATAGGTGATGATTATCCTACCATTAATATTGTTTGGTGTCAAGATGATGATTCTATTCTCACTTATCTTGGTGTATAAGATTATTCTATCCATAAATATCTTCCTCCTAAGACTTCAACCATGTTGAAAGAATCCACCATGGATATCAACCTGGGCACCTTGGATAGCCTGTGTATTGTCAAAATTGGCCAATCTCTAAATTTTAAGGAGCTTCAAATCTTTCCCTTCTTCTTATAAGACCATAGCATAACATTTTCTTGGTCTTACAATCACATGTCAAAAATCAACCCCTCCATCACTACCCATAACATAGTCACCAACCATGATGCCAAGACTTTTAGGCAAAAGCTTTGGTGAATGCACCTATACATATCCCTTCTCATCAAAAAAAGCTTCAAAATCTCATATCCATCAATTTCATTCAACACATTGATTATCCCCAATGGGTCTTGAACATTTTACCTATCACCAAATCCATAAGGGGACTTCACATTTTTGTGGAATTTCATGACCTTAACCTTGATTTCTCAAAAGATGACTTTGCTTTGCCAAGAATTGACTAGATAGTTAATCTTATAGTCAGCTATGAGATGTTCTCTCTTATGGATGGATTCTCAAGTTATACAGTCATGCACAAAACTACCTTCATCACCCCATGGGGAAGTTTTTTCTATATATTCAAACCTTTTGGACTAAAGAATGCTGTTGTAACCTACCAATGTGTTGTGACATACATCTTCTGTAACCTCATTCACAAAATGATCAAAGACTATATTGATGAACTTCTTAGGAAATCTAAATGTTGTAAATGCCATTTGTCCATTATTAATATTATCTTTGAGTGACTCATCCATTACCATGTCTTCCATATCCCCCAGAAGTGTATTTTTGGGTTCTTGTTAGGAAAGATCCTTGGCTTTATCATCTCCCTTTAGGGAATCAATTTTGATCTAGCCAAAATTAAAACAATCCTAGACATGCCTCCTCCTACCCACCTCAATAAACTCCATATCTTGTAGGGGAAGCTCTAATCCATTTGTCACTTTATCTCTTAGCTCTCAGATTGGTGCTAACCTTTTCACCACCTTTTGAATAAGGATGTATCTTTCAAGTGGAACAACGACTATCAAAAGGCCTTTGATTCACTTAAAAATTACCTTTTGTCTCCACCTATCCTCATTCCTCCCAAGGAAGATCAACCTTTTAACCTTTATATCTCTGCCACCAACCACTCCTTATGGGTAATGTTGGCTCATCAAGATGAACAACATAAATAGCAAGCCATCTACTACATTTGTTACATGTTTGTAGAGTACAAAAATTAGTACACCCATACTAATAAACTTTGTCTATACTTAGTATTTTTGGCCACCAAACTTCACCACTACCTTCTCAACCACAAAACTTATGTCATAACCAATACCAACCCACTCAATTATATTCACTCTAAGCCATACCAAAACTAATGTTTGGCCAAGTGGTTCATGCTTTAGTTTGAGTTTGACCTTGAGTTCCTTCATCAAAAGTCAATCAAGGGAAATTCAATGCCGACCAATTGGTTGAAGCACCCATAGTAGATGATCAACCTCCTCCTATTGAGTTTCTTGATGACTCCATCATGACCCTCTCTTATGAATGCTTTACCTATCAAGTGACCATGTTATTTGATGGATCAAAGTGTCAATTTGATGGGGGATCCAACATCATCCTTATCCCCCCTCATGGTGAACCTCTTCCTTTATCCTTAAAAATATTTTTTAATTGTACCAATAATATGGTTGAGTATGAAGGCCTAGTGATAGGTCTCCAAACTATGTTAGCCTTGGGAGTCAAAATGATCAACATCTTTGGTGACTCCCAACTTGTGGTCAATCAAATGAATAATTCTCACCAATGTAATAATGATGTTTTTCAATAATACAAAAAATTAGTTGGCATCCTGATAGCATCATTTAAACACTACCATATACAAACCACTCCATGATCCATGAACAAATTTTCTAACACAATGGATTCTCTTGCTTCTCAGATCCCATCTACACCCTCTGAATCTAATCTATCTATCATTATCCACCAATTTACCCAACCCTCTTGTGTCAAAACTAGACTCTCCAGCTATCTTTAATGTGGAGGATACCTAACCCAACCTTTGGTATCAACAATCCTTTGATTATCTTAACCTTTCAACCATTCATTTTAATCTTTCTAAAAATTTTAGATGAACATTTATCCAAAGTACCTCACATTATACCATACTAGGGGAATTATTTATAAATGTGTCTTTGATGGTCTCCTTTTTTCTTTCCTACATAGTCATGAAGCCTCTCATGCTATCAAGGAAATGATTGATGAGATCTATGGAGGACAGTTTAGTGGCCTAGCCATCACTAAATTCATCCTTTGCAATGGCTATTACAAGCCTATCGTTAATTAATATTTCTATGATTATGTCAAAAAGTGTGTCAAATGTCAAAAACACACTAATTTACATCATACACCTAGCCATAGTCTTCAATTATCAATATATTTTTGACCCTTATCACAATGGGGTTTAGATCTCATTAGATAAATAAACCCCCATTCTTCATAGTGACAGCATTCTATCATCACTATGATTAAATATTTTACCAAATGGGTAGAGTCTATTCCTCTTGTCTCAACCAAAGTTGAAAAGATTGTCAACTTTATCAATCATCACATTATCTATCATTTTGATCTTCCTCATAAAATCATCATTGGAAATAGCAAATATTTAAAAAATAAACAATTCTAAGGTCTTTATATTGAATTTGGTATCAATTTAAGTTTATCTTCACCCTATCATCCATAAGCTAATGGATAGGTAGAAGCCTATAATAAAAAATCAACAACTTGCTCACTAAAATGGTTAATGCATCTGGTTAGGATTGACATTTACACATCCCCTTTGCCTTATAAGTATATCATACTAGCATTTGAACACCTAAAGATGTTACCCCATTCTCTTTGGTTTCTAGAGTAGAGGCTATCTTGCCTCTTGAAGTCTAAATTTCCTCTCTTCACATATCCATGTAGGATCTCATCTCTGAGAGTGATTATCATCAAGAATGTTTAGCCCAAATTGAGCTACTTGATGAGTGTCATATAGTATAACTCACCCATCTTTGTGTCTATCAATAACACATAAAAAATGATTATAAAAAATACATTATAGTGCAAGAATTCAATATCAAAGCCCTCATCCTTAAATAAAATCAACATGTCACTAGTATGGGGAAAAGAAAGGGAGGTAATTTTCCTTTTAATTGGATTATATTTTATATCATAATGCACAAGTATGGATTAGGTGCTTATCATTTTTCTTCTCTTGAAGGGAACCCAAAACCTAAGTTGATCAATGTTTCACATTTACATCCTATCTTTTGTTAAAATAGGATCAAACTCCAGCTTTTGTCCAACTTTAATTCATCACCTTTTATCTAACTTAAACTCATCCCTTGTTTTTTAAACAAAATTCATATCCTTATTTTAGGAAAAACTAATTAAAATTGAATCATGTGATTATTCATCACAATTATAGCTTAATATTGAATAATGGGTACCACAGCTCTACCCATGGCATGATTCTCATGGTACTTTACACCCCTTTCTTAGGATATATTCTCGTGGTCATTGTCACCTAAACCTCTTTTACACCTAATCAACCTTATTTTGCTCTTAGTTTTTCCTTCATAAAATGTGACCCTTTAATCCTGCATAATCAAGTCTATGACATCAAAATCAAACATCAAAAGAAAAATCAAAAGAACCATATGGGTCACTCTCTAGAATTCATAGACTACTCCCTTGAAGGATATCTACATAAACATATCAAAATTTATCAATATAAGGTAGACTAATCCCTTTAAGGATAGCTATCAAAATCATTAAACAAAGCACACAAAACTAAAACCACTCCCTTGAAGGATGGTTGAGTAAAGCATTTGTAAAATCATATTGATTTCTAGGAATCTTCCCACATCGATAAACTTCCCCAACCCCTCCAAAATAATAGCAACATAACAAAAGACCCATTATCAAACATAAAAAAATATTAAAATAATTTTGGAAGATGTAATCAACTCTCATCAGTAGACTTCCCACATTGATCAATCTACACCTTATATTACATGGACTTGTTTATATTGGCTCTTTCATGACCTACAGAGGAGGAAAGATAGTCTCGTAATAAGGTTCCATTTTCATCTCCCTCCCATTTACACACTCTCAAATGAAGGGATTTTGAGTTTACTTGACATTATGTGATCAAAACACCTTTTTAACCAACCAATGCATGCTAATACAAAGCATCTAATGGACTTCTACTCCTTAAGACAATCAACTTCAATGTGTTTTAGTCCTATCAAAATTAGAATCATCATACCTTCTTATTTCTCTCATACTGGTTGATATATTCACATAAAAATTTATCTCTAATTTGTCTTTTCTTTCTCACATCTAGTTTAGTTATTTAACTTACCTTATGTACTTCACCCTAATCTAGAAAAAATGACCATAATCATAATCACATCACATGATATCAACATCAAATCATAAATAAAAATATACATCATTAGAATAATAACCACCTCCATAAACAAAGTCACACTCACATCACCATATCCACCATATGTCTAAGTCTCACTAAGGAAACATATACTCATTAACATTAAACATGAACATAAACATCACTATCATCTTGTTCATCCATAATCCATAACAATAATCACATCATAACCTTTTCCACCTAATCATAACTAGTAACCATAAGCATGATCATATCAATATCCCAAACATATTAATATCAACACATGAAATTAAATGATCACATCCATAAAATAAAATGTCATTACCATCATCCTAATCATCCACAATATCACATAATCATCATATAATCATATCAGGGTCATCATAGGCATCTATAACCATAACCATCACATCATAATCACATCAATAACATTAATCCATCCTACACATCATCATGAACTTAAATTAAAGAGACATATTATCACATACCTAGATAGGTGAGTTAACATCAACATCATCATGAGCATAACCATAATCAACATGACATCATCAATAAGCAACATGAACATCACAAACATGAACCATAAACCATAAACAAAGGATGACATATATATATATATATATATATATATATATATATATATCATAATATGTGTACAAAATATCCATCTCTCAAAAATATACATCTCATTGTAGCATCTCGTAGGCTGGTATCAAAACCATATGACATATCAAAACAAAATATATATAATGTCTCATATATAACTCTATGATCTTGGGACACCACTACCTCTTAGAGCTTGTCCTTCTATACATACTTGGCCACTCATAGATTCAACCCACTAACCTAGTGTTATCATGTTATCACCACCTACAATCCCATCCTTACACTCACCCCATTGGGGTTCATTTGGTATATGCTTGAAGACTAAAGCCTCATAGTGTCATGGCTCCTCCATAGTCACTACATATCTCTACATCAAGATAGTCCCTACTGTCCCTGAAGCTATTAGTACTCCACGTCCTACCTACCAGAGAGAATTTCTCTCTTATATCACCAAGGCTAAATGAGACTAGCTTGATTTTTCTCACTTGTAATAGTGACTAACTAACCTTATGTTGTTTCTAGTGATGCCTTTGCCACTACCAAGGATGTCTATGTTATGGATGAAGCTACTTGTGCTTGGTCCCTCTTCACGGTCATTATATGTCTATCGAGGGAAACCCATGGCATCTTAACCTATTGACCATTTCCTCCAACATAAACATCCATATCTTGTTGACCCTTATCCTCAAGACCAATATCAACTTTAGTATAGTGTGTCTGATACCAAGTAGAGTATCCATCTATAAAACCTATGTCATCTATCTCTATCCTTATTGATAGCTCTTCATAATAAAAGATCATATGAAATGGCTATGGAGTAGATAGTGGGAACTATGTGTCCTCCCTCTCATATCTCAATAATTCCTTAAGTATATCTTGCACAAGGCCAAACTACATCCATACCCTATCAAATGATATCAGCTCTATCTCATCCTCTCATATATTATATATCCATCTGTAGCTCTATAGGGATAGATTATGTCCTTTGTAATGAACCTATCCTAGAAACCTAATATATGGTCTCCAAATCATGTCTATGATGATTAAGGCATCTAGTCAACCCCTAAACTAGTCTATGTTATATATCCCTCCTCTTGGTCTTGAGAGTGCATAATCATTCCTCTACCTCATATAACCAACCCTATATTCCAATTACATAAATACCTCTAAGGGTAACCCCATTGGTCTCAGCACTTGTATGTGCTCATATGCCAAGATATGAAAAACAAACCTGACATTGATCTCATATCTCCTATGGGCTCAAAATCCCAATAGCTCTTGATAAATCTAAATAAGGAGCATAGGTAACCATGTGAACACTGTATGACCCAACCAACTCTCCATAAGCACCCTCAATAATAAGTAAGGAAACCTCCCACTACTATAATAAGGTAATGCATAACATGTCATTGCTATCATCATCATGTTGAAAATCCTCTTCGCAACCTTATTTCTCTAGTATAATAGCATGTAGTGGAAGATACCTAAGTTCCACCTCATAAAATTGAGTTCATTTCTATACAAGAGCTCTATCTATCCCTCTCATCACTCTCTCTATGGTAAATTAGCTCACCCCATGTAGATAGCCACACTATCCTTTAGATATCCTTAAGCAAGATTATTAGCTCACCTATAAGAAGTAAGAAGGTGTTAGTGGTAGGATCCCATCTCTTGATAAATACCACTAATATCGTAACATACTAAGGTATATGCTAGTAGTACCTCATGACTCTAAGTCCCATGTCCTCCATATGCTCCCAATCATTATTAGTCATCCCATGCTAGATCTCATCTAGAATTTGGGGTACTCTTTCCCTTATATGTATCCTCTATTGTGCCTACAAGGTTTGATAACAAATAAAAATGATAGTCCACTATAAATTTTGCCTATAAACTTTATCTATCACACCTACCTCCTATTACTTTACCCCATCATCTGACCTTATTAACCTATACACATTACCTTCACCTAACCCCCTAACCTAAAACCACAACCATAACCTTCCATTTTTAACCTACCACCTATCAACCATTTACCAAACCTTAACCAATGACCTTAATTATTAACACTATACCAAGAATTTCAAACTTTGCCTTCCAACTATCAATTAATGATGATTGACTACTCCTATAGTCTACCATCGATGGTTAGGTGACTGACCATCAATCATCACCACAACATGGCCTATTAATGGTTACATATTGATTGTTGATGATTAATAATTGATTGTCGATGGTTGATATTGACTAGTAATGGCTAAAAATCTCCACTAATGGTCATTATCTAATGAATTTTAGTGATCAAAACACACCCTACCCCTCAATAACACTTACTAACCCTCATAATAGGTCACACAAACTAGCCTACACCTACCCCTACCCACCCTTATCTACCATACCAATGCAAATTTGCATTTAACCTATGATTTAAACTCTAAAAACAAACACAACTACCCATAAAATATCCCTAACTCAAACCCACCCACAACAATAGTAAGTAAATAACCTACTCAACCAAAAATATTCAAATTCACAAATTGAAACCTAATATATTAATTCACCATAATACCTACCTCATTCCTTGAACACCATCATGGAAGAACCATAGGAACCACAACCTAGCCTCATGCTCTCCCCCACCCATGTTAAATCCTCATTAAGTCAAACCTTCAACAACTTAGTCAACGTCACCTATCTACCTCACTCAACCAATCAAACTCAATAAATCCATCAACATTTTTTTCACATATACCAAAGAATCTAATCACCACATGTTTGAATTCATAATGAAAGAATAAAACCCATAGAGGTCTTTTTTCTTTGCCCTTTTATGGCTAACATAGGACTACCGATGGTCAGGGTGACCACTAACATTTGACCATGTCTATCAATGGTTGACCATTTTAGGGGTTTTCCCTCCCACCCATAATTTTTTCAAAAAAAAATCACCTACTACCCATAAATATAGATTCTCTTCTCTACTAACATAAACCACCAATGACATCACCTCACCATTGGCCATTTTGGCCTGACTATCACATGTTATGTGATGACCTAGATTTATCATTTTGATCGCATTTACTAAATTTCCAATTTAAACATTTTGAAATTATACTACCTTATGCACACTTGACTAATTTATGTCTTCATAGGAGCATTTCATATCTTGGATTTCCATGAAAACACTGACCTTATCTAGGAGACTTACATTTATGAGTGTAGCCTAACCATCACATGTGGTCATGTGTTCCACTTCTCACTTTTCCTTCTAATACTGACCTTATTTTTACCAACCATGGCAACCTAGTCATTATACAATCTTAGATATCATAATTATTTTCACTTTGTACACATGTTCATACTCTAGTGCCCAACCTATAACCAATGCTATCACCACCTTACCTAATCATCAAACTTGCATTTGATTCTATTTCACCTCATTAATTCTTGGTTTGAGGGGGAATACCTCTAATGCTCAAGGCAACCTAAACTTTGACTTATAATCTAATTTTATTTTATCACTTACTGATATAAATTACATAATAAAAAAGGGGAAAATGTAGACACTATAAAACTACACATGATGGTTCTAGTTGTCAAACTAACCCTTTGGACCCCCTTAATACTATAACACAACCTTTTGACTATAAACCTTGAGTTCGGTTAACTTACTAGCTAACTTACCCTAATTAACCTTAAGTAAACTTGACCTTTGACCCTTAATATTAATGGACACCTTAAACATTGACAATTAGGCTTGAGCATTGATGGTCAGGTTCCCACCACCTAAATAGTCAACTCCAATCAAACTCTATCTTGATTTTTTATGTTTAGCTTGTCTAATTTGTATGCGGGCCAATGTATGTGAAAGTTAAATTTAAACTACTTATTGAACCTCTTATTAGCCTATTATTTCACTTTTCCTTATTTCCTATAAAGAGAGAGGGGGAGGAAGTGAAAGGGATAGAAAATCAATTGATCAATAAATCCATCATCCAAAATCATCTGCATCCATAATTAAATTGAACCAACAAGTGCAACAAAGACAAGATGTGCTATCATCCATAAACCAAAAGCCAAGCATCATTACTCTTCCAATTTTTTTGAAATTATCACCAATAGATCCCTCAACCCTTCTTTATATCAGCAACTAACAATCTAATTTTATGTTTTCACTAGTTAGTTACTTTATTTTTATTTCACAACAAACCTAGCCCACACCCACTTTCTAGATTTCCATTTTGTAGCCTCATCAACTAATTTTATTGAACTAGAGAAAAACCATAGTAACCAATGATAATTTTTCCATAAATATCGATGGATACCCTAACCATTGACGGTTACCCCAACTAACAATGGTCACTATTTTAGTTAATTTCTACTCATTTCTTAATTTGAAAGCAAGTAATGAAACTAGTCATAAGATGTATAAAATAATACCTAGTAAAAGTATCTGAGTGACATAGATGATGATGGGAACTCTTCTTTATATTGGAATGAATAACCTATAGATAAGATAGACACTAGAAAAGGGGTTTTGTTATATGGATGGTTGAGTGGACTTCTTAGCATGAGCTAGATCTAAAAAGTGTGGGCTTACTAAGAGGCTGTCAATCCACTATTTATGATAGTTAAGTTGATATAAATGAAAAGAAAGTAAATTTTCATTCAATAACTAGAAATTAAATTCATTTAAAATAAGATTAAATTAAATTTATTGTTAAACAAAATGAATAATTATAACAAAAGTGGGTTAATATTCATGCTAACATAGTTGGGGCTAGGTTTAGAAAATCAAAAAAGTCTTTGTGAATAGATAGTAACATAACAAATAAGGTTTAGTTGGGGTCAAAGGGGTATAAATAACTTGTTATTATTTTCTACCATAGTGACCATTGATGGTTGGGTGAACCATTATCAGTTGGGTTAACCATCAGTAGTTGGGTGATCATCGATTATTGAGGTAACCATCGATAGTTTAGTTAACCATCAATAATTACCTAAGTGATTCTAGAAATTATCAAAAACATGATTTTAGATTGGGTAATTGGGTAAATAGAGGTCTATTATGTATTAGGGGAATTGAAAATAAGATACTATTAGGTATAATGGGGTAAGGAGGTTAGAAATGGAATATAAATCAAATAAACTAAGCAAGAGATACTTGTAACTTGGTAATGGAAGGATGAAGTAATTTGGCTAGAGTGATAGTAATTGGGCCTTTGAAAGAGATACCAACAAAGGTTCAAGTCTCTATTGATGCTATTTTCTTGCTAAAGTGATGTTGGATACCTAGATGCAAAATAGCTTGGACGTGAATTGTTATATTTTTGGATCCCTTTCTTCTCATGATTCTCTTTTTTATAAGATGAAGTTACTAAATGTGTAAGAGGAAGTTACTAATTGGGTAAATGAGAAAGTTGATAATTATTATTCTTTAAAGTAGGTTTGAATTAAAAAATAGAATTTTCTAAATGTACCATGTTTAGCTCATATAGATTAAAATTATTTAAAACTTTAAAGTAGGATTGGAGACTAGAATGTCAACGGTTAGGATAAACATCAATGGTCAAGGTTCTAGAGGAAAAATGGGTTAAAAAGGGTGAATTTTAGAGGAGTTATAATAGGGGGTTCAAGTTAGTAAATTTATAAATGGGTTAATTTAATTAGGTGGTCAAATAGCTTCAAGGTCAAGTAGGGGTCCAAGGAATTTCAACATTTAAAATTGTGTAGTTTTTGAGTGTCTACATTTTGCCCCTTTTTGTTATCTGGCTTTAAATTGAAAAGATAAAAAACAAAAATAGATTGTTGGTTGAGGCCTATTGCCTCATGTATGGGAGGAGGTATTCAAGATTCAATGAGGCAAATGCAAAATTAGATTAAGGTTTGATAAATGATAAATGGGTAGTCATAAGGTGGGTGTCACAAAATGGGTTGGGAATTTAAAATAAATACATGCACACAAAAGGAAATTAAGTGTAATAATTGAGATCATGTAAAGACTAAAGTTACCAATGTTGATAAAAATAATGTCAAGTTTTAGGGAGACATATGACAGGGGAACTGGTCCATAGTGTTGGTCATAGTTGATTAGGTTAGGCCTATCAAGTCATCTAGATAGGGTTGACATTATGTACATGTATCTAGGGTAGGAAGTGATCCCATAAAATAACACAAAGGGTTTGGTCATGAATGAGGTGGTGTGAATTTCAAATTTTCAATATGGTAAAGTTGGTTCATGGAGTCAAAATGGTCAAGGTAAGGCTATCTCAAAATATGTGAATGTTTGGGTCAAAAACAACCAAAATCAAGGTGGACATGGTCAAATGGGTTGGTCAAAGAAAGGTAATCTCTAAAAGGTTAAGTGGTTGGTTTGGGTGAAATAATGTAATTTACCAAAAGGGAAACACCTAGATGGGGTGATAAAAGATTATAAAAATAATGTGGAACCCCAACCATCAATGGTTATAGTTTTCCCTAGGGTCAACCATTGACAGTCACCCTCACTATCTATGGTAAGGGGAAACCCTAAAAAGTTGAGAAGATAAAAGTAAAATGTGAATTTATTTTTAACATTTTGACTCATGTCATTTATGCTTTGGGTGATTTGTTTAATTTTTCATTTATGTTGGAGTTGGATGAGGTGGAGTGTTGTGATTGGGGGATTGAGTGCTTGAGTCATGATTGAGTGTGGATTCGATGGAAGGTGGATGAGGACATGGCTGGTTAGTAGTACAAGGAATCTAACCATGCCATCGATCATAGAATGAGGTAGGTGGAGTTTTAAAATTTTATAGTTAGGTGAATTATGATGTTTAAAAGTTATATTGATTAGGTAAAAATTAAAAAAGAGGGTTTGGAATGGGTTTAGGAAAATAATGCCCTAGGTCTTAGGGTTTATGGAATTAGGCAAATGAGTGGATGAAACTTAGAGTTGGAGGGTGTTTTAGGTGGGTAATGGGTTAAATAAGTGCCTTAGGTAGTGTATTTGGTTAATTTGGGTGTGTTTTGAGAGGAGTGAGAAGGTTTTGGGTTTGAGTTGTGTCATTGATGGTCATACACAATGACTGTTGGTGGTTTAACTCAATCATCAATGGTTTGAGTTCCAAGGGTAAAAGATACCTAAGGGACCATTGATGGTTTGTGAACCATTAGTGGTCAAAGGGATCAAGTATTTTTTTATTAAAAAGGTGTTAGTGGGATTGAAATTTGTATAAGGGGCCTGTATTTAATTTGTTTTGTTGTAAAAGTTAATAGGTTTTGAAATTCTTGTAGGTAATTAGAATTATTTTAAAAGTTGATGAATTTGTTCAAGGGATTTGATGTTGTATAGATGATAAAGGGGTGGTAGAGTGTTTATAAATTATGTTAGGTATTAGAAGGGGGTTATGGTTGGAAGGTATTGGAAATGTTTTAGTTTGGAAATGTATATAGAAGGTATATGTAATGTAGAAAAATGTTGGTAAAATATTTAAGAATGGGTTAAATGAGTTATAGGTAAAGTTTAGTGAGTATGCTATATGTTTGATAGGAGGGGTTGATGGGTAAATTTTGGTGAATAAAAATAATTAGGTGGTGAAATGATAGATATAGAGATGTATAGATGGATAGGTGGAAAAGTAATTAGGTTAGGAATAAAATTTTGTGAGATATTGTTGGGGTGGGTGTCAAGGTAAAAGTATAGGCTGGTTAAAGAAGTTTAGATAGATGTAATAAGGTAAATATAAATGGTTTGGTTGTAATGGGCTGAAAAATGTAGGTAGAGGGTAGCACTTAGGTAGATATAGAAAACTAAGTAGGTTTTACTAATGTGATTGTTATGCAGGTCCATAACTAGATCTAAATGAGGGATTAAGTCATTAGCATCTTTGCCAAGGTTCAAGATGGGATGATAGATGTTGAGTGCAAGAGGTTGGAATAGGGTCCATGAGACACTACCATCATATACCACATGATGTATCTAAGATCATGGATCTCATTGAGAGATGGGAACCAGATAAGAACACTTTCTTGCTACTAATGGGATAGATGATGATCCTCTTAGAGGATAGTCAACATATCACATGGCTACCCATTTGGGGGGAGCTGATTTATCATGTAGATAGTGATGATAGAGATTATTTCATGGACCTAATTTATGGAGAAAATTAGGTTTAGGCTAG
Organism: Torreya grandis; assembly: GCA_037957365.1. Classification (NCBI taxonomy): domain Eukaryota; kingdom Viridiplantae; phylum Streptophyta; class Pinopsida; order Cupressales; family Taxaceae; genus Torreya; species Torreya grandis. The sequence goes on from JARHVA010007349.1 coordinate 373,890, forward strand.
ATATCATGAATGTGGGGTTTGTTCTAGGACATTATACTAGAGGGCCTTAGGAGACTAGTGCTTATTGATGATGATGATGATGGGGGTGTCTTACTTCACACTTTATAGATTCAAACAATGGTTAGTTTCTATGTCTACTATTGAGAGTACTAGTGGAGATGCTACTAGGGAAGGCTATGTTTAGTTGGGACCCTATATTATTAGTGAAAATATATAGGGAGCTCTAGGCCTTTTGAGCACATAAGAAATATGGGATTAGCATTAGGTGCATGATTTATTGTTGGGTGTACAAGCACATTCGAGTGTTGAGACCATTGGGACTACCTTGGGATGGTTGTGTCAATTTACTATAGGGTTGGATTTATGAGATGGAGAGGGGATTATGTGTTGATAGGTGGTGGTGGTGGTGTTAGGGATATAAAGTGGTTTAGAGATGTTTTGGATGGTTTTATGTTATGAAATGTAGTGTGGAGTCCCTATGTGAGCTAGTTGAGTTGGGCAGGGTAGATCTACCACACATTATCACTATAGAGCTAGTGTTGGATCAATGGGAGGTAATATGGTGAGACAAATATTATTCCATTTGACTGAGTATGAAGATAGTTTCGATTGGTGTAGTGGATCCCACCATATTTACCTTGATATAGGAGGAAGGATGTTGAGTTCTTACTCCTAAAGCTATAGCCATAGGACATCATATAAGACCAGGAAGAGTTACCAATGAGAGCTCTAATAAATTATTCTAGTGTTATAAATGGGTATGCAAACTAGTACTAGGCTAAATATGTAGCGGGTAACTTTTCATGGGGTGATGGTGGTCAATAACCTATAGATGTGGATCCCATTGGGGTACCAATATAGGGACTAGATGGATAGGCAAAGGTAGCACTAGTAGTAGCATAGGCCAAGATCACTAGATTATAAGGATAGGTGTCCACTTTATAGGCATAAAGTATCACCTCACAAGGGTAGGTTGTGACTTTGATTGGCAAGCATGATCAAGTGAGGATCTCTCTTGGGTTATTGACTCAGGAGAGAGATTCATTGAGATAGAAGGTAGTCGTGGCCACCATAGTAGCAATAGGACCACCTAATATAATTTTTAGGGCATGATACTTATCTACCATTGAGGAGCTAAGATATTATGAGGTGATAGTACTAGCATAGTTGCCATTGGATATGAGATATGAGGAGTATAGGGCCAGTGTAGTAGGTGGTCTATCTATAGCTAATCCAAGATAGTGGGCCTCCACAATCGATCAGGTAGGGGTATCATGGGGACTACCACCAAATGGGAGTGAAATTATAGGTGTAGGTAGAGCTAGTGGTAGTGGTACTCTTGGGGCTTGATTTGTTTAGTTTTATTTTCATGGATGTATATTGTTTTGATATCAGTCTGCATGCCAAAGACATGATATGTATATGAGTGAGAGAGACCTAGATATATTATGACATGCATTTCCTTATGGATGTATATGATGATTATGTTTATTATTTTTGGTTATATTGATGACATGATGATTATGTTGATGACATTTGTTTATATTGATTATATGACTACATGTGCTAGATGTTTATGATGTTTATTGATTATATATGAATGTGTTATGATTATTGGTGTCTTGAGAGGATAGATATATCATTTTTTGTTTTCCATGTTTCGTTCATGTGATGGATATGGTGTATTATGATGATGGATTTCATGGATGAATTTGTGATCATGATGTTGTGATGATGATGTATATAAATGATGACATCAACTTAGTGATGTATGATTTTAGATATATATATGATTGATTTAATTATGCTATTTATGATTTTTTTCAATGGATGTATATTATATATATATATATATATATATATATGTATATATATGATAAAAGATGGATACTGAGTGTGGTGATAGAATGCTTTTGTTCATGATATGATTTATGGATATGAGATAGATGATTTTAGGTATATATGATCATAGTGAATGCATGTTTATGATATATTATTTGATGTATAAATGTTGATAGTAAAGTGAATGAGGACATAACTTATAGATATGACATGGTTATTCCATGGTTATGATGTGGTTTACTTATATTGTATATGGTAAATGGTATGATGACATGGATTTGTGGTTTGTCGACACGAGGTGATTGATAGAATTATGACTATCTAGTTTATGGTTATCTCATTTGTTTTGATATTTATGAATGTGTATGATGTGTTTTTTCCACATGCTTTTATGATACAAGATGCGTATATATGAGGATATGTGAAATGGAAAATATGTTGTGTCTTATGATTTGATAGGTATAGATTATGGATGATGAGATAAAGGAATGTGTTTTGTGATTAGATGTTTGAATTTCTTATGTGGATGATTTTAGGTGAAGTTTTATGTATATATGAGGTATGACATGATCGTATATGGGGGTAGATAGGATGGATTTAATTGTTTATTTTGATGAGGTGATTTATGATATGTTAGGTGTTTGAGTGCATAGATGGGATATAGTTCATAGTGTTGTGATGAAACTTGTGTTTTGAATGCTTGGATATGATATGGACTAATGAATGAATATGGATTAAGGTTGGGATGAAAATGATGTTCACTATTTGCATAAGATATGTGATATTGAGAGATAATGAAGACACATAAAGTAGGTTTAAATAACACACTAAATGTGGATAAGAGAGAAGAATTATGAGACACATGTCTACATGAACTAATGAATATAGGTTAAGAAAAAGGCATGATGTGTTTATTGGTAAAGGCCTAACAAAAATTGAAGTTGGATTGACTTAATGAAAATAAGCCTTTTGAATGCTTTGCATGAGCATGCTTTGATAAAAAATAAGGTATCGAGATCACTTTGTGTTAAGTAAGCTCGTAGTCCCTTTATTTTAGAGAGTTTAAGAAGGGAAAGTAGGTGATAGGTAGATATTTGAATGAGAAATGGGTAATATGGGAACCTATCATGGGTTATCTTGCCCCTTTTATAAGTGACTATAGAACCCTAATAGACAAGCCCATACCTTAATATAATGTGTAGATTGATCGATGTAGGAAGTCTACTAATGCCATATTAAAGAGTTGATTGCAGCCATTTTAGGATAATTCACTTTGATTTTGATATATCCCCCCTTTTTCATCTTTTTTTGTTTTGGATCAAAGGGGTGAATTTGATTGATCCAAGAAGCTTAAAATGAGTACTTTGACAAATTTGTCTTAGTCATCCTTAAAGGGAATGGTTTAAAGTTAGATTTTTATAGTTGTCCTTTAAGGGAGTAGTCTATCTTGTAAGCAATTGAGTTTTGTGTATCCATCCTTCAAGGAAGTAGTCTATAATGCTAGAGATATGGACCCAAGTGATATTTTAATATCCCAATTTGATTTTGAGTGCTAGTTTTAGACATGTACAAGTCTATTTAGGCTTAGAGTTCTACTTTTACCAAAGAAAGACTTTTAGCATAAAAGGTCAATGATGGTGGATGAGGGAAAATGGTTTGAGAGGCAACTAATCATGGGATTCCATCTGAATAGAGATGCAAATTATCCATGAGAACCATGCCATGGGTAGATCCATGGTATCAATGCTTAGGATTAGGCTATAACTATGATGTATAATCACATGGTTCTATGTTGTAATCAATTATTCTAAAGAGGAATAGGGATAGGTAGGTGAGGGTAAAAATATTATAAGCCAAGGGATGAGCTTAAGTTAGACACAAAGGTGAATGTGATCTTTCTTTTAATAATATAAAGGGCATAGTTGTGAAGTGTTTAGAGGCTTAGGTTATGGTTTCCTTTGAGAAAAGATAAATAATAAGCTCATGATCTATACTTATGGGTTATGATGTAGGGTCCAAGACAATTGAAAGCAAACTTGCCTTTTTTTCTTTTCTCCATATTAGTTACATGTTGATTTTCTTTAAGGATGAGGTCTATGATATTGAATTCTCTCTTTTAGGTGTTTTTTGTATGTACACTTGATTTTTTCTTAATAGACATGAATATTATTAAGCATGGTGAGGCAATGTTCATCTAGGAGTTCAAGTTATGTGAGCCATTCCTGATGATAATTGCTCTTAGAAATGATGCCATGTAAATACATGTGAAGAGAAGGAATCTAGACTTTGAGAGGCAAGACTACCTCTACCCTAAAGATGAGATAAAAAGGGGTAGCACCTATAGAGGTTTTAATTCTAGTGTGATAGGCCCATAAAGTGAAAGGAATGTGTAGGTACCAATCTTGACCTAAATAACTTACTAATTTGGTTAACATTTTGTTGATAATTTGGTTGGAAGTTTCTACCTATCTAATTTATTGTGGATGATAAGGTGAATAAAATCTTAACTTGATTCCAAAAGTGCCATAAAGAGATTATAATTTCTTATTTTTAAAGGATTTCCCATTATTATTGATGATCTTATGAGGAATACCAAATTGATAGATGATATGGTGATTGATGAAATCAATTATATTTTTAGCTTTGGTGGAGATAAGAGGGATGCCTTCCACCTACTTGGTGAAATATTCAGTGGTGGTAATGATAGATTGATGAATTTTTGAAGAATGAGGATTGATTTACCCAATAAGATTGAAACCCCATTACAAAAAGGGAAAATAGTATTTGGCCACACGAAGTCCATGGGAAGGTGCACGATGTTGACATTTTACACACTTCTTTACATAATCACAATAATCATGATTGAGGGTGGGTCAATAGTATCCCAAACAAAGGACAAATTTAGCGATGGCTAGGCCACTAAAATCCCCCCCCCCCCCATATATTATGTCATGTGTTTCCTTGATAGTGTGGGAAGATTCATAACTAAAAAGTCAATAGAGAAGGAGATCATCAAAGCCACATTTTTAAAGGATTCCCCCTAGTATGGTGTAATGAAAATTACTCTAAACAAAAAATCTATGGGAATTCTTTAAAAGGTTGGGAGGAATGATGTCGAGTTTAAGGTAGTCAAAAGTTTGGTCATACTAAAGGTTAAAAGGAGATTATTCCATACTAAAAATGGTGGGAAGGTCATAACTGATATATGAAGGTGTGATAAATCAATGGATGGTGACAAATAGTTTGTATTTGGTAGGTTGAGATGGGATTTGGGAAGCAAGGGAAGTTATTATATGTGTGAACATGTTGGTAGATCAAGGAACTAAATGGATAAGGTAATGATCAAATGATGCTAAGAGTACATCTATGAGTTTTGTTTTACTTCAATAGGACATCATTTTTATATTTATAAGATCTATTAACTTGATTGATGACAAGCTGAGAATCACCAAAAATACTAATTATTTTGACTCTCAAAGCTAGAGTGGTTTGGAGACCTATTACCAATGCTTTGTATTCGACCACATTGTTGGTGCATTTGAAATAAATTTTAAAGGAAAGGTGAAGAGGTTCACCATTAATGGGAATGAGAATAACTCTAGCACCCCCACCATGTTGGCATTTTGAGCCATCAAAAAACATGGTCATTTGGTATGTGGGTTCTTCCTGAGAAAGAGTTCCAATGGACTCATCCAAAAAAGCAAAGCATTGGTTATTTTGTAGAGGAGATTCAACCAATTATTTAGTGTTGAATTTACCTTTAATGGATTTTTCTATAGACTAAAGATTAAATTCAACTAGGAGCATAAGCCACTTATCCATACATTGGTTTTGGTATGGTTTAGAGTGCATGTACTTGAGTGGGTCGGTGTTAATAATAACATAAGTTTTAAGATTAAGAAGGTAATGATGGATTTAGAGGTCATAAATATTAAAGCGAGGAAAAGTTTTTTGGGATGGGTATACCAAGTCTCATATTTTATTAGTGTGTGGTTGATGTAGTAGACAACTTACTATTTATTTTATTCATCATCATGAGCAAGCATTTCCCCTAAAGAATGGTCCATGGTGGATATATAAAGGTAGAAGGGTTGGTCTTCCCTCAAAAGGATGAGGACAAGTGGAGAGAGAAGGTACTCTTTGATTGAATCAAAGGCTTATTAATAGTCTTTGGTCCACTTAAAAGAAGTGTATTTCTTGAGGAGATGGTGAAAGGGTCGACATCTATCTGATAACTAAAAAATGAAGTGATGAATGGATTAGAGATTTCCTTGCAAGCTATAGAGTTTCTTAAGATTATTATCTCCAAGATTTCTCTAAACCTGGTGGGGTCTATTTTTATTCCTTGAAGAGAGATGATAAAGACCAGAAGTTTTCCAAATAAGACCCCAAAAATGCATTTCTTAGGGTTGAGCCTGACATGATAATGGATTAGTCAGTCAAATATGATTATGATAATGGCTAGGTGATCTTTACAATGTTTATATTCCCAAGGAGATTACCCACATAGTCTTCTATAATTTTATGGATAAGATCATGGAAAATATAGGTCATGTCACACTGATAGGTTGCTCCAGTGTTTTTTAGACCAAAAGGCATGACCTTGTAATAATTCATTATGGATAGTCAATGGGTTGAATGAAGTCAATAAATAAGAGACATTAAAGTTCTTCTTTGACTAGAAGGGTGATACAAGGATATATCCTATGAAGCTTTTGTCACACTAGATTAACCTCAAGATGGGTGATAATTTTGTGGAAGGAAATAAAAGGGTAAATTCTAGGCATATCCTGATAGGACCAAGTGAAGGATATGCTACGATCATGAAGGAAAGAAGGGTAATCTTGTTGCTCCATAGAATTTAAGGATTGGTCAATTTTGCCGATATGGGGGTTATAATGAGTACCCAATTTGGCATCAATGGTGGATTTATTCGGCATGGTTTAGTTCTCAAGAGGAAGGGATTTATGAATAGAAGAATCCCCCATGCCAAGGTAGGTGAGAATGGAATTATCAGCTTGATGTTGGATGGTGTTGATGGTAGGAGAATCACTCTCTATCATTTTAGGATGGATGAGAGAAAGGTTTTTAGTTTGGGTACCATTTTGATAGGTTAGAGTTTCCAAAATAATGATATTGATAATAGAAAAATTTAGATGGTATGATATCAGAGTCTTCAAGCTTTGAGGGAGATGGGGTTGGTGAAGATGGGACATCTTAATTGTTGATGGTGGTAATGGTTTTGGTGAGGTGGGCTATTTTGGTGGTACAAACCCAAGTTTGAATAACTCATGAGGCTTTTGGGTTTTGATTATGGGTAGCTTGTGAGGTCCCTATTCATAAAGGCTACAGACAAACCCCTTCTAAGCACACTTATAAAGGTAGGATTTGGAAAAGGATGGTTTGTTGAGGTAAGAAAATTTAAAGGTGAACATTCAAATGGATGGGGTAGTGGTAGGATCATGAAGTGGCTAATCAAGTCCCACATAAATGAAGTTTGTTTGATTATTAGGGAACCCAAAAGGGATGATGGTTCTAATGTTGGGATTGTAGGAAGGGTCATGTTTAAGGTTCGCATACTCTTTTAAATTAGGGAAAGCATCCAAGGATAAAAGGAGATATTCCCCAAGGGAGAGATGTTGAAATGTGGATTTTAAGGGGTCCTCTACAGGAATCTAGGAGGAAGGGATACATGAGCTAGTTGAAGCTTCATCAATGGTATAGATAAAAGTGTCATGGGTCTTGGTTAGAGGTGTGGTGGTGTTGTTAGTATTTTATTGTGAGGTGGATGAGGGAAGAATAATAACATCATTAGTCTGATATGTCATATTACAAGAGGCAAATATACTAGGGTTAGCTTTAATGGTAACAACTTGACCTTCATGTTCAAATTTGATGCATCGATGTAAGGTGGAAGGGACACAATTCATGGCATGGATCCAAGGGCATCTGAGTAACACATTATATTGGAACTAACATTATATAACATAAAATAGTTTGGGAATGGTCTGAGGTCCCAAGTGGATATGAAGGAAAACTATCCTTATGGTTATGGCCATTGTATCATTGAAGAAGAAAAGTATCATTATGCCTTTTGACATGATGCTCCTAGGCAACTACAATTGGTCATAAGCATGGGAGGAGATAATTTTGATGTTATATCCTCCATCAATCATCACCCTTTTAAAATGGGTTTGATTGATATATGTGGTGATAAAGAGGGGAGGATCAGAATCTTTAGGATGAATAAGAGGTATTTTAGAATCCTAAAAGGTGATGAAGGCATAAATTTGGAGGGCTCCCACAAAGGGTGTAAGAGGTTAAGGGTCTTCTAGTTAAACTTCTATAGATTACAGAGCCTTGATCAATGCCTGATGATGGTTAGGTGAGGTGTTGATTAGTTTATAAAGGCTCATTTTCACTAGTGTCTAATGAAGTTGTTTCAACATGATATGTTGGATATATTTAGAAGGGTTGGTAGGAGTGGGTCTTAAAATAAACACTTTGGGTTTTGCTGGTTATGAAAATAAGGGTAAAGGTGTAGGTTTTTGGGTTTGGTTAGAAGGCTGAAGGGTTGAATGGTATGTCCAAAGAATGGAGACTTTGGATTTTCCCTTATCATTTTATTAGTCCTGAGATTAGGTAACCATATGAATAGTGTAGATGGGGGTATTTACCAAGTTTGGTAGTTAATTCGGTTCCTCCTCCTCACTCTTTCATGAGAGTGGAGGAGTATGTAAAGGTTGGGTAGGTTGGTTGATGATAGGATTGGTAATGGACGTAAAATATTTTCATCTAATAATAGATCATCCTCATCATATAGTATATGAATAAGGGCTTGGAGAGATTTGTAATTCTCTATATCATGTCCTGGTGCCTCTATGGTATGCATAGATCAATTATGACTGAACCAAGAGGGTTTTATATTAGAAGGGTAGAATGGTTTGATAGGTGATAAGATAATTTAATAAATTTGTAATAACCTTTGTAGGATGGTTGAGTAGGATTCCTTCAAAGGTGTTGGAGGTGATGGGTTTATAATTTTATGAATGAAAGCCTTCGTAGAAGCAAATTTCACCTTATAAGTTATAGTTAGTGGAATGGTTTTGGTTGGTGGTTGGGACTACTTAGTTATGGTTAACTATAGGGTAAATGATTTTGAGGTTAAAGATTTGTATGTTGATGGGTTGGATATAGGTGGGAAAGTAGAGGCAGATAGGTTAGCTAAGAATTAATGATAACTAGATGACTTATTGGGTGTAGTTTAGGTAAAGAAAAGGGGGATGGCTTACTAGAGGAAGAATAGGTAATTAGGATGGTAGAAAGATGGCATCCTAAGATAGAATTCAATTGTGAAGGAGGTGGTATGGGTTTAGTTTAAGTTTGAGGTTTGGATAACTCTATCTTTTTAGTTGGTTTGATTTGGGGTTTCTTTGGTGGACTAGGTGGAGTTAAATCCAATTTCAAAGAGGGGTGAATTTGACTAGGTATGGGAAGAATTCCTAGATTCTTGATAGGTTTGGTAAGAGAAGCATGAGGAGATTTGGAAATGTTATATCGAGGTAGTTGGGATGATTCACCTATGTTTTTGGATAAAGAGGTTTTCAATGGAGATGTACTAATGGGTTTGAGGGTAGATTCAGGTGAGGTTGAGGATTAATATTTGTTTTGGTAAGGGAACCCTAGATGATGCCAAAAGTTGGATCTATCAAAGTTGGGTTGAGAAGTGAACTCTAAACCTTAGACTAGTCTAGAAAAGGGCTTGTAGATGGGTTTGGTTCCTTGGTCATTGGTTTAAAAAATTAAGACCTTATGTGGAGAAGAGGGGATAACTCCTTCATCCTTGTTCTTTATGGAAGGTTCCAAAATTAGTAGTTGGGTGGATGAGGTAACCTTATCTTATGGGATGGTTTAGAAGGAGGGAATCTATGGTTATATGATGGGATAGGTTGGTGTAGTTTCCTCAAAAAGGAGTAGATATGGTTGTATCCATTGTTTGGGTATCCAAAGAAATGCTTATCTCTGGGAAGAGATGTCTAATTTTCCATTTCAGGTTACTTCTTTATTTATACCTATTTTGAAAGTAGGGGAAGGATGTGGAAGGTCACTAATATTAAGGGATATTAATTGGTTTGATTTACACTCCTTAAAATAATACAAAATTTGAGGAATTACTATTTTTAAAAACTTACTATTTTTAGATTGCACTACTAAAATTAAAATTTAGGGCATTTATGTTAGGTTTTCTAGGGTCAAAATTCATTGAGTAGAGCTCCATGCCATCTCATGAATTTTTCCTCATTCTTATATTTCTAATGGTTCAAACGGTGAGTCAATTAGAGCTACGGTGCAAAAGTTATGGCTCCCAGAAGTTTTGTCATCAATTGGGGTGGAATTGTCACCCGAATTGTCGCTTAAATTGCTGCCCAGGTCATTCTACCACTTAAATGGGTAGAGTGGAATAAGGAGAATAGTTTAAAGCAAAGGTTTCCTCCTTTGGTGTTTACATCAAAGGAGAGGTAGATAAAGTTAATGTCTCATTAAGTGAAGAGAGGTGGGTGGTTGATTCCTCCATTTGAGTATTTAAAGGAATGGAAGGTGAGTCCACTACATCCATAAGTGAAATGGAGGAAATAGTGGTTATGGTAATCATTTCCTCAATAATGGGATCACTAATAATAGCATTGATCATGTGTGTGTCATAAGAGTGAAATTATTCTAATTTTTTGTCATGGTAATGGGTATAAGGAGCATGATTAGGAAAAGGTTTATAGAAGATGTCAAGGGATTGATTAGGAGGTGCATTAGGATTATCAAATTAAAGTTTTCCACTATTAATTAAGCTTTGGATAAGACTTTTTAAGGTATTGTATCTATTTATGTCATGTCTAATAACTCGATGAAAGGCACAATGGTCATTTTCGTTGTACCATCTAGGCATGAGGTGAGAAGCATCAAATTTTTGGGGTGGTTTGATAGGTGGAAATTGGATGAGGTTATCTTTGAGAAATGTGTAAAAAATGGAATCATAAGATTCCCCTATGGGACTATATTTTTTTGGAGGATCTAATTTTTAGTTTCTATTTTTTTGGTAGGAAGGGTTGGAAGAATTGGTTTGATAGGGTTGGTTGATAGTTGGTGGTGGGGAAGTCTTCAAGATAGATAAGTTTGCAAATGATTTAATTTTGGATTGGTTAGTAGTTTTGGTGGAGGGAGGATCATTAGATTTAAAGCTAGAATTATTGTTTTGTAGTTTTAGTTTCCTTTTATTAATGGATTAATTTTCAAGTTTACATGCCATGGTGAATGCCTCATCAAAAGTTCTAAAATTTTGAACTTGAAGATTAGGGGAAATATGTTTGGCACAACCCTGAGAGAAGAGCTCAATCAACTCAAGTTAGGGTAGGGAGAAAGAAAGTTGGTCGATGAGACCTCTCCATTTTGCTACAAAATCAACAATTGATTCATCATAAAATTTCCTAATAGAATAGAGGTCAGTAATATAAACCTTTTTAGATATATTTGAAGAGAAATGCTCTAAAAATATCCAGGAAAGCTGGGAGAATGAAAAGATAGAGTGCTTAGTAAGGGAACTATACCAATCAAGGGATGGTCATGATAAATACATGGGAAAGGTACAAAGGAGGAGAGCATCATCATATGTGATCAAATAACAATAATGATGAAATGATCTCAAATATTATTGGGGGTCCTCCTTACCTTAGAATTTGGAAAACTTGGGTAATTCCCATTGAGGAGGATAAGCATGGATATGAATGGATGGATGGATGGGTTCATTATAGATTTGATCATAGGATAAAAGGTTATGAGACCTAGAGATAGATGTCTCTAGGTTGGTCATTTTGTCCATTAAAATTTAGGCCAAATCTATTTGAGGTTGGGAAGCTGCATACTGAAGTGGTAAGCTCTATTGAGTTTGGGTGTAAGAAATGTATGGGTAAGTGATATAGGGTGTTAAATATGCCAAATATTGGTAAGTGGTCATAAGAGGTTAGGATAATGTTTCATAAGGATTTATTGGCACAAATGGTTGGGTGGAAGGTGTTATGTATCCTTTTGGGTTAGAAATATATGGGTAAGATGTCATGGGTATTTGGTTAGGGGCTGATATGGGTTGGATTAGAGGTATGTTTGGGTTTTTGGATGGTAGAATGGATATAGATTGGGTTGGGGGTATGAAAGTACTAGTTGGTTGTTGGTGGGTGATAACTCTAGTGCTAATAGATGGGTTGGTTTGAGGTATGGAAAGTACCAAACTCTGAAGTGGGTTAGAATTTATTGGGTTGGTCTAACTAAGGGGAATGGTATAAATAGGGGTAAAAGATACACCTATGGTAGAATGAGTATAGGTAACAAGAGGTAAAGTTGATATGAGGTTTGGAGGTATTAGTTAGGGTAGTAAGTGTTTGGTTATTGGTTAGGATGTTGGATAGAGTTTGTGAGGTGGTAGTAGGTGGGATATTGGAAGAAGAAGAGGCTTGGGTGAGCATGGGTTGGGTTGAGGTAGCACCCATCAGAAGATGGGAAGGAATATCATAGGGAGGATCCATAGGAGGAATCAAATCAAAATGGGTACAATTAGATAAGGTGTTTAGGTAATGTTGAAGAGCCATAGGGTTGTTATCAAGGAAGGCAATGAAATCCAAATCACCCTTAGTAATAATCAAAGGCCTATTAGGAGGAGGATGAAATTGAGAGGAACCCTTAACATCGAGGTATAATCCATGGAGGAGGAGGAAGAAGGTTGTTATTGGTTGTTTTTAATCCTCAACTACTGTCTAGTAAAGACCATGAGAGGAAATAAAAGATAAAATGATGAAACTCACACCTCAAACAAAGAGCAAGTAAATAAAAGAACTCAAAGAAATCAACATACACTAAAGTGCATTTAAAAACCTACGGTTTTTTAAATCACTTTTGGCTTATGCCTTAGGAAGTATGAAGAGGAAATTGGTTTGTAGATCAGGTACTAAAAAGGAAATCTAAAGTTGGTTTCAGGTTATGTTTAGGTGCTCAAAAAATAAATATGTATTGATCTTCAGTACATGGCTTAGTATTAGGGCCTACCACCTCACTTTATAGAACATATCAATAAGGGTGTTATGTTCTTATCCAAAATATAATAAATCTAAAATTTTATACTCAACCAAAGAGTTGAGTTGGTTCTCCCCTTGGTAATGACCTCAAGTAGGATTATCGAGAAAGGGTAAGGTTTAATACTAGGTGATGAAATCCTAGCTAGGCCTTGTCTCAAGTATGTTTTGATGTGTTCATTATTTATGTGATTTAGTATGGTGTGTGATAACAAGAGTGAAATCTATGATTAGTTACTTTTCCTTTAAGTTACTAGATTAACTAAAACAAGCAAGCAATCAGTGTATGCAAAAGATTTATTTTAAGCCAAAAATAAATTTTAGATTTCATTTGATGAGCATACAATAAATGAGGAAAAATGGATATTGGGTCCCATCGAGTATGTCATAATGTTTTAGTTAATTTCTACTTATTTCTTAATTTGGAAGTAAGTAATAAAACTAGCAATAGGGTGTATAGAAGAATACCTGGTAAAAGTACATGTGTGATCCAAAAAATGATGGGAAATCCTCTTTAGCTTGGAAGGAATAACCTATAGATAAGAAAGACACTACAAAAATTTGGTTGTTATATGGATGGTTGAGTGGATTTCCTAGCATGAGCTAGATCTAGGAAGTGTGAGCTTACTAGGAGGCTATCAATCCATTATTTATAATGGTTAAGTTTATATAAATGAAGAAAAAGGGATTTTGAATTCAATAAATAGAAATTAAATTCATGTAAGATAAGATGAAATTAAATTATTTTTTAAACAAAATGACTAATTATAGCAAAATTAGGTCAATATTTGTGCTAATATAGTTGGGGTCAGGTTTAGAAAAATAGAAAAGTCTCTGTGAACAAAGAATAACATAGAAAATAGGGTTTGGATAAGGTTAATGGGGTGAAAATAACATGTTATTTTATTCCATAGTGGCCATCGATGGTTGGGTGAACTATCAATGGTTGGGATAACCATAGGTGGTTGGATGATGATTGACAGTTGAGGTGATCATCAACGGTTTAACTACCCATCAGTGGTTACCTATGTGATTCTAGAAATGATCAGCAAAAGGATTAAAGATTGGGTAATTGGGAAAATAGAGGTTTTTTATGGATTAGGGGAAGGGAAAATAAGATACTATTGGGTCTGATGGGGTAAGGAGGTTATAAATGGAATATAAATCAAAGAAAACAAGCAAGAGATAACTATAAATTGGTAGTGGAAGGCTGAAGTAATTTGGCTAGAGTGATAGTAATTTGGCCTTTAAAGGTTATATCGATAGGGGTTTAGGTCTATATTAATTTTTCTTTCTCACTGAATGGATTCTAGATACTTAGATGCAAGATAGATTAGATGCGAATTACTATATTTTTGGATCCCTTTCTTTTCCTACTTCTCTCATGTTATAGGATAAAAAAACTAAATGTGTTGGAGGAAGTTACTAATTGGTTAAAGGAGAAGGTTTCTAATTATGATGCTTTAAATTTGGTTTTCATTGCAAAATGGAAGTTGTTAAATGTTTCATGCTTATTTTGTACAGAAGGAAATGCTTTAAAGATTTAAAGTAGGCTTGGAGACTTGATCATTGATGATCGAGGTTCTAGAGGAAAAATGGGTTAAAAAGGGGTAAATTTTAGATGAGTTAGGATAGGGGGTTCAATTTATCAAATTAATAAATGGGCTAAGTCAACTAGCTTCAGGGTCATGTGGGGTTCCAATGCATTTTGGCATCTAAAAATGTGTAGTTTTTGAGTGTCTATAGTCACTGTGTGATAGAAAAATAACAATCTATTTTCAAACACTAGACCTCAACCAAATCCCAATCTTAGACCCTCTACCTGATCATAGAACCCTGTCATATTTTCTTAACTATACTTGATATATTTAGCATTAATATCAATCTATTTTTTGTTATAATTAGTCAAATCTATCTTCTTGTATTACATTTTAGTATTTTCTATTGTTTATGCAAGTAATTTATATTTTTATTTCATAACTTGATTTTTTCAAAGTTTGGATTGATAGCCTTCAAAGAATCTCATGCTTCTTAGATCTATCTTGTTAGGAAATCCACCCTACTTTCTAACTAATCAACTATTTATTTGAGTGCTTTCTTATCTGTAGGTTATTGCTCCCAATCTAAAGAGGAGTATATATAACCATTTGGATCAACACACGAAAAACATATCGAGTTTTTATATCATACCCTTCTCGAGTTTCTTTTCTCCTTCTTCCAAAGAATATAAGTGAAATTTCTCTAAAACACCTATAAAGAAAGTAAAACACTAGGTAGTAATGGATTTTCTATTAAATCAAATTATTTATAGGTTTGGTATGCCTATTAAGATAACTATTGATAATTCCATGAACTTCAAATCCAAACATTTGATGGCATTGTGCAAAGACTATGGGATTGAACTAACTTATGCTTCCAAATACAACTCTCAAGGGAATGGGAAAGTTGAATCAAGTAATAAGAACTTACTTAAGATCATTAGACAAACATTGGAAGCAAACAATAAATGGGGTGAATAACTAAAGTTTACCTTGTGGGATGATAGGATTATACCTAAGAGAGATATAGATAGAAGTAATTTTGATCTTATTTATGGGGCTCAAGCAGTTCTACCTATGAATTTATAGTTTCCCACTTATCAACTCATGTAGAAACTAGGGGATGATGAGTAGATCCACCACTATGAAATTAGGGTGAATTAGATTATTGAGATTGATGAAACTCAAACACAAGCTAATGAAAAACACCTTAATTTCAAGGAGAAGATAAATAAAATATTTGATAAAAAGGTCACTCCAAGAACCTTCCAAATAGGTGATCTAGTTTTGCTTTATGATGAAAAGCATGAGGAAAAAAGAAAAGATAGAAAGTTTGATGCCTTATGGATGGATCCCTATTCTATTGATTGCAATATTGGGGAGCATACTTTCTTCTTAAGAGATCCAAATGGTGAAATACTATATTTTTTAGTCAATGGTAGACATTTAAAAAACTTCCTTGATTGAGTCTATCTACAACATATGTACCATATTGTATGTTATTTGTTGCTTTATTTTTCTATTGTTTCGTTTCCCCTTGATTTGGGCTTTGTTTGTATAGTTATCTTCCTTTCATTTTCTTGTGTTTTTATTTCCATATCTTCCTGATCTATTTTATTAAGTCTTCCATGTTTTGGAGAGAATTCATGGATGTTTTTTGAAAATTTCTAAGTTTTGACTCCATATCCCAATGGATTGGCACCTAGTATTTTGTTCCTGTGATTCTTTGCATACCCTCAGGGGTTATACATCCCTAGGTGAGAGCTAGTGTTAGTGCCCAAAATTACACTGAAGTAATTGGGACCTTATTTATATCTATGTCTATGTCTTTATCCCAAATTCTATTTCAAAATGTTCTTTTAAAAGGTCAAGTTCATGTAAAAATTTAGCTAAGTCTTTTGTCTTTTCTTTTCTTGGTGAAGTGTGTCTTTCCTTAGAAAATTTTGGGTTTTTCTATGAACACAATGTCTGACAGAAATAGGTCTTCAAGATTTTTGTCTTAGACAAAAAGTCTAAAGACTTATTTTTGTCAAAAATTTTATCTACTACAAAAGCTCTAAAGGAATTCAATGTCTTATCTCTTTCAAGATATGTGTTTTACAAAATATACAAAGGGCCATTTCATTTGTTTTGGAATTTTTTTCTACGATAAAAGATCGAAGGGAACTTACCCTTCAGACATTTTTCCTACATAATAATCCTAAAGGAAATCCTTTCTTTTGGGAAAAATTCTAAGTCTTATTTGTTTTAGAATTTTTATCCATGGAAAAATGTATGAAGGCCACTTACCCTTCGGGCATTTTTCCCACACAAAAATCCTGAAGGAATTTTAATGTCATTTATTTCAGCAAAAGGTGCTTCCAAAAATCTTAAAGGGTCATTTTTTCCTTTACAATTTTTTTGAAATATCATTTACTTCAAGCATTTTTCCCTTGTAAAATTCTCTAAGGGCACTTTCAAAGGGTCATTTTACCTTTGCAAATTTTTTGAAGGGTTATTTCCTTAGAGTATTTTTCCCTTGCAAAATTTTTGAAGGGAATTTACAAAAATTTTGAAGGATAAGTCTAGATGGTGAAGGACATTTTCAAAACTCCTAAAGGGTAATTTCACAAGATGGGGGTACTTTTAATAAGTCTAAAGATAACTTTCAAGAGTTTTAAGGGTCATTCTAAAAGGCAAAAGAGCAATTCTATAAGGTAAGTGCCATTGAAAAAATTTCTGAGGGGTGTGTTCAAAAGGCCCTAAATGTACTTTCAACAAAGTTTTTATGAGGTAGAGGTCTATTTCCTTCAGACATTTTTATAGAGTAAAAAGTTTGAAAAAATTACAATCTTTGAGAGACCAATTTTGATTTCTAAGGGGAAATTATTTTAGATAAAATGTCTGAAATAATTATCCTAACAAAGGTGAAAGGATATAAGTGAAAATTACTTCACAAAAGTGCATGATAATATTTCCTTCGAAGGATTTTTTATAAATAAAATGTTTAAAACAATTGTTTTGATGAAGGGAAAAATCTAAAGGTCAAAGACTCAATTCTTACAAGATAATTGTGTCGAAAGAAAATCCTAGAGTAGAAGTGCCAAAGTAAATATAAATTCCAAATACCAAGACTAAAAAAACATTTGTGGAACAAAATCCCAAAAAAATATTTCTAAATTATAGGTATCACAGTCTCATGGACATTTTTGATAGGCATATGGACATCAAATTTAAGTTATAAGGAATAGCCATTGGAATTAAAATGCTCCAATATAGGCATGTAGACATCAAAATTTAAGCCATGGAAAGTAGATTTTTTGATTAAAATGTTCTAGGACAATCATGCAAATGTCATTTTTAGACCCTGTGACATAACTATTTATTTTAAAATGGAGATAGATCTGATGTTATGTATTTTCTCAAAGCAAGATGATATTATGATGCATGATCAAAGTTGAATAGTTTAAGGAACTCATGACAAGCATGGGTGTGACAAGTGTCAAGCTCATAGGGCATGAGCATATTCTAAATATTTGATGGTGTGATCTAGTAGTTGATAAGTCAATGGGACCCAAGATCAACTAAGACATTTTAAATGGCATGAGGATGCTCAATATAATATAAATTATTTGAAAGGTACACAAGAAGCTCATGGGTTTATTAAGTGGCATATCCTCAGGGCCAAGTAAAAGGCAATGTCAAATAATGCCCTACCCCTTGGATCATGATTTGATGGAGTGAATTTGTTTAGGTAATCAAGATCGTATGGTGTGAGTTTAAATTTAAAAGGTTAAGCTTGGGGTATATGGCAAGGATCAAACATGTTCCCATTGATCGATAGTATGAAATTAAGAGTACACCTTCTGATCAATGGGGAATATTAATTTATGAATTTTAAATGAATCCCAGAGTGGATGCAATACCACCACTTGGGAAGAGAATGATGTAGATATCTTGTTAAGCCACCAAGTAGCACCATTTCAGCACAAGACCTATTGAGAAAACAATGGTATTTGGTCCTTTGATCAAAATCCAATGGTGTGCATTGATTTGACCTAACAAGATCAAATGGTGTGAGCCAAGATAGAATTTTTAAAGGGATCTGATTACATGAGGAAGTGACAAGTTAATAAGTTGGAGCATAGAAGAAGATCCATGGGATGTTTCAAAGAAAATATTTCCAATCATGATCATGGATCACTTTTTTGTTTCATGTCACAATTAGATTAACTCCTAAACCATCATTATAGATAATGGGTTTTCCTTGGTGTGCATAAAATAAAAAATTTCTATTTAGAAGTTTCCACAATTTGTAATTGAGTAACAAGAAATCTTTTCTAATAAGTTGTACATGAGGACAAAATTTGTTTGGTTTTCAAATGGTTTCCTCCCTCTAAATGTTGAAATGAGTGATCAAAGGGATCTTCTGGTAGTTCCACATCATGACAAAATATGTTTGGATCCTTAAGAAAATATCCTCCTTCCAAGATTATGTGAAAGGCATTTTTATCTAAAATGTCAAATGATATGCTCCAGGTGGTTATGAGTCCTCATCATTATTTGTAGAGGAAGTTACAATAATGATTCTTTCTTTTTAAGTGGATAAAGATCTCAGACATGGCATGGAATATTTTCTAGTTATAAGTATCTTAGCAGACTTGAAGGCTTTGTCTATAATTTTTCAAGTTGTGACCCATGGTTTTAGATTCATAAATGTATAAATAGGGGATTTTCCTTATATTTAAAGGTTATTGTTTGGTTTTTGTCTGATATGGGTCATTTAGGAGTCATATTTCTCTAATTATAGGTTCTATAAAAATTTTATGGGATCAATTATTGTGTGTAGATCTTGTCTCCCTTACTAAGGTGGTTGCATCTGTATAGCCATTAGCAAGATTTGAGATCATGTTTATGTCTCCCTTTTCAAAGGAGAAATCTCACCATGTTTATACCTATAGAAACATTCTAAAGTGTTGATATTTGTAATATTTTTGTTCAAGTCACTGGAAAACATTTTTGGTTCTTTATTGTATCTTGTTAATGAAATACAATAATATGTTTTACAGTTTCTATTGATTGGGTATTTAGGTTTGTGCTAATTACTAGTTATCATTTTGATCATGCATCTAGGTTATAAATACCTCTTAAAAGCTACTTAGGTTCATGAATTTAGTAGGAAAAAGTATTTGAGATTCTAGTTTTTAGTGTATGTCCTAGTCTCTTAGGGATTATTTGGTGTTTATCATTGTCTTACATTAGAAGTGTTTTCTGCATCTTTACTAAGGAACATTGTCATGAATTAATACTAGATACTTTATTATTTAGAAGCCATCAGCATGCCACCCTCCATTTTATAATCAAATATAAGCTTGTCCTACCTTATATTACCCTACAAATAACACACTTTATTTTATACTATAAGTGTTACTTGCCTTGCAAATGCATAATATCTTGCATATCTAAAATGTGTTTTTAGTTTATTCTTTAAATCCTAGCATTGTAGTCTTTCATTTAGTCCCTTTACTATTGAAGACTCTTCAAAATGAAGATTGCAATCATAATTTCATCTATGTTTAGTATCTTGTGTATGACTTGGAGCATTTGTGCATTTTGTGTGACAACCCTTCATGGGTAAAGTGTGAAAACTTGGTTATGCTTTGGTCATATTTGTTCCTTATTCTAAGAATCCCCATGGAGATTGTATTGTAAAATCCCTCCATGTGATCAAGATACCCCTTAGGTCTTCTCACCTTGATTGAAGTAGATCCAAAAGTAGAAGGGAACTAACCACACCCTTATTAGGTGTTTCTCAGTCATTTTCTTAGTCTGGTCCATTCATGATGCAAAGACCTCCCCTAGCTACAATGACATTCTATTGGGTTTCTCATAATTGCTTGTCATTTTCTTCAAGTGTGCAAGGCCAGGTTAGAGAGGTGTATAATTGAGAGCTAATAATTTCTATTCTAACACCTAAATTTCTACAAGTCCACATTAAGAGTTTGAGGAGTATTAATAATTGAATGTGCATGAAAGGAGATAGTAGGGTGAGAATCTTCACATTATTCCATTAGGTCTTCCATAGCCTCAACCAATGCCTTGTCATCTAATTCATCTTTATTGGTGTCTTTACTATATAAAAACTTCTTTCTAACATATTTATGTCATTTTATCTACTTTCTATCATAGTCGAAACATAACCCTTTTGCATGATTCTCTTCAATTTGTTGATCAATAAATCTCGTAGTCTGAGGAAATGATTATGTTTGTGGACATCAATGAAAGATATTCACTTTACTATATATTTGTCCTCTACCTTACACACTAATGGTATGGACTCAGATAATGATGTTGGATTAAACATGGGAACTTCAAGTTGGATTTTATCCTTGAGCCTAGTCAAGGACAAGTTAGTCATGTTATCCTTGATTGATGTCATCCATTCATAAGGATATATTATATAATTTATAAATATAATCCTTAATAGAAACTGATTGTCATAACTTCACTAAGTGAAATAGTTTTTTGAGATGTTAAAATAGTGCATCTATAGATCCTTAATAAATATTATCTAGGTGATATGAAGGCCCTTATTTTTAATTTGAGCACACAACCACTTATAACAAATGAATTTCTCATGTTATATATATATATATATATATATATATATATATATATATATATATATATATATATATATATATATGTATGTATGTATATATATATATGTATGTATGTATATATATATATATATATGTATGTATATATATATATATATATATATGTATGTATATATATATATATATATATGTATATATATATATATATGTATATATATATATACATATATACATATATATATATATATACATACATATATATGTATATATATATATATATATACATACATATATATATATATATCTATATGTATATATATGTGTGTATATATATACATATATATACATACATAGATACATATATATATATATAAATAAATATATATATATATATATACATATATATATATATACATACATATATATATATATACATACATATATATATATATATATATATATACATATATATATATATACACATACATATATATACATACATATATATATATATATATAACATGAGAAATTCATATAAGATGTTAAAATAGTGCATCTACAGATCCTTGATAAATATTATCTGGGTAATATGAAGGCCATTATTTTTATTTTGAGCACATAGCCACCTATAACAAATGAATTTCTCATGTTGTGTGTGTGTGTGTGTGTGTGTGTGTGTGTACACATATAACATGAGAAATTCATTTTTTATAGGTGGCTGTGTGCTCAAAATAAAAATAACGGCCTTCATATTACCTAGATAATATTTATTAAGGATCTGTAGATGCACTATTTTAACATTTCAGAAAACTATTTCACTTAGTTAGTGAAGTTATGACAATTAGGGTCTATTAAGGATTATATTTATAAATTATATAATATATCCTTATGCATTGCTCAATTTTTCAATCAATCAATCTTGTCAGCTAAGGACATGATTATGTTGTTGAATTATGTTTTTGGACATCAATGAAAGATATTCACTTTACCAAATATTTTTCCTCTACCTTACGTACTAATGACATGAACTCAGATAATGATGTTGGATTAAACATGGGAACTTCAAGTTGGATGTTATCCTTGAGCCTAAGAAAGGACAAGTTAGTCATGTTATCCTTGATTGATGTCATCCATGCATAAGGATATATTATATAATTTATAAATATAATCCTTAACAGACCCTAATTGTCATAAGTTTGCTAACTAAGTGAAATGGTTTTTTGAGATGTTAAAATAGTGCATCTAAAAATCCTTAATAAATATTATCTAGGTAATATGAAGGCCCTTATTTTTATTTTGAGCACACAACCACCTATATCAAATGAATTTATCATATTATATATATATATATACAATCCTTAACATAACCGAATTATCATAACTTCACTAAGTGAAATAGTTTTCTAAGATATTAGAATAGTGCATCTACAGATCCTTAATAAATATTATCTAGGTAATATGAAGGACCTTAATTTTATTTTGAGCACACAACCACCTATAACAAATGAATTACTCATGTTTTCTCTCTCTCTCTCTCTCTCTCTCTCTATATATATATATATATATATATATATATATAATATGAGAAATTCATTTGTTATAGGTGTTTGTGTGCTCAAAATAAAATTAAGGGCCTTCATATTACCTAGATAATATTTATTAAGGATCTATACATGCACTATTTTAACATCTCAAAAAACTATTTCACTTATTTATCAAAGTTATGACAATTAGGGTCTGTTCAGGATTATATTTATAAATTATATAATATATTCTTATGTGTTGCTCAATTTTTCAATAAATCAATCTTGTAGGTTGAGGAAATGATTGTGTTGTTGAATTATGTTAGTATACATGAATGAAATATATTCACTTTACTAGATATTTTTCCTCTACCTTACACACTAATGGTATGGACTTAGATAATGATGTTGGATTAAACATGGGAACTTTAAGTTGGATATTATCCTTGAGCCTAGGAAAGGACAATTTATTCATGTTATCCTTGATTGATGTCATCCATACATAAGGATATATTATATAACTTATAAATATAATCGTTAACAGACCCTAATTTTCATAACTTCACTAACTAAGTGAAATAGATTTCTGAGATGTTAAAATAATGCATCTATAGATCCTTAATAGATATTATCTAGGTAATATGAAGGCCCTTATTTTTATTTTGAGCACACACCCACCTATAAAAAATGAATTGCTCATGTTATATATATATTCCATGAATAAATTTTTTACTCATGGGACATGATGTATATCAAATAAATTTTCTATTTGAATGATATAAGTGAGTCAATCCTTACCATAAAACATGCACATTTACACTTTTAACATCATGTGCTTTGAACTGTATTGGAGTTATGATTGTTATGATTAGGATAACCTAAGTTTAATGATGTAGGATTATTTTTTAGAATTTGAGCCAAAATAGTGGTTAAATACCAACTAATTATTCACAACATTGATTTCCATGTTAATCCCATTGATGTCTACTTCTAATGCATCAAGATACTATTTATTCACCATGCTTGGTATATCTAGTTGAATTTGGTGAACTACTTCAAAAAAAAAAGTATCTAAAGTTTTATACTCCATTTCATCATTGTGATGAGTTTTTTAAGTGTCTTTCCCTTTCCCATAGCTATGAGAGTTAGGACTAGCCATGCACAAAGCCTAGGATGAAGGGATTTAGGACCATGAAAAGTATGAAAATATTATATCATTTCAATCATCTCACTAAGATGATCCAATGTCTACTATTTTGTACAAGGGTGTGAAAAAATTGATCCTTCATCTTTTAGGATAACTAAAACACCAAATCAAAAAAATACACTACAAAAACTTGCCCAATTTGATGATATGATACCACTTGTAATTAAATGAATTAGATGTTTTTCAAAAATGGAATAATATATCTTAAAATTAAGATCATAATAAGCAGACCCATAACAATAATATTAGAATATTTAAAAAATATGTACAAGCCACTTAGAGGGTAAAACCTCTAAAAAAATGAAATAAGAGTAAAATTATCAATATGATAATAAAATAATAACCATTATCTCTTATATATACTCTACTTATCCATGGTTATTCCATAATCTGACCTTACAAAAAACATAAAGAAATGCAAAAAGATAATATGAAAGGTTTGTAAGTTAGAAGTTTGCCACACACATCCTTAGACATGTTATATGATAAGGGCGTATAAAAACATGATAAATATCATGCATAAAAATATGTATACTCTTATGTTATTCCACAAGTACAAGGGTCAATTATGATAGTTACTTTCATTATCACCAATCGATAATGATTTATGTTGGTTAGATCCATCCTTATCCTAATAGTGCTTATTTTATAAAATCAAATCCATCCTTAAGGTTAACCTATAAACATATCATGTTGGTGGCATGATGAATTATTTAAATGGATTAATATATAAACAAATAAAGGCCTCATTTTAAATCCATATGGTATCTATTTGGCACTCATATATGCATTATTGTACTTTGAGAAAATATACCATAATGTTCTCAATTTTCATACTATCACTAAGAGTAGTCTTGAGCCATGTATAAAACAATAAAAATATAGGTAAATAAATAATGTTCAAGTAACAAATTCAATCATTAGCTACATTCATATATTAAAGTATAATAATTTTATAATTACACTAGGTGGGAGAACTACATGTGGCTTGATTTCCCTTCTTGGAGTATTAGATGCATATGTAGAAACCAATCATCAGATGGGGATGATTAGGTTCAGATAAATATATTACACCTCCCTCATTTTTGTAGGTTTATATCTCTCATTAGCACATCTAGGGTATTACATCAAAGGAAGTTGATTTTTTAGTCTACACACATCATTAGGGTTCAAGATCATAAACATAAAGAAATAAAATTCAGTTATAAGTAACCATAAAATGAATTTGTTATACTTTCACACAAGTCAATTCCAACCTATAGATCAATATTTAATTACAATATTATTATGATATTGTGTAACCAACTAAGTAAATTCAGCATATCAGTTCTTGAATTAAGTAGACAACATGTATGTTTATCCCTAATTTCCACTTCTAGAATAGAGTCACAATCATGCACTCAACCAAAAAATATAAGTATCATGATATTTTTATTAATTTACAGATTTATCACATACCCTAATCAAATCAAAATAATATTTTTTCAATATTTTTAATTCAAATTTATTCTTAAATGTCATATCCATTGATCTAAATTCTATTTCAAAATTCTCTCTTAATTAAATGATTTCTACCCATTAGTCCAAATTAAGGTTAAAAAGTTATATTATTTCAAATATTTTGAAATAATAAATATAATGTGTAATATTTATATTTATATTTTATAGGTTTATCTCATTTTTAATCATTCTTTTCTATATTTGTCTCTCTTTTTAATTGTAAAAAAAAATGGAGGATGTAAATTCACTCCTGTTGTTTTAAGGTAAAGTTATCTTGCTATGATTTGATTATTTTGTGTTGAGATTATCTCCACCACACTTACATTTTAAACCTATGAACCCACATATTATGAGGTGTATAAAACATGTTAAATAAATGGGACATCATACTCAATAAGTTATGGATTTTTGACCTTATATTTTCTTCCTTTTAATTTTATTTTGAAAGCTTTCTATTTTTTTGATTCACAGTCATGTATGAAAAACAAGAATGAAAGATGAGTGAAAAAGTTGGTTTTATGTTTGTAAGGAATATTATGAATGTAAAATATTGTATTTATTATTTATATTGATTAATTCATCTTAATTTCATTTCCTCCTTTTCTTTGTAATTATTTAGTATTGTTTAATAATACATTTTTTAAAGTTTTATCATAATGATGTTTAAAAATTTCATTGAATTAGTAACAAAATAATTAATGGTAATTTTTTCCCCTTAAATGTTAATATTTTTATCACTATAAATATGGAAAAAAATATTGTGAAGCTCATGTCAAAAACATTTAAAGGAACAATATGAGCATATGTTTAAAGAGTTATGTTTGGCTTAATAATAACCTTTTAGGTAGTCATTAATCTCAATGGAAAAAGATAAGAGAAAGTTTTAGAGTATACAATGAAAATTAAACCTTTTATTTTATTTTTATAAACTTGCAATAGTTTCTTTCTATGCATACCTCTATCTAAAACAAAGTACAAGAAGATAATCTCAAATTTATTTAAATTATTGTAACTTTCTCCCTCAAATCAATGTTAAGATTGAAGTGAGTTATCTTATTGTGATTTGATTGAATTATGATTGATATTTATAAAAATTATATTTGATATCAAGAAAGTGTAACCTAAAAACTAATGTAATAGTTTTATTTCAAAAGACTAACAATGTAAGGTCAAGGTTTGGTCATAGAATGTTTATTTTAAATTTTTAGTAAGGTGTAATTTTATCAATTTAAATATGTAATGTACCCATTTTGAGTGTGCATTAGAGTTTGATGATTTAGCCTATTACTAGATCCTCATAGGCTAATAATGGTGTTTAGAGGACCCTATTATGGAATTACATGGCTCTCTAGTTGGTAGTTGGTAGTGTTTTCAGCTTCAGATCTTTGGTATGCTCTAAGATATTATTATTTAGGGGTTTATAGCTTTATTTTTATACACTTAATATTTATAGTAAGTCAGTTGGATGTTAGAGACCCACCTTACTAGTTTTAGTAAGGCATCTAGATAGACAAAGTGTGTAGTGAATAAGCCGATGGCAAGTCAAAATTGATGAATGACATTTATTTATGAAATTTTAATGATTATTAAAGTAAATCTTTAATAATAATTAAAAATTTCATATCATTAAATTTTATTTGACTTTATTATTAAAAGGATTATTTAATGATTATAAATTCAAATTATCACTTGAAGGATAATATAAAGTGTCAATTTAAATGGAGATATAAGCGATTATTAAAATATATTTTATATTATTTGGTTGTAAACCAAATGGAGGAAAAAATAAATGAAATTAAATGAGATTAAGCCAAATACAAATTGAATATTTTATAAAGGATTTTTTAAAAGGGTTTTGATTCTTGATTGATCATTCATTCAACTTGGATTGTGCTTTGGTATTTTGGAGGTGGAAACCTAGGGGTTTTTAGCTGAAAATGATCTTAAAGAGTGTATCTTCTCTTTGAATTTATCTTTTAGAGGGTGTGAAATATCATCTGAGATTTTCTAATTAAGTGGATTTAGTTAAAAAGTCACATTGTGCATTAAAGAAGAGATTAACACCAGATTTTGTATGGTGTTGATGTGTAAATCAGATTTTATTTTTAGCTACTACAGTGGCATGAATAATGCCACACTATAGTACCCATGCTATAATGATTCAATTTCTAACTTCAACATCATCCTTTCCTCTTTGTTTCTATTCCTTTCTGACGTGTCAAAAAAATGGCATGATATTTCAACACCCCCATATCAATGATCAAACCTGTAGCTATATATTTCATATTTTGTTTTAGTTTTCTACCACTGTTATCAGATCATATTAGCTTTCATACATTGTATTTTCATGGTGGCATTGAATGGGTATGTTTTTGACATATTGAGTATTCAATATTTCATATGTATTGGGTTTAATAGTGTTATTACAATGTGATTATGTCTATATCAGACTTGAGTTTTGTAATCAAACCTAAGTTTAATGAGAAATAAAGATTATTTTGATATGATATTGCAATGTTTATTTGTTGGTTATATTAATCTTCATTTTTCATATGAATATTACAATCAAGACCATTTCATATCCCCACAAACATTAAATATCAAACTCAAAAATTAAAATTAGAATTTAGAGATTCAAAAATCAGAAGTTACAGGACAAGTGTTTGATGGAATGTCAAACTTTATAAATTGAAAATCGGGGACATAACTTGAAGGGGTTGAAAGTGTACACCTAGGGTGGGACATTTCAAAACAATTAACTAAATTTGTATGAGTTAAAATTAAAAAAATATACCATTTATTGTTGTAGATATTGTTAGTAATGAAATATTATTGTTGACATCCTCTATCAATACATAATGTTTAATAAATAACTCTCATTAATATTTGATAAGTATATGCAATCTTGATTAAAAATATAAAAATCTAAATATTTTAGATATGTAGGTAACTTTAAAAATGGGGCCAAGTGAATAATTATGTGGATTTGACCCAACATGATAATCATAATGATAATGATAGTTATTCAACAAATCACCATGATAATGATTCAACAAATCATCTTGATAATGATAATGATATTGTATTTTTGACCTAATGGATTATGATAATGATAATTCTTCACCTTTTTAATAATAATATTGATTCACCTTTTTAGAAATGATAATGTCTCGTTATTATCTTTTGTTTATAAAATGGAATCACTTACACATAATAATATTATCAAAAATATATTAATTAATAATATGATTTGATATAACGTTTACAATTTTATCATAGAAAATATTTGCCTATGCCTTTGAGTTCCAATATTTACAATTTTTGTTTTATATAAGTGTTTTAAATATTTATTTCAATTAAAAATGTTGTATTATAAATTTGTGTTTCAATTTTATTATTTAATGGTTTTCTATCCATTAAATTGGTTGAACATGGCCCAGCTAATATAGTATTATGATTTAAATTCATGTAAATTGGAATGGGTTTCAATAATATCCATCCTCAAAACTAATTCAATCATTTTATTATTAAACAATAACCATGTAAGGTTACAATCTGGTCATCATAAATTTATATTAAATTTTTTAAGGTTATAATTGTATTAATACAAGTATTTAAATAAATTATTATGAATTACAATAAAAATAATATGTCACTTATTTTTGAGAACTCCATATAATCCTAATTACTTATGAAAATATATAAATATTATAGATATGTAGGTAACCTAAAAATTAGGCCTAGATAAATAAGACTGCTGTAAGGTGGACCATGAATATGTTTTGGATCTTGGTAATATAGCCTTATACAAATGATTACTATCATCACAAAATATTTATTTGATTCTATAATTAATTTTAATAGATAATTCAAACCACAACAATTAAGTAGTGATTTAATAGAGAATTCAAACTAAATAGATTGTATTGTCTTATGTAATTTATATTCTAAAGTTTCACATTGAGATTAAAAACTATTAAAAAATGATCATTTTGTATTATTGCATATGATCTAGTGAATATATCTTCCTTTTTAATCATAAAATTTGATTATATTTACATGTAAAGTCATAGTCTTACACTCAAATAGGAGATAAACACATTTTATTAAAAATATAGAATATTTATGTGAAAAAGATTGATTTGCATGGATGTGGACATTTCTTGCTTCATTTCCCATGTTGATTTATTATGTTATTTTTTGGGGGGGTATTTCCATTATTTTAATTAAAATCATCTAATCATATAAATTCAAGTTTAAAATATTATTTTTGGGTGTTTCTTATCACTTCAAATGGAGTATTAGAAATTTTAATTTCATTATTCATTTAAATTTGAATATCTTCCATTTTATTTTGGATGGTATGTGATTCAATGATTTGTTGGAAAGATTTTGATTTTTTCTTTTTGTTCTCCTATCAAGTGATCATTTTTTTAGATTTTGAGTAGATATCAAAAAAATTGTGTTTAATAGTAAATTTTCTAGGAGAATTGTATGGGTATAACATATATTTCACCTTTAATTTTTTCCTTACGATTTAAAAAATAAATAAATTCAAGTTTTATTTAAAATAAAAAATTCCTATTGTTTTTATACAAGGTTTTATGATTAGTTTCATTTTTTATATTATGTTCAAAAAATTAAATAAGTATAGAGTGGTACTAAGTATGCATCTATAAAATATTATGTCAAACTCATAAAATAATTATTTCACTAAATATATAATAGTGATCATCATCCATTTATTTTATTTTAGTCTATAACTTCTTTGTAATAAATTAATGTATCCATAAGATACTATTAGATATTGATCATTGTGAACATATGTCATCTTTGTGCCCTATAAATAGGTCTAGTTCCTTCGTTCATTAACACATCCAAGTTTATATTAAATTAATTATTTATTATTAAAAGAAAGGTTTATGAAGCTACTAACAACTTTTATGTGTTTCTAATAACTATTTTTATTGACTATCTTATGTTTTTATGTTTATCTAAACATGTTTTTGTGTGGTTCTTATGATTTAGAGTAGCTCATAAGTTATATTTATAAAAGGTGAAATTAATGGATTGTATTATTTTTGTTTTTCATACTGTTGAGAAGATGAATGTACATATTTAATTTATTTAAAGTTCTCCCTTTTTAAAGAGTCAAGAACCTTCACTAAAATATGTTTCTATTTTAAATTAAGTTTTAGGAAAAATATGATACAATTACTAAATGAATTCTTTAGATTATATTTTTATAAACAACTAAAAAATATAATTTATATATTTTATCTCTTTTTCTCATGACCCATTCATAAGCACTCCTAAGTTCAAATAATAGTGATAACATAGAATTTAAATTTATAACATGTTTATTATATCAAAATATTATGTATGGCATGATACATGGGAATAATTAGTTTTAGTAGCACATTTATATATTAAATAATTTATATAAAATAACATATGATCCAAACAAATAGTTGAGTTGTTATCAAAAACATTGAAATTGAAAGGACAATGTCTAAGAATGTGAAAAAGTGAATAATTAAAATAATAACTTGATTAGTTTATCATTATAAATTTGTAAGAATCATCCTCCATTTAAAGGTTTTCTATTAGACGATATTATTAATAAGTAGCTTTATGATAATAACAAAAGAGGGAAATGAAATTTTATTTGTAAACTCACATGATTTATTTGATTTAATAAATTTTCATTAATGTTCAAACCCTCAATGGTTACATGAAATCAAATTATACATTTGCTTCATTTTTTTTCATCCAAAATGTATCGATAGATGTAGATCCACTCTAATTAGTTATCTTGATTCATATTCCTATTTTTTAAATAAATGACACATCTTATGTGTAAAATCACTCCTCAATAATTATAAATAAGATGACATAAATTTAAAGATTGAATTTTTAAATAATTATAGAGGAAGACTATTCAATTGAAGATACATCATGAGGAATTTAAAATAGAATAAAGCATCTCCTTATCCTTTAAATCCATGGTCATTATTAATGATAAGTATTATATAAATTATAGTAATGGTTTGATGATGTGTGGTAGTTTTAGTGAGTTTATAAGACTAATAGTTACAAAGTAATAAATATGAATTATTAATATTATCATATTTGAGACTATCATTTATAAAGTGAACATGAGAATGAGTGGCCTCCCATTATAAAAAGGTTTTTATGTATGGAGGTAGTTAAAATCATATTTATTTAATTTTAAAATTAATATATGTATCAACAATTATATCATTAGTTATTAATCTAGTAGTGTTGTAAGTATGATTACTAACCAAAACAATGTACTAAATAACTTTAAATTAAAATACATAAGCTTGTTAGTTTTCATTTTTAAATACCTTAAATTAAAATTAGAGATAAATAATGTGAAAAAATAATTTTCAATAATAATTATGGCTCCACACTATTGTACCATTATTTATTAGAAAACATCTCTAAATTTAACTAATTATAAGTAACATGCGTGACAAATGAAAGATAAATTAATAGCTTACTTAAAAATTAAGTTAAATTAAAATAGAATCATAAAAATAGACTCTAATATATATAACCTTTCACTCAATAAAATAATTTTGACTCATTGATAAGATAAGGTTAACATGTAAGAAGTCTTTCTTAGTATGTAAGCAATATGTGCACACTAGACAAGTTGCAGATGATATTTTATGACTTTGTAACACCCCAGTCTTGTACACTTGGAAAAATGATGACCTTTGATGTTCATATTAGTTATACACATGCATTTATTCCATAAGCCTTCCATCTTATTTATATTATGCCCCTTGGACAATATATTAATCTAATCAACATTATATTGATGACACATACATGCCATCTTTCCTAGAATACTAAAATGTACATATCTTACACCTCTATAATTTTAGATCCTGATCCTTCTCTCCTTCTCCCTAGACACTAATGTCTAGATCAAATAGTAGTGTCAATGTTACTATCTTGACCCAACATAAGTGTCTAGTAGATTAAATTCATCAAATTTATAAATGAAACATATTACAATGGTTATCGTAAGTGCTTTAATGTGATTTATATCCTAATAATATTAGTATAAATATAATATCAACCCTCATTTATTCAATGCCTATGAAACCTAGTAATCAAACCAAAATATCACTCATGAAGTACTCAAGTTACCAAAATCTTTCTTATTCCACCCTATTCTAATATTAGTTAAAGGAATAGCCCAAATATAGGTCTAAAGTACTACAGGAGAAATCATAAGGTCATATTTTCCAATTTACAAGATCGGTCACTATTTTACTTGTTTTGCACACATTACATGATTCACACACAAGCCAATACGTAAGGGAGAACTACATGAGTATGAGACCATCATATAGAGTATTGGATATGTATGTAGTACCCTTTAATAGTGGTTAATTATGGGTTAGATATGTCACCACTAACACATTTTTTCCCAAGATCACATTATATATGGAAAGCTAAGGTTTTATCATTTCACTAAGAATGATAGTCCATGACCCAAATCTGAATTCACTAGAGTAAAGGTAAAGCCAAACCTAGAAGCATCATGGTGTTCACATATTATTTTAGTGAGTATTACATAAAATACACTAGAATATAACCTATATAATAGCATCAATGTACCTTTCCTAGGCTGATGTAAGTGTCCAAAGAGCTAGAGGCATTAGATCTAGTATTTGATAATTGATCTAGAATTG
Source organism: Torreya grandis (assembly GCA_037957365.1). Lineage (NCBI taxonomy): Eukaryota > Viridiplantae > Streptophyta > Pinopsida > Cupressales > Taxaceae > Torreya > Torreya grandis. The sequence continues at coordinate 406,946 of JARHVA010007349.1, forward strand.
TCTTCCTACCTAATTCTTTCATGTATCAAATCCAACACTATATTTATTACCAAAAATAATTAATTACTTTATTTTATTTCATTTGTATATCTAGCATAATTTTACTTTATATTAATATCCTATTTTATTTTTATAAGTTTAACATAAGGTACATATGAGTTTAGCACATTAATTGGCCTACTATAGATCTGATATTCACCCTTTTGTCCTATCATTTCTATATCCTTAACCCTAACCACTAAAATAGGATACACATCCAAATTAGGGTTAAAATTTTGATGAACCCAATCTTTGAACATCAAATACTAAGCAATTTATTTTGACTTTCATAATTATTATACTATATTTAAAATCTTAAAACTTTTTCATTTGTGAAGCAATGAAAACTGTTGGTACAAAAATATGATTTCAAATAGAAGATGAAGAATAATTTATTAATCATCTCATTAAAAAAGTGACTAATATATGCATATTTATATCTTACAAGATATTAAGCAAGCAAACAAGATAAAATAAAGGACACCTCACATAGTAATGGTGAATCCATAGAAAGTACTATAACCTAGCCAACACTAGACTAAATACATATAATGGGGGAATGAATTATGTGCTCTAACATTTTATCCCTAAAAATACTATTGATACATATATTTATAACTTACATGTTGTTTCAAAACATAAATTGGTTTAAATGCCTATTACTACTCAAAACATATTTTTAGCCCCTGTGGTGACTACTCAAATTGCTAATCAAAATCCCATAAGACCTAAAATACAATCACTACTTTAAGTTGTAAAAAGCTTATAGGATAAGGTTACAAACATTGAAAAAAAGGATTCAATGTCTTCACATGCCATAGATTTTCAAGATGTGTTGCATAATCCTCTTCCACTTGAGATATCTTTGCACACTTTGCCAAATAGATTCGTTTCACCTAAGTTCACATTTTATGATGGAAAGGGTGATCCTAAAAAAACTCTTCAAACTTTTTATGTAGCATGCCTTTATTATGATTAAAATTATAAAATTTTGACCAAATTATTTCCAAGGAACATCAAGGACTATGCTTTGAGTTAGTTTTATGACTTACCTCTCTAATACATGAAATCATTCAAACCTATTGTAGATGATTTTTTGTTAAAATTTTCTATTAACATTACTGAAAAGGTTTCCTATGCTCAAATTACAAAAATCAAACAAGTAACCATTTAACTAGTCAATGAATATGTCTTGAGATACAAGATAATGCTAGCCAAGATGACCAATATTATGGTATCCAAATATTTGTAAGACATATTCAAGGAAAACTTGCTTATTTATTTACATGAGTCCATTGTTTTAGAAATTTTTTAATATTTAAATGACTTATGCCATGTTGTATGGAACCATGAAATGAATATTATGTTATTGAATAATCTCAAATATGTAGTAAACACACCAACTTTATCTACATCTAGTACAAAATTTATAATTAAACCAAACTATAAGGTAAAACCTCTTGATCCTAAAAAGGAAAAAACCACCATGGTTAACACAGTTGAACAACAACCTAATCATCATTTCTTATCTAATGCACTAAGGAGATAGTTTACATGTTCACTTGATCTTCATGTTTCATTACTAATGTGTTACTATAGTGTCATTTTATATTTATACATCCTCCTATAGAGGTTGATGTAAATAGAACTCTACACAAAGGATATGATGAAATTATTTTTGTGACTATCACCAAGGCCCTGGGAATTCTATGAATAGATCTTTTAACCTAAAGAGTAATATATAGGACCTCATTAATGACCATAAACTTACATTTAACAATATTCCAAAGGAATCTAGTACACAACATATTCATCACCATAAATAGAAAATATTTAATAATCTTTTACAATACCATTCTAGAAAGGAACCATAAGTTCAAATAGAATATAGTGCATAAGCTCCTCCATAATATTATAGACACCCACTATATGGGGTCATTGCTACTTACATAATAAATATACCTCCCATGGTTCAAAAACCCATAATTTAATTTGATGATAGTAAATTGAGTATGTTGACTCTGATATTCATTCTATATTCATTGGAACATACCTTGATAAATAACCCATACATAGTTTTATGATTGATAATGGTGGAAGCAAAAATGTTTACACCATGACATTACTTATGCATTTGGATTATACTCATCATGAATTATAGCACTTTAATAAATTAGTCAAAGCATTAAATAGGACCTCCCAAAAGGTTCTTGGTGAGATTGATCTACCTTTATAAGTCAGTGTTATACGTGGTTACTACTTTATTATTTATACCTTATATAAGTATATTTTACATGTTTTTGGGATGACCTTAGATACATACTCTTTGATAAATAATTTATATAGTGCATGGTTGTGTTAAGTACATTCAATCTAGTTAGGTAATTATAGTTTCTTGTATTCCATATAAGCATCCTCTCAAATAAGAGAAATTCATACCTAGGCAATTAATTATCAACCCTATTAAGGATAATCCACCTTAAAATGGTAAGAAATAAGAAATAACCTTTACTTGGAAGTTAGTTATTGATAACCTTTAGATTAGTGATAGATAGTGGGTTCCATGAAATCCTCATCTTCTATGTATAATATTAATATATCTAGAGAACACTAACATGTCCCTACTATTTATATTCCAAAGAAACCATAAAATACATAGATATGGGTTCCAATAACCCCTATTCCTTTTATTTTTACTTCATGACCCTAGATTCCTATTATATATATGATGAGCATCACAGATACTATAATGATAAATATTGCACTTATATATGCTCCTTGGCAATATCCCCAATTTCTTGCACCATGTTCTAAGTGGGGAGATACCTATGATCATCCTTTGGATGAAATCATAGGAAGATCTTGTCTCTTTCAAAAAATACCAAAAAAATAAAAAAAACATTAAAAAATCAAAATATACTTTTGGCACTTACATGTTCTATTAGCTCATTGTTATCTTTGTGTCAATTTCATGTAGAATATTAGAATATCATTTAATCTTACATATATATAAAGAGGCATACATAGATACATGATACACTTATTATTGTTGTTTATTCCATTTACTCATGTCATTAGGACATTGGTGGCATCCATCTTCTATGATCTTGATATACATAGGTTATATGATTTGATTATCACTCTACACTATCATGTTTAAGCTTACATATATACTTGCACATAATTATTATCCATGATTATACATTGGAAAGGGTATTTGATATGTTATAATTAACATTTTTTGATAACACATTCAATCCATGGGCCATTATGAAATGTTTATGCTGGTTGTTTATACTTTCCCTTTTCAAAATTTCTTGATTGTTTTGTCTTGATATTGTCTTAATTTTTCAAGCACTTGAATATGTTCCATTATGTGTGGCCCATGTGCCTATGATTGTCTTCTTCAATATTTAAATATGTCATTATATTATATGTACATTTGAATATTTCATTCTTTGAATTTATGTACATTTTACTAATTCATGTCCATTTTATTTTGTGACATTTGAACATGCCCTTTGTTTGCAATCTCCTTTGGCCATTGTCTTTTGTCTTGATTTTGAGTGCCCTTGTATGTGTGTGCTTGTTTTATTATTGATATTATACTATTACTATCTAGAAATTTCCATGATATTTATCATACATCTTAGGCCTATGTGTGACCACATTGGTTTTATGTGTTTCAATGTTACAAATACCTAGACATATTTCCTTCTATATGTTGCATGGTTACATTCATAGATTTACAATTGTTTTACCCTTTCAAGTTGGGCTAACTACTAGGTATTATATTTCACTCACCTCAAAGGGGTGAATGTTACTATGGGAATGTCATGATGACATGGATTCCACATTTTTCATAGTTTCTAGATTATATTGGGGGCATGATTTGGAAGCATGTTCTCCATACTCACACTATATATGGCACTTACACCAATTTTTAGATTTAATAAGGGTATGCCATGGTGACATGGATTTCACACATTCATAATTTTTATATTATAGTATGGGAATGATTTTTAAGTATGTTTTCCACATTCATTTAGTATGGTACTTATAATTCATCGATTTAGTAGGGGCATGCTTTGAAAGTATGTTCTGCACACCTAATCAGTTTTTAGCATCTCTAATTTATAGTGGGGGGCATGTTTTAAAAACATGTCATCTCCATTGTTAGTTATATAAATTTTATACTTTTCCATATATAGTGGGGGCATGCTTTGGAAGCATGTATTCCACACTTACACCTTTTTATAAATTGATCAAAGCACATAAGTATATTATTCTGATACCCATTTATGGTAGAATTATATACATAGTACCATTGTTACACATAGTTTCAGCATGATACAAATCGAAGGAACATATTTTGTGTAACATGTAAATAATATTGAAAAATCCAAATCAAAATCAAATTATAAAACTATTTCACATACTAATACTGAACATACTTTTACAGACTTTAGTGATCCAATCTACTACAGTAGTTGGTTCACCTTTTGGTATGGTTGGGGTAAATAGATCACTCAATCTTTCCATATTTTTTGTTTGGAATTGATCATCCAAACTCACTAGGTTATAAATATAATTAGGTTTCATAATTGAGCTAATATCAACTAGCATGTGGTAACTCACTTTTTATCTAAAGTTGGGGGCATGTGCCTTCCAATCTCTCTATCTCTTTCTCTATATCTCCTTAGATATATGCACTTTAAAATAAATTTTATATAGTTATCCTAATATTAGTTTCATATCCTTAAAATGATACATATTTTTCAAAAAAAAATCTAATAGACAAGGTGGTTATATCGACACACATATGTACTACTAAACCTTGCTCTTTAAATTTAAATATAGTTCAAGTAATTTTGACCTAGATTATATGCACTAATTATACATTATAACATGTTTGTTATTGCATATTAGTCACCAAAAAATCACTCAAATTCAACTCAAGAAAATATAAGGTGTGTATATACACCCATGTACTTATTCCTTTCATTTAAACTAGTAATTTCATTACTTGATTAAATGAGGGAAATGTATATGGTATTATATGATTATGTAGCACCTCAATCTTGTACACCTGGAAAATTGATGACCTTAGTTTTTCCTCTTAGTTATAAATGTGAGTTTCTTCTACAAGCCTCACATCTAATTTATATTATGACCTTAGCTAATCTCTTAGTCCAACCAACCTTATATTGATAATAAAAACATCCCATCTTGCCTAAAATGCTTAAAATGTACTTATCTTACACCTCTACAAGTTTTGAGTTTGAGCCTTCTCTCTTTCTCCCTGAACACTAATGTTTGGGTTAGACATTAATGTCAATATTACTATCCTAGATAGATATAAGTGTCTAACATATTAAAGTAATATAACTTGTAAATGAAATATATTACAATGGTTAGACTAAGTTCTTTAATTTGAGTTATATCTCAATATGATTAATATAAATATAATATCAACTCTCGTTTATTCACCACCTATGAAACCTATTAATCAAACTAAAATAGCACTCAAGAAGCACTCAAGTTAACAAAAATTTTCCAATTCTACCCTCTTCTAATATCAATCAAATGAATATCCTAGGTATAAATCTAAAGCACTAAAGGATTATTCATAAGGTCATATTTTCCAAGTTACATGTTAGGTCACTATTGTACTTGATTTACACACATTGCATGATTATCACACAATCCAAAATGTAGGGGAAAAATACATGAGTTTGAGGCCCTATTTTATATTATTAGTTATGTAGATAGTGCCCTTTAATAGTGGGGTCATTTTAGGTTAGCTTGACACCATGTGCCCACTAACTCATTTTTCACCAAGCTCACATTAAAGATGAAAAGGTATGGTTTTATAATTTAACTAGGAGTGATAGTCCATGGTCCAAATTTTAATGCACCAGAGTGAAGGAGAATTCAAACCCAGATGCATCCTAATGGTTGCATATTATTTTAGTGAGAATTCTATACAAGACACTAGCATCAAACCCAAACACTAATGTTGGTGTAACTATCTTAGGCTAATGTAAGTGTCCAAACAATCAGAAGCACCAAACCTAGAATCTAACAATTGATGTAGAACTATCTTCTTTCTTGATTACCATCATTATCATACATAACATTGTATTAGTATAAAAAAAAACTAAGTACTTTATTTTATGTCATTTATATATATAGCATAGTTTTACTTTTCATTAATAGCCTATCTCAATTTTATAAAGTTAGCATATGGTATATCTAAGTTTAGCACATTATTTAGCCTAATATATATATGATATTAAACCTTGTGCCATATAATTTCTATATCCTTAACCCTAATCACTAAAATAAGATCCACATCTAAATTAGGGTTAAACACAAGTTAGGCAACCCAAATCCCTAAAAATTTATAAATTTACAAAAATAATTTTACTTTTAGTTTTAAAAAAACTCTAAAAAGTGTACCCATATCTTTGGGATTAATGGACAAGGATATTATCTTAGTTAAGTACATATTTAGTGAGCTTCACTCTAACTGACACTTCTAGGTATTTTTAGGAAGTTCCTAGAAAGTGTCCAAATTTGACAAAATAATCAATCTATGACATAATTGAGTTAAATAACATTCCTAATTAATTGAAAAAAAATGTTCTAAATCTAAAATTAATAATCAATTTCTCATATTGGCATCATACTCACCATTAGCCCCTTTCATGCAAAGAGGAGAGATGTTTATCATCTCCTTGAGTTTTACATGAATTTACTTATGTAATCCCTTAGTGACAATATTATAAAATTGATATTCAATTCTCACATACTCAATTAAAAAAAAAAATTATCATTGACCAAATTTATAATAAAATGATGTTTGAGATCAATATGTTTGGTTTTATCATGGAAAACTAGATTTTGGATAATTGTATTACCCCATTATTATCACAAAAAATATGTGTTGGCTCAAGTTGAGCCTTTCTATAATTATATAAGGGTTTTCTCAAACTTAATCCTTATGTGAAAGTTTATTTAAGGGTTGTATATTCAAATTTAGTAGAGGATAATGCAACTATAGCTTGTTTATTTGATGACTATGATACCAACTTGCTTTTTAATGTAAAGCAATAACCTAAATTTGACTTCATTTCTTTACAAAAACCTACTTAATATGAATATATGTATCAAATTAGATAAAATTAAATTTTTGGTTTAAAATTAATACCATGATTATAAGTACCTCTTATAGATCTAAAAGTGCTCTTAACTTCTTGTAGATGTTTGATTGATGGTTTGTCTATAAATATTGAAACTAATGAAAACCCATAAATGATTTGGATCTTATCATATTGAGATAAATCAAACCTTCCACCATGATCATAAAATTAGTTTTATCATCTAATAAAATCTTGTCCTCTCTCGCTATTTTTTCTCCACTTATAATTGAAACATCCACATGCTTAGAATCTTGAAGATTATACTTATTTATCATGTCTTGGGCATATTTGGATTGATAAATGAATACATCCTCTTTATTTTGATGAAATTTCATGCCAATAAATTAATTCATAATTCCATTGTCATTTATATTAAATTATTATTTAATATCTTCCTTTAAATTATCCAACATCTCCATAGATCCACCTATAAAGATCAAGTAATCTACATAAAGATAAGCATATAAAACATTAGACTCCAATGTTTGTATGTAAAGATTTGGTTTTTTTAAAATTCTTAAAAATACTTGATCCAATAAATAGAGATAAATTCTTGATTATCGAGCTCTTGGCACTTAATTTAGCCCTCAAAGTGCCTTCTTAAGCTTATATACCCAAAATTATTTACCTTTTTTCCCAAAACCTTATAGATGTTCCACATATACTTCTTCTTCAATAACTCCATTTAAGAATTAAATTTTGACATATATTTGTGTGCCATGGGTGAATAGGTTTCCTCATAATCAACCATATATGTTTGTGAAAACCCTTTTCAAATTAATCTAGCATTACATTTGTCAATTATACCATCACTCTTCATGATATTGTAGATCAACTTGGTTGAATTTAATTATTTATAAAATGGAGACTAAATAATATTCCATGTATCATTACTCTCAATTAAATCCATCTCAATTTTCATAGCATCAACCCACTTTTTATTTTAACTATCTTAAGCATAACTTTTAGGTTTATAACAGCATATGACAATGCAAACACAATATTTTAATCATAAACATCATCAAAAAAATCAATTTACTGATGTTGAATCCTTGTCATCCTCCTATAATAGTTATGATATAAAATCTTATTAAATGGATGTGGATTCAATAAACACTTGTATTTTCTTAAAGTTTATGAAGATGGATGAGTAGTCTCTTAGGAAGAGCTAATATCATTTCCTATTGAATTATAAACATGCCTATGAATTTTTAGTCCCTAAAAATAAAATTCAATAGGATTCAAATCCCATTAAATTATGATATATGAATATATATTATTATTATAATAATAATAAATAATGTTAAATGTGACAAGGCAAGTTTATAGCCTATGGCTAGGGATATTATTCACCACTAGTTTTATAACATTCCAATTATAAAAATGTCTTAACATAACATTTAACCAATGATATTTGGGTGAGTTGGTTAAATGGTTTGCTTGTTCCAAGCCCCACCTAGGTTTAAATCTCTGGAAAGGCACATGGGATCAGTTTTGTCCATTTACTTCCTCAAGGTTGGTTGTGACCATTATTGGATCTTGGGCCATCCTTGGCCATTGGAGTGATTCTCATGTTAGTTATGGCTACTATTGAAAATTGGGATATCCTTGGCCCTAGGTATGATTATTAGGTTGGTTATGACTCAATAATTATTGGTAATATTTGGTACTTATGGTATTAATATGAAATTGGGATCTAGGCCACTAATTGTGTCCTAGACCGATTATGGCTTTAGTTAAAAGATATTAACCTATCAAAAAAATCATAAACCTAATTTAAAAAATTAAATACAGTCTATAAAATCAATTATGGATTTACTAATAGGATTTTAAAACTTGTATGCTTGTTTTCATTACTATATCCTATGAAATAATGATTAATACTCTTAAAATCCATATTTGGAAAAAAAAATCATTTATTTCACCCTTACCTTGACTTGTGATTTTTAAGCTACACTTTCCTTCAATTTAGATTGACATTCTATCTCTCAATTTCACTTGGATTTTGAAGGAATCATATAACTTTTTGAAACTATTTTTGTCACTTTTCATGTGATTTGAGAAATATGAATCAAGTGATAAAAATTTATTTACATCCTCTACTCTCATAGTACATGTGAGATAATAAAATTAGTTCTTTTTCTCCTCACTTTGTTTAGCTTGGAATGTATTAACTTCATTCTCTTGATTAACTTGATTCTTAGTTTTTAGTATCCTATAATATTTTATAAAGTGTCCTATTTTTTTCAGTAATGACAAGTAAAGTATTTATTTATTTTATCTATGAAGATAGATTTATTTTTTCCCTTTGAATTTGAGTTTTTTAACTCTCTTTATTATGATTTTTTCTCTTTGTCTTTGAAACCTTTTTCTTGGTTTCAAGTGTTTGTTCTTGATCTCCTAAATATAATCTCATCTAATCATCAAGGGATAAGAAATATTGCACTAACTCATCAATACTTATAATGTTGATGCACTTACACTCCTTAATATTTATCAAAATATTCAACCATTTTTTACTTAAGGATCTCAAAATCACCCTTAATATAATATTATCTTGTATATTTTCTCCATAAAAACTCATTTTATACATTAAGTCATTTATACTTATGCAATATTCTCCAACTCCATTATTAGACATTATTAAATTTTCAAAACTCATTCTTTTACCTAAATTAATCCTTGATATGAAGTTTCAAAAGTATTCCAGGCCTCATGGGAATTTTTTAAACCATCAATTCTTAGATATATACTTGGGTGTATGGCACTCTAAATATAGAATAAAGATTATGCATCAACCTTTTATTCATCCTTTTTTGTTATTTTATGATATTGAGTCAAAGTATTATAATTTTTAGGTATTGTTTACCCATGGATAAAATTATCCCAAACCCCATTCCAAAATAAAATTCTCTTAAACTCATGATGTAGAGCATATACCAATAAATAACACTTTTCCTTGTTTATAACTCCACTTCCCTTGCATTGGACTCTTAGATTGACTCTTCATACAATGGTTTGCTATTTCACCTTGGTTTTGTACCTTCAATTTATTTTATCTTGTTTTTCAAGGGTTTCATTACCCTCTTTGTCCTTTCATCAACTCATAAACACTATTCAACTATCAACTCTTTCCCTTGACAACTCTGCATACTCTTCACTTAGTCTTATTAGCCCTATTTATGGACTATTTTACTTTATACAAAATTTTAAGAACACAAATCTAAAAACCAAATCTTGATATAGATACCATTTTATATGTTCTATTCCATTACCAAGTATTAACCTTTAATTCATATCTTAAACCACTTTTTAGACCCTTTTTAAGCCATTGTTTACCCCTGTTAGGTCTCTTAGGGTTCCTTATGCAAATAGTCTTAAAAATCCATACTTAGACATATGATCACACAAAATAATCTATAAAATATTTTCACATAACTTATGGCTGATATTTCCACAAATTTTCAATACAAATGGATGGTGTAATCTTCTTATTCCTTCAAAACCCTAGGTCTACGGCTTCTTATCTCAATCACAACCTAAGAGCACATTAAATTCTATTGAGTGCATTACGGCAAGTTTCAAAACCTTAAACTTGATTTTATATGTGTGGATTTACCTCATAAAAGTTATACAATCATCATATGCCTGTTATTAATCCATTGTCTAAGGTTTTGATCTTGAAATCTATTTGACTATGTTAAATTAAAGATTAGCTACAAGTTTTGTAATCTATATATGTGAAATAGTATGCATACAAATCAAGACCAATGTCTAATAAAATTTAATAATTATTTATCACTTACATAAATTTCTTTAAACACTTTTCCATTGATTCAAATATCCCTTCTTTACAAGGAAAACACTTACAGTCCAGTCAACAATCTTTCTCATAGGGAACAGGGTTTGTTCTAGTTTCCAAACACCAAACTCTTATTTTGATTAGTAATTCATAATTATACTATGAAAACCACATTAAAATACCTATATACACATTTATAATATAATACCATTTAATTCAATAACCATGCCTTCATAGGAAGAAGCACACTAATAGCTTGCACAGTGAATGACCCTCTAAATAGGGATTTGATTATATATATATATATATATATATATATATATATATATATATATATATATATATATATATATATATATATATATATATAATACCTAATTATTAAATATTAATAATGAATATAATAATATAAAAACATTAAATGTTAAATAAAATACCTAAAAAAAATCACCATTACTAAAACATCATCCATCTTTGAACTAACAATCTGTAATAGGCATAATACACACCAATTCAGGGTATGTACTCTTTCATTCAAACATGGGTTATTTATTATACTTACCTCTTATAATACTCTCTCATAAAAAAAATAATTTATTCATCAATCAAATTTAATTTTTTTTATCAAATTCCATTCTTCATCAAAAAATATCATATAGAGTCATCCACAGAATCACAGACCTCAAAAATAGGGTCTGTCAACTCTCATTCAACAATAGGTTTTTAAAAAAAATTCCTTTCTTCTTCATGAAAAATTTTCAATACATAATCCATACATATATTCAAATGAGAAATATATCTAACAAAACATTACTAATGCCTCTCTTCCTAAAGAGGAAACATAACTGATTCTTGGCCATTTTCCCTATGTGGAGGTCTCTTGATTTCATTACATGTTTTGATTTTCACCTAATACATCATATCTAGTACCATGAATTTAGACTTATGATCATGTTATTAACCTTATATAGGGTTTAAACCATTTGGAAATGTTTAATACATCTTCCTCCTTCCAAAATGCACAAAATTCCTTATACATGGCATTATAAGATTCAAATATTTAAAAAGGAACTCTTAGTAGGAAAAGGAATAATTTGAATTTTATGCCTCTTTGAAAAACCTAGACTCCACAAATGGACGTCTAATGACCTATAGAAACTATTTGAAACCCAATATACTTCCAAAAGACAAAAATTAAATCATTTTGGGGTCATCAAGGGATGCCCATGTACCATACTACCAAGCTAAAAAAAATCCTTGCCATAGCTTCTTAGTGATCCACTTGGTATATGTTATTGATTGAATGCAATGATCCTTCATATATAAGTTATCCACTTCCAGTTTCCTCTAATAGAGGTGCACATGCTTTTGGGCCCCATATTTATGCCTTCTTGGATTTATCTCCATACCTACACATGAAATAATAGTGTTAAACAAAACATGTTTTCTGCCAAATTTCTTGCATTGCATATGCATACCACTCTTCCTCTTCTTAAAACTGATCCTCATTTTTCTCAACTCTATAATCAACCATCACTACAACTATGAATGCTTATTGTTTCATCAAAACTCTTTGTTTTGTCCTCTTCACCTCAAAAAGAATATCTTCTTGGGTTTTTCTTGTTTCATGCTTAAGTAGACTCATACTTTGTTGTTATTCATATCTATTGTAATTTTTATTCCTCTCCTTCTCATTAAATGGATATATGTTCCCTTTTGCTATCTTGCTTCCTTGATCACTGAACTATTCCTTATAGGCCTGTTGCATAGGGCCCAACTCATTATCATGATTTTATTATGTAAGTCTCTCCTTAAAGCATTCAACCACTCCTTCTTTGGCTACCTCAATCACTTTATGTTGTATATGTATATTTTTTTATCTTTTACCTACTCCTTACCTTCACTTTTAGCACTAAAAAACATATTAGAAACTAAACTCAGAGCCTTAACCTTGAAATTTTCAATCTCTAGCTTCCTCTTCACTTGCTTAGTGTCAATCCCAAGCCACTTCCTTTCCAACTCAGTTGCAATATCAAAATCTACTTTGTTGTCTCCTCTTTCATGGACTTGGCTACCATGCTTTCCTTGACTACCTTCTTCTTTGATCACTCTCTTAGGTGTTGTACCTTCCTTCATTTGACAACTATTTTCTACCACCTTCCATTCTTCACTCCTCATATCAACCAACTCCAAATAACTTATCTTTTTTTCTTCTTCCTTGGGTGCTTTGACCAAACCCAAACTCTCCATTTCTTGACTCCAATACTTCCTTGTCATCCTCATCATTATTCTCTCATCTAATCTATCTTATTCACCTTTCAATGGAACAAGTATATGTGTCTTTCCATCCTTCTTAATGGTGTATATGTTTTCTTGTCCATCATGGATGACATACTTATTAGTCTACCATGGTATCCCAAGTAATAAATGACACATATCTATAGGAAAAAAAATCACATAACACTTGATCTTTATACATTTTATATAAAACTCAACCCAGCTTTATTCACTTACAAGTATATGATGTCCTTTCTACACCCATACAACCTTGTATGGTTTTGGATGTGTCATCCTCTTCAATCTCAACTTATATTCCATCTTCAAAGAAACTATATTGTTATTACTACCACTATCAATTACCAAATTACGTACCCTACCATGGGCCTTACATTTACTTCTAAACAAGCTTCTCCTTTGGATTAGTTCCTTACCTTAATTCTACTACAATAAAATCCTCCTCATGAGTAATGACTCATTCTTATCATGTCATCTCTCCTCATTCATCTTTCTCACTCTCTTTTGTTGCATACTATTGCTCACATTCTTAGGACACTTTACTACCCTATGTCATTCTCTTTGGCAATTCCAACATTACTCCTAAAATCTCTATCTTTTTCCTTGTCTTATTGTATCTTTTTCCCTTATCAATATACCATCTAAAAATGATCTATTCTACCTTACATGGTGCTTCCCCATGCCATCTTGACCTACTATTACATTCTCTTGTGGTCTCTCTTGAACCGCCTCTTCATTTCCTCTCTCATTCATTCTTGCTTGCAAAGGTACTAACTGACCTTGATGCCCATCAACTCTTTCTCTCTCTGCTCTTTGTTATCTTTCCCTAAAAACACCCTTAATGACCTCCATTCTCATCACTAATGGAACAATCAATTGTTTTACTTGGCCCACCCTATTTTTAACCAACTCATCTTCTTTGGTAACTCTCTTTATGGAACACTAGACCTAGTTCCTTATCAAGCACTTCACTTTAAAACACATGTTATCAAATATTTTGACAATCCAAAATAATATTTAATAAGATCTGATACAAAAATGATGCTGAGTGTATACCAAGAAATCACACTTTTTCTTGTTTCTAACTCCACTTCCCTTGCATTAGCTCTTAGACTGACTCTTCATACAATGGTTTTCTATTTCACCTTGGTTTTATAACTTCAATTTATTTTATCTTGTTTTTAAAGGGTTTCATTACCCTCTTTTTCCTTTCATAAACTCATAAACACTATTAAACTATCAACTGTTTCCCTTGACAATTCTGCATATTTTTCACTCAGCTTTACTAGCCATGTTTATGAACTATTTTACTTTGTATGGAATTATATGTAGAAAAAATTTAAAACCAACTCTTGATATAGATACCATTTTATATTTTATATTACTTTACCAATTCTTAACCTTCAACTCATCACTTAGACCACTTTGCAGACCCTCTTTAATCCTTTGTTTACCCCTATTAAGTCTCTTAGGGTTCCATATGTAAATAGTCTTCAAAATACATACTTAGACATATTATCACAAAAAATAAACTCTAAAATATTTTCACATACCTTATGCCTGAGATTTTAACAAAGTTTTAATAAAAATGAATGGTGCAATATTCCTATTCCTTCAAAACCCTAGGTCTAGGGCTTCTTATCTTAATCATAGCCTAAGAGCACATTAAATTCTATTGAGTGCATTTTAACAAGTTTAAAAACCTTAAACTTGATTTTATAGGTCTATATTAACTTCATATAGGTTCTAAAATCATCATATTCTTGTTATTAATCCATTGTTTAAGGTTTTCATCTCAAAATCTATTTGACTGTGTCAAATTAAAGACTGGATACAAGTTTTGTAATCTGTATATGTGAAATAGTATGTTTAAAAAGCAAGACCAATGTATAATATAATTTAAGCATGATTTATCACTTACCTTAATGTCTTAAAACACTTTTCCATCAATTCAAAGATCACTTATTTACAAGGAAAACACTTATAGTCTGGTCAACAGTCTTTCTCATAGGGAACAAGGTTTGTTCTAGTTTCCAAACACCAAACTCTTAATTTGATAATTCCTTCATACTTTCACTCTTAAAAAAATTCAAATAACTATATACACATTGATAATAAAATTTCATTTTATGTAATAACCATGGCTTCATATGAAGAAGCACACTAACAGTTTGCATAGTGAATGACCCTCCAAATAGGGGCCTAATTAGAATCTATATATAAAATACCCAATGCTTGAATATTAATCATGCATTTCATAATCTCAAAAAAATTATTCTTTAATAAAATATCTATAAAACAAATCACCATTACTACAACATCATCCATATTTGAACTAACAATCTGTAACATGCAGAATACAAATCAAATTAGGGTCTGCACTCTTTCAGTCAAATAGGGCTTCTTTCTTATAACTGCCTCTTAAAATCCTCTTTCACAAAAAAAACATGATTTATCCATAAATCACATTTAAATCAATTATAAAATTCCATTATTCATTAACAAATCTCATATAGAGTCATCCATATGATAACAGACCTAAAAAATAAGGTCTATCAACTTTCATTTAGCAACAGAGTTTTTACAAAAACTTCCTTTCTTTTTCATGAAAACTTTTAAATACATACTCCATAAATACATTCAAATGGTAAATCTATCTAATCAAACATATCTAAATCCTCTCTTCCTAAAGAGGAAACATAACTGATTCTTAGCCATTTTTCCTATGTGGAGGTCTCTTGATTTCATTACATGTTTTGATTTTCACCTAATACATCATATCTAGTACCATGACTTTAGAATTATGATCATGTTATAAAAATTCTATAGGGTCTAAAATCCTTGTACATTTTTAATACATATTACTCCTTCCAAAATGCACAAGATTCTTTATACATGACATTACAAGATTTAGATATTCAAAAAGGAACTTTCAGTAGGAAAAGGAATAATTCAAATTCTATGCCTCTTTGAACAACATAGACTCCAAAAATGGACCTATAATGACTCTAGAAACTATATGACACTTAAAATACTTCCAAAAGACAAAAAATAAATCATTTTGGAGTCCTCAAGGGATGCCCCTACATCAACTTATCTCTCCAATATTCAAAGTTTTCACCTTTGAAAATGGGAATATTCATAGAAGCATACATGTTTCTCTTGATAATTAATTCAAACCATTTTCAACCTTTATTGAATAATGATATTATATAAAATTAATGTTTTGGTATTTGGAAGGAGTGAAAATATTATTTTAATTTCTATTGAATTTAATCAATATATCAATCAATATGTCCCATAATTACTAGTTGTTAATCTAGTAGTGTTGTAAATTTGATTGATGACCAAAAATATGTAATGAATACCTTCAAATTTGAATACTTAAGCTTTATAGTTTTCCTTTTTGAATACATAAAATTAAAATTAGATCTAAACACCATGAAAAAATATTTTTCAATAATAATTTTGTGCCACACTATTTCACCATTATATATTAAAAAATAGGGCTAAAATTATTCAATTACATGTTAGAATATATTTTCTCATGCTTACTAGGTTATAGATATATTTTCATCATTTATTAGTTTTTTTATTTATGTGAATTTTATCCCACATTGGTTATTTAAGATTATTTCTGGTTTTGCCTTACCTACTTATGCAAGGTCTATCTATTGTACTTGCATGTCTTATTCCAAATATTATATGAAATATCTCTTATTTGTATATTAGACTTGATGTGATTTTTTGTTATAAATTGATATATTTTGACTTGGAATAATCTAATCCCTATTATTTTTATGGTATCAAACCTTTAAAACCATGAAAGGAATAAGGATTAGATTATTCTAAGCCAAAAGATCTCAAGTGTTAATAAAACATCACATCAAGTTTGATATGATAGATCTCAATCTTTTATACTTCTTCCTTGGTTTATATATTTCTTAATCAAATTTAGGGATTCATTTGAGTCATTATAAGTACACCCTTGATCTTCTTCAATATTTTGGCATGGCTGATTGTAATCCAAGTCCCTCTCTTTTTATGTCTAGAGTCAATCTCACTTCTACTTCACCACTCCTCTTTTTGATCCTACATTATATATGTAGATAGTTGGGAATATTATGTATTAACCCATACTTTCCTTGACATTTAATTTTTAGTTGGGTTTATATCTATGTTTTCACATCCTCCTCATGGTAGTCAATGACAAGCTAACAAGAGGATTTTATGCTATATGTGAGTCACTACCCATTTTGAATTACACTACACTAAGGGTTCTACTCAATTGGTTGGCTACACTAATCTATATTGGAAAGGATATCTTGATGATCAATGTTACACTTATGGATACATATTTTATCTTGGTTCTTCTCTAGTTACTTGGGCATGCAATACATAGTAGACTATTGCACTCTTGTCATTAGAGTTTGAGTATAGGGAAGAAATTATAATGAGTCAATATATTTTTTAGCTACATCATTTATTGATAGAGTTTGGATTCACATAAGTTTCACCATTATACTTTGGTGTGATAAATATACTACAATTCACATATCCTACAACCCAGTTGAGCACTAGCAGACTAAGCACATTGAGATACACATGCACTTCATTCATTAGCACATTCATAATGGAGTTCTTTACTTGGAGTACATTTTGACTCAGTAGTACGTAATCGACATCATCATGAATCCTTTGTTATCACCTTATTTCCTTGAGTTACGTGACATGCTTGTAGTTTTAGATGTTATCCCTGGAAGTGTTCATGATTACATCTTCTTTATTTATTTCATAGATATATATTGTTCATGAGTACCTCATCAGGCCTTGTTATCAGGACTCATACTATGGATATGTCACTTTATTTTTGGTTATTATTAAACCCTATATTCAATTGATAGAGGGTGTTAGATTATATTTGATTATGATTACTAAGTTCTAGATATATTTTCATCTTTTTCTAGTTTTGTCCTTTATGTGGATTTATCCCACATTAGTTAGTTAGGCTTATTTTTTATTTTGCCTTGCCTATTTATGCAAGATTTGTCTATATACTTACATGTCTTATTCTGGATAGTATAAGGAATATCTCTTATTTTCATATCAGACTTGATGTGATGTATTTTTAAGCACTTGATATCTTTTGGCTTGGAATAATCTAATCCTTGTTCTTTTCACTACAAGTAAATTGAATTATAAGTTATGACAAATGATTTTTAAATTAAGACCTTATAATAAATTAACTAAAAATATAATCCTAAAAATTAAATATAATATAAATAAAATTTGGCTCAAGAAAATAAGTTTTAATCCTTGATAATATAAGATCAACATGTAAAAAATCTCTCTTAGCCAGTAAGCAACACATGCACACTACACAAACTAAGTGCCCTGAATCCCTATAACATAATAAATTGACTAAAATAACATTAATTTTAGTTAAATGAACTCTATAATTTTCACCTCACTACTTATTTATGAATGGATAAGGATTTAAACTTAATTAAGTATAGATTCAATGAATTGCACTTCATTTGACACTTCTAACTATTTTTTAGAAGTTCTCATAAAATATTCAACTTTGACAAAATAATTAATATAAGACATAATTAATTTAAATAATATTCTTAAACTTACCAAACACAAAATAAAATAAATATAATATTAATAATCAAGTACCCATATTTACATCATACTCAAAAATAATAAATAATAAATATTAATATTATCATATTTAAAACTATCTTTTTAAAAAAGAACATGAAAATGGGTAGCCTCCCATCATCATCATCATCATCATCATAATAATCATCATCATCATCATCATCATCATCATCATCATCATCATCATCATCATCATCATCATCATCATCATCATCATCATCATCATCATCATCATCATCATCACTTTTATGAATGACAATCAATTTTATTTCTCCCTAAAAAATGATGGTCTCATTTCTTAGTCTTAAATATATGAGCATTTTAAAATGGGTAACTTCGAATTTTTATGACAAAAAGTTTTTTTTTTTTTTAAAACAAAACCAATGAAATATAAACTTAATGATTATGTCACACTACACAATAAGTTTTGGATCTTGCATAGAAAACATAACATTATATTCACAAGCCTTGTTGGTTAATTAAAATGGTGTAAGCAAAATTAAAGTCTTCAAGTACATATTCAAAATTAAGCAAAATGGTGTAAGAAATTTTTTTGAAAAAAAGATGTATGTCCCTCATAGAAAGAACATGAATATAGTTAATAATATATTTTATGCATGATGTAACCTTATAATGTTACTTTTGTACGATGGCATTGTTTAAACATGAGGTGTCATGATTTTATTTGATGTCAATGGTGTTAGTTTGATCAAATAAGCCATAGTAGATTACTGTTATATAAATAAGGGGTATGAACTCATAGATGTCATGAATCAAATAAGGAGTTGGAATAATATTATGAATTAATAAATATTCATGTCACAAAAGTTCATTTTCTTATTTTTCAAAGATAATTGTTTTCTATGATATTTTATTATTCATTTATACTTTTACATAAATATTTAAGTTGTAGTAGTACTCTAGTGATATTACTTTCAATCATGATTTTGAAACATTTAAGATAAGAATGGAACTATGAAATAAGGAAACATTGTTAATATTGTTTCTTCAATGAATTTCCTAATCAAGTTTATAAATTTTTTATTATTGAGTAATCTTATTATGAATAATTAATTTAGGTTGAGAAATATTCTCATTGAGATTTTAGTTTGATAACTTTTTTATCCATATTTTTAAAAATAAGTAGTTTAATATGTTTAAATGTGTTAATCATAAATATTTTTCACTAGTTTTACATACTTTAAAAAAATTATTTTTAATAATATTGTAATTATTTACCTTAATTTCTTAGGTAATATTTAATCTTGGGTTATTGTTGACCAAATGATATATACAAATTATTAAGAATATCATATTTTAAAGTAGTGTTTTTATAATAATGAAGCATTAGTAGCTACCACTTTTAAGTGTGATACTATTTTTATCCATGTTTGTAGGTATTGTCAGTCATTTGGTCTCAATTATGATAGTATTTATATTTGTGTTTTTATAATAGGAATCGATCCAATATAATATATTAATATTAAACATTTGTCACTAACTTCAAATACGCAAAATGGTTTGTTTATATTTATATGATTTTTATGTTTTATCTCAAGGGATTAGGGAATTCTTAATGTTGGGTTAATATAGACCAAATTATGTGTGTGTGTGTGTGTGTGTGTGTGTGTGTGTGTGTGTGTGTGTGTGTGTGTGTATTATTAATAATTTCATAGAAGAGAATATTTTTATAGTAATAAATAATTAGTGGCTACCCATTCTCAAATGTGTTAATCTTTGTCTCCATATTTATAATAATGAGTGACCACTTATTATCAAGTATTACTCTTTTTCCATATTTTTTACAATGGGTGGTTATCCGTTGTCAATTATTTTAATATTAAACATTAGTCACTATCCTTCCATACTCAAAATGCTTTTTTAGATTTGTATGATTCTTATGCTTTACCTTAAGGGAATAGAGAAGATCTAATTCTAGGATAATATGGACCAAATGATATAGATAGATTGTTAATAAATTTATATTATTGAAATACTATATTTAGAATAATGAAGCACTAGTGGCCACCCAATTTAAAAATATATATAAAATAAAATAATCATATGAATCAAAATAAATAATTATTAAATTATTACAATACCATTTTTAAATTAGATAAATTCTTACCATTATTATGTTTAATATTATTTTTTTCAATGTATTATCATACTTAAATTTATTTTATTTCAAGTATTAATATTAATATCAATGTAGAATACTATTATTTAACAACCTCTTCTCTCAAATAAATGAGAGATGAATAATTGACGTCCTCCCATTCTCAAATAATTTATTAAATAGTAATTCAAAATCAAAATTAAAACTTACATGTATCCTTAATACTTAATACATAAACTAAAGCATCATACATGTGTAGGCAACCCAACATATGGTCTCAAGAAAATAATAATTTGTAGGTTTATTATATTCCAACTCATTACTATAAATTAAAGAGATACAAATAATATATGACCACCTATTCTAAAAAATATTGGAAAGAAATTTGAAAAATAGAGAAACCTAAGAACATTACTAACATAATGAATATCAAGTAATAATATCATAAATCGAATAATAATATATTTACTTTAAATTTTTATTATTATATTAAAAAATCAAGTAATAATATCATAAATCTAATAATAATATATCTACTTTAGATATTTAATATTATATCAAAAATATTATAATGGTTATATACTAAACAATAATATCAAAGAAGGATATTATAATATAGATATATAAATTTTTATAATTTAAAAATAAAAAATAAATAAAAAAATAAAGTTTTTAAATAATGTTTCAAAATAATACACTACAATCACAATTTTAGATTACATGAAGCGAGAAAAATTTAAGGAATAAAAACTTGTTCTTTCTCAATATTATTTAAAATAAATGATGTGGGAGTATATCTTCTTGAGGCCATAAATTTTGATCAAAGAATTTTTTTGATTCCATTTAAAAAATAATGATATATTGAAGAAATCAACATATTCATAAGCTAAACTAGCTACTTACTGATATTTTTAATAAATTTTCATGTCTGAATTTGTCTATTTAAAGGCCAAAAGTTTTAATGTTATTTTTAAAATATATATATAAGCTAAAGGTACTACAAGTTTTGACTAAGTCTTACCCCATTGTAAAATTAGGATCTAAGCCAAAGAGAAACAAAACCTAATAGTTAACATTAGAACAACAAAATAAACATGTATATACAATAAAGATACAATAAAGAAACATAAAAAACATACCAAAAAATAGCACAAGACATCACTAATTACACATTTATATCACATAATACATGTTTTCATTCCTTATCCATATTACTGAGGATGATCTTGATATCCTCCAATGCTCACTTCCTTACCATTGACATCTCCTTTATTCCTATTAGTCAAAAAGACACCAACCTATTGTTCTTTACTAGGTTTGATAAATTATTTGAGCATATTAATGTTATAAATATAATTTACTATGGTCATCTTGTTCATGTATAATATTTTTAATATGTTACTTTAAGAATATTCTTAACACTTTACAACCTTTCCACCATAGTTTCTAGGTCTTAAATTCTCATACCTTTCCCTTTATTAAAAATATTTTATTGTTAAGAAATAGTAACACCACCATTAGTATTGTTGTTATTTTTGTTCTTAAATAAAAAATCCAAAAAAATATTATGGATCAAAACATACACCATCAAATAATTAATCTTATCTTGGCTATCAATAATAGAAACGTCATCCATATTATTTTTACCCAGCCTATGTGTATCCATAGGAAAAGCATCCTCTTTTAACTTAGTATTCCTAGCAGAAAACCCAGGAATCTCCCTTAGGACTATGAATAGACAACTCTAATTCATCTTCTTCCTCCTCACATTCAATAAATTTTTCCTCCTCATATTCAAATTGGAAAACAACAAAACCCTTGGTTTTCTTAACAAAGTCTCTATAGGGGTAGAAATAAGGGATTTAGTCAATATTTTTATATAAATGGTTTTTTAGCCAAGGGATTTTTCCCTTACCCTTTGGAATATATTTGATGGCAATTGAAGCATACACCAACCTAAAATTTTATTAAGGACCAACATCAATAGATTCATCATGATTATATAAAATAAAAATAATGGCTTAGTGACAAGGGAGAGGGGCATTGCCAAGGTGCATTTTTGTCACAGAGTACTTAAAATACATAAGTAGGTAAAAAGGAATGGAAACCTAAATGTTATGTATAAATTGGTTTAAAAGTGAAAAATTATATGGAAACACAACTCCATACATACCATTCAAAGCTATATAATACATAACTTATCGAGCTATTTCAAGATAGGGACTAGGAAATGGGACCCTCAATTTAAGTATGATGTAATACATGACTAAACTTATGGAATTATTTCATTTAATCATCCTTATATTTTTTATTACTATAATACTTATGATCATGACTACTCATTCATGTTACCTAGGTAAATATTTCTTTATTGTTAAGAATGGTAACATCCTCCATCATGATCATTTGAGCATTCCATCATCGATTAAATCCTAAGGAAATATGAGTGTCGATACCATAGATTCTCTCCATGTAATTGGTTAAACCTCCATATTCAAATATCCTCCAAATAAATTTATTCTTTTTCACAGGCTCCACTAAAGGTGATTATGCTCAGTACAGGTCCCCTCCCATTCTACTAATAACTAGGTAAAGACAAGTAGAATTACAATCTTTGTTTCCACACTTACATAAAAAAATAACCTAAGGATAATTTAATAAATTAGGAGATAAAATGACTCCAAACATATCCATTTTGATAATATCATGATTTATAATATTAATACAGAGCTTGAATATACATTTCCACAATCTTTTATCAATTCTCATGCACCAAAATGACTTCACATAATCATTGATTTTGATGTTACTATTTTTGTGATGATAAGTCAATAGCTCCAAAATCAAATTAATGATATTATTTTAGAAACTATAATTATTAAAAAAAATACTAAACATGTATGTAACATTATTTAAGTTGTCACCCTTATAAAAATAAGAGGTCACATGCATTAAATCATACTTAAATTGAGGTCCCATTTATCACTTAAGTTAAAATCAAATACTAGACGTATCATCCTTGATGATTTGGATATATTGTATAGGTAAATTTGACTCATTAAACCACTTGGAGTTGTCTTGAATTTGAGTCCCCATATTCTCAAACTAGTATGAAACCTTTTCACCCTCACATAGAGTATGTGTAATTAAATTTTTTAGAAATTGTCCATGATATTACTAATATATATATATAGATAATGTTAATTGTCTAGATTGGAGAATTTTACTTAAGAAGAAATTTTTCTATATTTTATGAGTCTTAATCAATGCAAATGTTTTTACATCCCATCTCTTTAACTAATCTGACACCCCATAGTATAGCCAAAGCTTCTACTAAATGAATAGTTTGGACACCAAGATTCATATCAAAGGTGATAATGATATTACCATTATTATCCCTTAAAATCCATCCACTACTTACCAGTCATAGATTTTTTTAAAATAACCATCAAAATTCAATTTACCCACCTAAAAGAGGGTAAGATCATAAGATCCATTTTATCAAAATTCAAGCTTATATTTTTTAATCCAAGGAATGATTAGTAGTCAAATTAATATCCCATCTAGGATCTAAATTATATTCATAACTATAAATATTTAGGTTTTTAGACTATGTGCAAACAACCAAGTTCTCCTTCATAAAATTAATTATTTTAAGAAAAATAATATTAATTTTACTTTTAACCCCTTTAAATATTGTAGAATTTATTTGTTTCCAAACTCCCAAGAAAATATGAGGGAGAACAAGAGCCCAAAGCATTTTAATATTTTTTTTACTAAATGGAGTGTTCCATTGAATCCAAAGATATGAAAGAGAAGTTGGTAAGATCCATTCTACTCCAAAATTAATAATAATATTATGAAAAGATTAAAGTTAAAGGTACGATCCAACATAATATGAGAATTAGTTTCTTCATCCTTTTCACAAAGAACACAATAGTTGGGAATTATTAATGCCCTTTTTTGCATATTTTTCATAATAAGAATTATATTTTGGATAGCCAACTAGAATAAAATATTTAACTTTGGGATAAAATTTTTATTCCATAATTTCTTCCAAGGGAACTAATCATGAGTAGCTCCAATAGCCACAAGATAACATAATTTAATTGAGATTTAGCCATCTATTGAATCTAGGCAAATGAGCTCATCTTCCCTTAAATTTATCCTAATACAATATATTTTTTAACATAAATTTAAGATCATATATGATTTTAGCCTAATTATGAGTAGTAACATCTAATTTTAACATCTTCCAATCTCTACCAAAACCATAATCAAAAGTGTAATCTTGTACTATATTCCTATATTTCATTTTAACCTAAACAAAAATTTCATTCCATGATACAACCTAAACAAGAGGATGGTTAAGGATCCACTTGTACCCCAAAACTAAACTCTTTATCCTCTATGAATTTTCCATTTATAACCTTTCAAAATAATGTCTACATCTTATTAACCAATTCTAGAAGGAGCCCTGGGTTATATCATAATCCTGAATCTAAGCAAAATTATCCAATCATATCAAATATTTAACTTTTAACAACTTGGTCTATAAATTTAGAAGTTAATGGTTTGTTCATTGGCCTCACTTTATATATCCCCAAACTAATTTATTAAATAGACAACCCTTTTCCTAAGAAACCAATGGAAATATATTTCTATCTTAAGAACCTAACCAAAGGAACCATTTTTAAATTCTCTCCATTTGCTGTAAAATAGTTTTTGGAATTTTTAAATTAGACATAAGATATATTGGAAAATTATGAAGGGTGATTTTAATCAAAAGCAATTTAACATATTGAGAAAATAACTTACCCATCCAACCACCCAATTTTATTTGAAACCTATCTAATAAATAATTCCACATTCCCACTACCATTTTATACACAAAAATAGGCACACCTATAAAATAGGCACACCTATAAAATAGGTATAAATCTCTTTAACCTTGCACCCAAGAATATTAGAAAGTTTGGATGTCTAATAAAAGGAGTATTAATAAAATATAGATCACTTTTTCCATACTAATTTTTCCCTCAATAATTTTTAGACTCCTTACATATATTTTTTTAAACCTTAGCTTCTCTAAAAGATTCTTGGGCCATGATGATCGTATCATCAAAAAATTGTTGATGCATTACAGGATCAAAATTAGAATCAAGTTTTATTCCCTTTAATCGTCCTTTAGTAATAGTAGAGGAAAAATATATACAAAAATTTTGAGCAAAGATAATAAATAAAAAATGAAAAAGGGGGTCTCCTTATCTGATTCCTCAAGCACTTGGAAAAAATACAATATGATATCCATTAATAAGGATATATAAAATTTATATAAAAATGCATGTCTTAATTAGCCTTCAAAAATAAATATCAACCCCAAATCATTCCAAAATTATGTTAACAAAATACTAATAAATTTTATATTAATATTTATTCATGTCAATATTTAATATCATCCTTATATATTACCTTTCCCCATAGAATTCATCATTTCCTGGACTAAAACATTTCCATATTGAGTTTGTTTACCATCTACAAATCCTCCTTACTGTTCAAAAATTATGGAAGAAAGAAGATCATGTAATTTCATAAAAATAAACTTTGTAAATATGTTATGCACAATATTACACGAACTAATAAGATGAAAGTTATTAAAATCATTATCACCAAATAACTTAGGAATGAGTATTAGAGGTACAATCACTGAGACGTGGGGGGTGAATCAATGAACCCATACATTAAAAATTTAGTTTCAATTTCTTCAAACTCTTAATCATTTAATATATGCATTCATTAGGCATGCACATCATTCATATCAGTGAATAAAAAAGACAATGTAAGATGAAGCACATAACACATGTCATAGGTGGGAAACCCTCTTGGGGAATAAAACCAACTGGAACTTGTAATTGGAATACTATCCTAAAATAATAAGAACCAATTTAGACCATCAAGTTACTGATCAAGGAACTACCATTATTAATTTTAGTGAGACATCAATCTCATAAAGAGCTACTACAACTATGTAGTTGAGCACCCATAATAACTAAAATTTTAGCATGTTTTAACTTGCAAGAAGGAAAAACCCCCTTAGATATTGAGCACCCATAACAACACCTATGAATGACTCCACCTTTGAATTGATGTCTTCAACACCTAATTGTGGAACTCTAATTATCACACTTCACCTTCACTTAACACTCCATGTTGGTAAGAACACATTACATAATTAAACCAATACACAAAGATCAATTAGGACACATTACATATCCCATCTAGCCCCACTCTTCAACTCTTCACACTCAATTCATCCTTCATATAAATAATTCTATCATAGCTTTAAAAACATGACCAAATGGTCATACACATAGTCCACACATTGATCTACCTCTTAGATCAACCACCTAACTCACATAGACATCAACAATCCTTCGCTCACACGCAAGGCATCCAAACCATCCTTTTAGATCAACATATACCACTTTGATCATCCTCAACATGAAAGAGCTCTATTCTCATCTCAAAAACATGATATACAATTCATACACATAGTCCTTAATCTGCTCTATTTCTCAACCCAACCATTGGGAACACTTGGCCTCTTCTCTTCTTCCCTTCAATGCACACTTCACCTAGACTCT
The DNA here is from genome assembly GCA_037957365.1 of Torreya grandis. Classification (NCBI taxonomy): domain Eukaryota; kingdom Viridiplantae; phylum Streptophyta; class Pinopsida; order Cupressales; family Taxaceae; genus Torreya; species Torreya grandis. The sequence goes on from JARHVA010007349.1 coordinate 434,717, forward strand.
CAATCCTAGAAACCATCTCCTTTGGTTTCTATATATATATGGATTTCATGATTAAAAAATTCATGGTCAACCATTATAATTATCTTAACCCTTAAGGCATCTAAAACACAAAGACACATCTCAAAATAATCTTCATATGTTGGCCATAACATTTATGGGTCACCCTTAAGCCACTACACCTTTTAATAAGGCCCTTGTAGATCTTATAGGTTTCATGGAGACCTATTCACACATTTATCACATCTTCAAGAAAAAAAACATAATAACACTTCCAAATTTATAGGTCCATGCTACATGATCCCTTATTCATCCTCAAATGCTTATAGTTATCATTGCACTCTTTTGTGCAAGCTCAATCAACATTTTATGCACATATTCACCATCTAAACCTTTATTCATACTTCATACAATTGTGTAATCCTTTATAATGCATATAGAGCATCATTATATAGTCTAAAATACTCCCTTATAGGCAATTCACCAAGAGATATTGAAACAAAATCAACATAAGCTCAAATAAATCTCTTGGGTCACTTATAAAATAAACATGAACACATATCCAACTTTAAACCACAATATATTTGACTGTACACACTCCCATATCTTCAAATTAGGTTCATTAGATGATCCATGGATTCATGTTCATATTTTATTTGTATATCATGAGTAAATTTATCCTAGATCAAAATTTATGGTCTAAAAACCATATACTAGGTTTTCCCTTATTAAATTCAATTATTTAAATGTAAACTGTCATACTTAAACTTTGACGACTTTGCTCATATCTCATTTCCTCATTGATCAAATTAATTACATACCATTGATATTCTCTAAACTTTAACACATAATTACCAATGATCAAACATTAAACCTCAGTCACTTTGACCTCATCTCATGCACCCTTACAATGTTGACTCAATGTGCTCTATCAATCTCTATGGATCAGTTAGTTTTTTATTATACAATATGCACCATTCAATCAAACTTTATAGATACCCACTCATTATTTATATTTATCCCTTACCTTTGCTCAATCGTTAAACAACATGCACTTTTTTCCATCTCACTGCTTCCTAATGTCTTGGATCAAATACACTCCATTGATCTCTTTGAGAATTGTTCAAACTTTACCTTTTGCATATTTGACTAAGTAGGAGAACCTTGCTTATTTTCCTAGAAGGACAAATTTGGACCATAATAAATTTTTTGTGAGAGGATCATCTTAAAATAATTAATAAAAGTGCACAAAATATAGGGGAATTAGTAGCACAAATTACATCTGATAGAACACTTAAAAAGATTGAATTGATCATAGGCCACTTTGAGGGGGCAACCTCCTTTAAGAAAGCTCAATACAATAATTTTGTGGATGCCTTCATTGGCCCCAAAAATTACTTATATATGAGTTCTAATCTAGATAAATACTACTTCCCATGAATTTTGGATAAAAAAATGCTCACGAGATGACTTACAAAGCATATGTGTCCATAACAACTACTATAATAACAAAGTAAAGGCAAGAGATATTATGGGTTCATAACATCCCATCCCTCTTAGAAAAATATTTTTCCTCAAAGCTTCAGATGTGGTAATTAGTTTTGAATCTAAAATAATGGTTCCCATGTTACATCCTTTGATTGCATTTTGTGCCACTGAATTAAAATCTTAGTGATGGAGTGAGAGTGAAGTTGGCATGTGCACCTATCCAAGATTGCCTCCAGCTTGAGAAGAATGGATCCTTTATTATCAAATTATGGTAAAATGGTTTGTACTCTGATGTTTGTACCAAGAAATTTCTTTAGATAAGAGACATGAAATACTAGGTGAACTCAGGAAGAAGGTGGGATCTCCAACTTATAAGCAACTAACCTAATCTTCTAAAAAACCTTATAAGTTCCATAAAACTTGGGAGATGGCTTATGAAAACCTTTGAGTTTTAGGGAAGATTGATTTTAGGACTATAGGAAAAGAATAACCATATCACCTAATTGAAAAGTGCACTCAAAAAGATGCTAATCTACTTGATATTTCATTTGATTTTGTGCCATATGAATATTTTCCCACAAAGTGTTGAGGATCTAATATCGGGTTTAGAGAATCATGTCGACTACTTGAACTGATGAACTATTGGGTCTGTACATAAGGAGCATTGGTCGTGCTTGACCATAGATTGATTCATATGGAGTTATTTTATTTAAAGTGTAATAGGAGGTATTATACCACCATTCAATAAGAGGGAGCCACTTTGACCATTAATGTTGTTGTTCTAAGGTGAAGTAACAAAGGCAAGTTTCTAAGAATTTATTGACAATTTTAATCTAGCCATCCATTTGTGGATGATAAATGGAACTCATCTTTATTTGGGTGCCAATGCATTGAAATATTTCTATCCAAAAATGGTTGGTGAAAGTTGCATCATGACGTAAGACAATGGATGAAGGAATGCCATGTGGATGAAAAATCTGGTCCAGGAAAATTTGTGTGACTATGGAGGTGGTATAAAGATGGATGAGGGCACAAAAATAACTATATTTTAAAAATAAACCAACCACAACCAATATCACTATTTTACCTCTATATTTATGGAGCCCCTTAATGAAATGCATAGAAATATCTATCCAAATTTTGGTAGGGATGGGTAAGGGTTTGAGTAACCTAGGGATGAGTGTTGTTTCACACTAATTGCATTGGTAGGTATCACATTCAACCACCATTTATTTAATTGACTTTTTCATTCCCTTCTAAAATAAGTTGCATCATGCCCACTCATAAGTTTTGAGAAACCCTACATGCCCTATGGATGGAGAAGCATAGAGTTCATATAATATAGCCTGTTGAAGATCTGTTCTTTGGGGAAGTAATAGATGACCCTTGTGTCATAAAAAATCACCATCCTAGGAATAATGTGGTATAATCAAGGGGTTGTTGGCCAACTATTTAATAATTTGAGATAATGAGGAGTCATTGACATACACCTATTGTATAACATCTAACCAATTTGGAATAGGCATGTAAATAATTGAAAGGGAAGTTTTGTCCACAAATGTATGAGATAGAGCATCAACCATAATATTATCCTTACCCTTCTTGTAAGTGATCTCATATTCATAACCCATGAGTTTGATGACCCATTTTTATTATGATGGAGTGGATACCCATTGTTCTAGGAAATATTTTAGACTCTAGTAATCATTTCTGATGCAAAAATGATTCCCTAGTAAGAATGGCTACCATTTTTGTACTGCATACAAAATGGCCATCATTTCTTTCTCATAAGTCAAGAGCACTAAATTATTGCTAGAAAGGGATTTTTTGGTGAATTCAATAGGGAATCCTTCTTGGAGGATAACATCACCAAGTGTATTTTTGCAAGCATGATTTTTGATAATGAAGGTCTTGGTAAAATCTGGCATAGCTAGAATAGGTATATTACACATAGCTTGTTTCAATTCTTCAAATGCACACTAAACAACTTGTGTCTAAGTAAAATCATCCTTTTAAAACATAAATATTAGTGGAGATGCAATATTCCTATAATCCTTGACAAACTTGTGATAGTATCCAATCAACCACAAAAAACCATGGAGGCTCTTGAGTGTCTAAGAATGAGCCCAATTTGTCATGGTAGCTATTTTTTTAGGATCCACCTGAACCCCTTGGATTGAAATAATATGCCCAAGATACTCTACTTCATCCTAGCCAAAAGTATATTTGGACCTTTTTACATAGAGATGATGGTTAGAGATAAGTTGTAGTGCAAGATCCAGATGTTGGAAATGCTCAAACTATGTTTTAATATAGATGAGGATATCATCTAAGAAGACCAGAATAAATTTATATAGGTAGAGCCAAAATATTTTATTCATCAATTCCTAAAATGTTGAAAGAGCATTGGTGAGGTCAAATTTCATGACCATAAACTCATAGTGGCCATCATACATGCAAAAATTTGTCTTAAGGATATCATGCTCATGAAGCCAAATTTGGTGATATCTAGGGTGGAGATCCAACTTGGAGAAAAAATGAGTGCCATGAAGCTCATCAAAAAGCTTATCAATAATAGGGATCAGGAACTTATCTTTGATTTTGAGGTGATTAAGTGCACAAAAATCAATGTAGAGGCACCATGACCCATCTTTTTCTAGATAAGGAGAACTAGGAAAGAATATGGGTTGGTATTGGGAAGAATAATGCCTTACTTCAGTAAGTCTCAAATGAGAATCTTGATCTTGGTCTTTTGGTGAAATGGGTAGTGATAAGGCCTAATGTTTGGAGGAATGCTTCTAGGAAGGAGCCAAATACAGTGGTCCTCTATCCATGAAGGTGGTAATCCCACTTGTTTGGCAAAGACATGCATACTTTTATAGAATAGTTTGTAGATCATAAGGAGTAGTGGAGACTGTTGATGATTGCATTTGAATAGAATGAAGCTAGGCAATAACATTGTGTGAATTCTTCTTAAGAATATTTTCTATGTGATGTGAACTTATGATGTTGAGAGATCTTAGTTATAAGCCTTTCAATTTGTGTTTTTTCCTATTGTCTAAAAAATGCATCTAAATTTCAATAAAATCCCATAAGATGGGTCCAAGTGTGCATAACCACTGGGCTCCAAAAACAACATCACATCTGCCTAAGGGTAAGGAAAACATGTTGGAGTGAAAATTATAATCTCCAATAGAGATACACACATTGTGACACTTCCCTTTGCAAGGTAATGTGCCCCCATTGGAAATCATGAATTCAAAGTTGGAGTAAGGATGGATAAAACAATTAGCTTATTTGGTTATCTAAGGGACAATGAAGTTATGAGTGATACCCAAATCAATGAGTATTGTGAGAGGGATCTTATTGAATTAACCCCTGACCTACATAGTTTTTGGGGTAGTGATTCCTGCTAAGGCATGAAGAGAGATCTCTAGTTGGTCTTCCTAAGAAGTAGGTTCCACAATCGGTTGAGCTTCTTCTAGATCATATATTGTATCCTAAACATCTTCCTAATCTTTAGTTTTAGGTGGAGAGTCCACATCTAATAGGTAGAGATTTTGATCGACACATCAAAGTGAATTTATCATCATAGTTATAACATAGACCTTTTTCTCTATAGGCTTACCTCTCTGCTTTAGTCAAATGATTGATAGGAATTGTTCTGGGGGCTGGCATTGTTTGAGATCATTATGGAGCTATATTTTTGAATGGAGCAAAATTGGATTTGAATCACTATTGAGCTATAATCTTGTCCTCTACCAAATTATCTAACCCTAAGGCTTCCATCATTATGTTGGGCTAAAAAATTTTGACCTTAGATCAAATTAAATCCTTTAGTCCACTGACAAAGTAACTCCTAAAAAATTCATCAGACAATCCCTCTATGTGATTGTCTAGTTTTTCAATTCTATTTGATATTCTCTCATAGTTCCTATTTGGCAAAGTCTAGTGAGTGATATAGTGAAGTCATCAAAAGTAGTAGCGCCAAACTGTTTTAAAATGAGGGTGTGAAAATCAGTCCATATGGGTTGATCATGAGCTTTGGTATATCGATGATACCATTAAAGGGCTTCAAGTTCTAAGTGAAAGGATGCAAGTGGGACCTTGTTGGAATCAAAAGTATTATGTAGACTAAAATATTGTTCTACTTGATATATCCATCTAGTTGGATATGCAACATTGAATCAAGGAAAATTAAGCTTTGGCCCATGATAATTGTTAGAAGAAGAAAATGCAGTGTTTGAAGAAGACTATGGATGTCATATGTTGTTCATGGTGGTATGTTGAATATTGAGGCCAATAATTTTTTGATCAAGATCTTTGATGTGGGTCTTGAGGGCAAAAATTTCATCTTCCATGTTTTTTGCTTCTATTTGGGTTACTACCATGACCTAAATAATAGTTTTTTTTGCAATGGATAGGAAAACTAGAGTTAAGACACATTTATTAAGGAAAGTTTTGAATTTGGATGAAAATGGAAGGGGTAAAGGGGATTTTAATAATTTTTTTGCATACTGGGAGTATGATTGACAAAGATGAGGGAAATATTAGGAGTGAAAATGTAAAAAATGGGAAATTTGTCAAAGAGGGAGAAATGAGTATAAAGAGATGATTAACACTATGGAAAATTTTTGAGGCAAATGGATAAAAAAGAAGTTATGGAAAAATCCAAAAAAGGGAAAATTGAGATTTGTAGGAATTAGGAGTAGAATTGGGATATGGGACCTGAAGTAAAAAAATGTAGGGAATGGAGTTTTGGGTGTCTAGATAAAGTTTGAGGATCAAAAGGACTACATATGGAGATATATTTTAAAAAAAACAAAAAAAAAATTACTCTTACTAATTTCTCTTTTCTTTTATTTGTCTGGTGGGTAAATCCTCTAAGAGTCTACAGATACTCTACAGATGGTTTGTGGATTATTTTTTATATCAAATATCTACTTGTAAGTCCTCTGATAGTTTATGGATACTCTATTTATTGATTTTTTTGAGTCTATTGGAAATATTATGAAACTGATAGAAATGGGCCCCAAGTTTTAATGGCTACCTAAGGGTTTTAATAATATAACTCTAGCCACCAATGTTGTCTAAGTGAGTACCAATCTCCAAAAAACTTTTGGACATGTATTCACCTCTAAGCATTAACTCTTGGTTTTCCTCACAAATGGGAACCACTCAATTAGGAAGGGGTCATTTCCTATTTAGTTGGTAGGTCCTCTCAATGGGCCAGTTGATTTGGGGTTCTTGTGGTACTCATGATGATTTTAAGTGCTTTCCCTCAAGTACTTCCCAGAGTTATGAAATCAATTATTTACCCTGATCTGAAATAGATTACAAAATAATTACTTCAGTTATGTAGTAGAATAAATTTAATATTTTCTAAAAAATTATTGAAATTAAGTATGCAAAAGAATAGAGTTAAGACTTGAAGAAAAAAATTACCCTAAAAATCACTCTGATACTAGATGAGAGGATCTTCCTACAATAATTCATAAAAATACACAAAATAATAGGAATTAGTAGCATGAATTAAATCTGAAAAAACACTTGAAAAGGTTGAATTGATCATAGGCCACTTCAAGGGGCAACCTCCGTTAAGCAAGCTCAATACAATAATTTTGTGGATGCCTTTATTGGCCTCAACACTTACTTATATATGAATTCTAATCTAAGTAACTACTAGTTCCCATGAATGTGGGATAAAACAAAATGCTCATGGGACAACTTATAAATCATATGCATCTATTACAACTACTATACTAATAAAGTAAAAAGAAGAGATACCACGGGTTCATAACAATTTTCATTTGGATGGATGATCTAGAATTTGGACCATATGATATCCTTATATATGAGAATCTAAGCATATAACAATCTACTCCTAAAACCCTCACATGTGTGAGATATATCACCATTAAAATGCCTTCTCAAAATCTTTTTTCTTAGAGCCAACTATGCCTAGAACTTGCTTTTAAGGCCAACTTTACTCTTGCATAAATTTCATTGTGCTTCATCGTATGATCTAAAATATAGTGTAAATAAACTAGGCTCAAAATTGAACAAACCGATATGATCACCTTCTTTTTAAATTTCCACACATGAAAGATATTACATCAAAAAACTTATTACTTAGCTCTATTTGAACATAGAAAACACTCTCAAAATACCTAGGAACCCAACTTTGCACATGCATATCTTTTGTCCCACTACATCAAATGACCTAAAATTTAGCACATAAGAACTAGGCACAAAACTAAACAAAACCATATGATAAAATTCTATTGAAACATATATATGTGTGATATATTCTACCATTAAAATGATTACTCAGCTATCTCTTGCCTCATTCAAATTTGTCTAAGTATAGGAAAACACTATCAAAATGATTGGGAGCCCAAATTTGCACTTGCATATATTTTAACATGCTTAGGCCATGACCTGCAACTTAGTAAATAACAAATATGGGATAATATGATCATAACCATATGACCAACTCCCCCTGACTCATTCCCATATGGTAATGGTGATGTCATCAAACTACCTACTCAAATTTTTTACCACTAGGCCCAAAATGTTTAGATAAAACTTATAGACAACCAAATGAATTCCACTTATGCACAAAAGAAATTAATCATATAAAACATATTGGATACATTTTTCACATCCTTAAATCACCATATTCATCCTTGAACATATATAAACATGACAAAATAAAAGATCAACCAAACATACTTCAAGCATACTAGGACAAACACATTGCACACTTGTCATTATCACTTAAACTATCAAGGTACATCATCCACTCACTAAGACACTTCTATGACATCACCATGACATCATTTAAAAATCTCTAATAATCTCCTCCTTTGTCATTACTATCAACAACCATCATATATAGCAATATATAGCTCACCTTCTCTCTCTTCAAGTACTCCCATAACAAGAACTTTCTCTCCCTTTGACACAATGAAAAGTGGGAACCAACTGATCTTAAGGAAATAAAAATAAAATACATAGGAAAGGACCATCTTATAAAGATGATACAAACTCCCCCTTACCTTGAGCCTACCTATTCTTGCCTTGACAACATCCTCGTGATCCATACCAACACTCTCCTCAACCAAGCACTACAACCAACAAAGAAAGAACACAAGAATCTGATGAAACTCACTAAGAAGAATCTAATAAAAATTCCCCATAATATTTTTGATCCATTTCATATCTTGATCATCTTCATATCTCCACACACCATGAAGAACCACCACACATGCTTACTAGCCTTCTCTCTCAAGCTACCACAAGGACCACCAACAAAACTTCATACCACTCACTAAATAGGAAATGTGAACTAATCCAAAATGATAAACATCCTTGAAAAAACATACCTTTCCCTTTTGGAAACATTGATAAAAACATCAAACCTTCATAGTAAACCTATCTAAAATCCTTATAGATATACCTATAAATTGTAGAGATCACATATTTTAGTAGAGACATATTCAGGACCTAAAAATTCATATATGTAGCACTCTCATATGCCCCCTCAAGCACACCAATTTTCATCACTAAGAACATCCTCTAAAACATACTTATTTCATAAAATTACTAGCTAATTAGCCCTCCATCTTGAAAAAAACAAGGATAATTTGAAAAAACAAACCTTAAAATATCTATGAAGATTGATTTAACAACCCATTTGGCCCATTCAACCCATTAATAATCCTTAAACCTCAACTCATAAGGCATACCAATTTTCTACCATAGCCCAAAAATCCTAGAATCTCAAAAATAAGGTCAATAAACCTCCTTCTAGTCAGCGTACACCTCTAAAACTTCTTGCACACCTAGAGACACCCATCACACACTTTTGTACCAAGATTTGAGCCTTCACACCTTTAGGAACCATGACTTTATATAACCCATTTTAGGCCTGCTTGCCCTTAATCCAAAAACTAAGAAAATGGAGAGCACTCAAAAATTTTCAATTGGCACAAACATACCTTCAAACCACAAAAACACTTGGACCACATCACCAAGAAGTGAATAGACCTTTTTGAGCACCAAACACTTCTTTATAATGCATCAAAACTCATTATGCCATCTGAAACCACCCATTATGACTTTGTACTACATCTCCTTCACAAACCAATGGAGTAAACTCATGAAGTTATTACTCCCCCTTAACTAAAGACCTTATATGATTGGCATTATCATCTTGAGCACAAAAAAATTCTTCTCCACACCTTATTTCTTAGATTCAAATACTCAGTCCTCTGATCTTAGGACTTGACTAATTATGAAGCTCCCCTTAATTTCATGCTTTATCAAGAACATAACATCTTCAACTAATCTTCAAATACTATTTAATCATAGCCAATACTCATATAGAGATACATCATCTTTAGAACATTGTGAAATTCCATGGCATACACAATTATTTAACAAGTCTTTACTAGGCTTAGTAAGATCTAAGACAAAAAACTTAAAAGAGAGGCCTTCAATATATAAGCTCACCTAGCATATTCCATAAACTGATATGCAAATAGATATTTGAAACTCACCTCTATACCAAAGCATCCAAACCATAACCAACAAGCTAAATTTTTATTAACATAGGACCACTGAGACTCTTCAAAAGATTATTTCTCCACAAAAGATATATATAAAAAGAATGCATAAAAAACCTTATTTTCATACCTTCTCATCAAACAATATTTGACAGCCACCAAGCTTCCTTTGACTGACAAGTGCCTCTTTGAAGCCTAGCTAAAGACACCTCTTTGACATAGAGACACTAAAAGTCCAAAAACTCTGGAGAGTCCCATATCTCCATAATATCATTAGTCTTGCAGTCCTACTTGACTTTAACTAAATCCTTGACTTCATTATTTTCTTTAGATTTGTAAATAAATGTTATCAATATAAACTCTTGACTCTCCTTCATCTTTGATTCTTTTTCCACCTTGGCAAACAATCCATCAATACTCTTAGACTCAATAGGGCTAGTCTCAGTCTTTACTACCTCAGATCTCCATATCATAATTTGACTCTTTGTATCTTCTATAATCAACTTACCTACTTGATCCTTGAACTTAACCTGATTTATAACATAGCCTTCTAGAGAAACTTTCTTATCATCTTTATGACTATAAGAATTGGTAATGATTACATTTGGTTTCCATACATTAGATTGTCCTTTCTCAAAACTTCTAGGATCTCTATATTCTTTGACATACCTTGATGACCTATTAATACCATTTAGACATAATCTACCAATATGTCTACTCTTATGACAAATGAAACAAATAACAACATTTGTATATTTTGATAGATTTGAATTGTGATCAATTTTTTGGCCAAAAAATCCTTCTATCATATCTCCATGAGAGTCCATACTTGACTAACTTCATTTTATAGTCCTTTTATGACCATATTTATTACATGTATAACAATGACCATGAAATAAACTAGTATACCTAAATAATTAAAATTGTCTAATAGATCTTCTTTCATTTCTCTTGACCTAATCAGACTTCTTTTGATCTTCTTCAATATTACTTATATTGACAACAAATTACTCATGCTCATCCATCAATGAACCTAGCTCGGTTTCCAATTGAATTCTATCATCCTCTTTAGCTCTTACACTTGAAATTGCAGCCATTAACTGACTTCTAAGAACTTAGATAGTCTCGTTATCACTCTTAGCTTCTTTATCCATGTCATCCTTTATTCTAGATTTTTTCTCTATCAAACTTCCCTCAAGAGAATTAACTTGTGATTCAAGACCTTTTATCATATTTATCATCTTATGATTCTTCTTCTTTTGTTCATTTAGTTCACCAAGTGCACCCATGAGCTTAGCTTCTAGATCAACTTCTTCTTCACTATCATGGAAAAATTCTTCTTGACCCATGATTTCCTTTTCTTTTGTCTTGGCATCTACTAGCTAAACCTTGAGATCATTTATAATAATCTCATCCTCTTTGGCATTTTTATTCAAAGTAAATATCTATTTTTCAAGTGCCTTAATCATTTCATTCCATTATTTATTTTATTTTTTTAACCTCTTAGCCATATTTGTACCTACTTAGGATTACATTTAAGTTGTTAGGCTTCCTCTAAAGGACCCATTCTGATACCAATTGTTAGAGGTACAATCATTGAGAGAGGGATTGAATCAGTGAGCCCATAAATTATAACTTCAATTCTAATTCCTTCAAACTATTAATCATTTAATACATGCATTCATGAGGCATACACATCATTCACATTAATTAATAGGAAATAAAATGCAAGATCAAGCACATAACACATGTCATACGTGGGAAACCCTCTTGGAGAATAAAACCCACTAGAACTTGTAATTGGATTACTATCTTAAATAACAAGAGTTAATTTAGACTATCAAGCAACAGATCAAGGAACTAACATTCCTAATTTTAGTGAGACAACAATCCCACAGGTAGCTACTACACCTATCTAGTTGAACACCCACACCAACTAGACTTTTAGCAAGTTTCACCTTGCAAGGAGGAAACAACCCCCTTAGATATTGAGAACCCACAACAACACCTATGAATAACTCCACCTTTGAATTTATGTCTTCAACACCTAATGATGGAAATCTAATTATCAAACTTCACTTTCACTCAATGATCCTTGTTGGCCAAATCACATTACATACTTGAACCAATACATAAATATCAATTAGGACACATTACATATCCCAACTACCCACACTCTTCAAATTTGCACACTCAATGCATATTTCACAATAACAACTCTATCAAATATTTAACAACATGATTATATGGTCATACACATATTCCACACATTGATCTACCTCTCATATCAACTACCAAACTCACATAGACATCAACAATCATTCGCTCACACACAAGGCATTCAAACCATCCTTTTGGATCAACTTATACTTATTTGGTCATCCTTAACTTGTAAGAGAACTATTCTAGTCTTAGAAACATGATCTATGCATCATATACATAGTCCTTAATATTATTTTCTTCTCAACCCAACCATTGGGCACACTTGGCCTCTTCCCTTATTCCCTTCAATGCACACTTCACCCACACTCTCAAGCATAGAAACCATCTCCTTTAGTTTCTCTATATATAGGGATTTCATGATTAACAACATCATGGTTAGCCATTACACTTGACTTGACCTTAAAACATCTAACACATAAAGAAATAACTCAAAATAATTTTCATATGTCAATAATAGCATCTATAGGTCACCCTTAAGTAGATACACCTTTTAATAAGGCCCTTGTAGCTCTTATACATCTCAAGGAGACCTATTCACCTATTTAGCACATCATCAAGAAAAATAAGAACATAAAACCACTTTAAAATGTATAGTTCCACACTACACGATCCCTTGGTCATCCTCAAATGATTAAAATCAACAATGCATTCTTATGTGCAAGCTCAATCAACATTTTATGCACACAATCACCATGAATGAACATATAGTAACCATATAAACCTTTTTTCATACTTCATACAATTGGTCAATACTTCATAATGCACATAAATCATCCTCATGGAGCCTAAAAAAATCCCCAAAAGCCAATTCACCAAGAGATATAAAAACAACATCAACACAAGCTCAAATAAATCTCTCGAGTCACTTGTAGAATAAGAATGAATGCACAATCAACTTTAAACCATAATATCTTTGATGTACACAATTTAATATTTTTAAATAAATTTTATTAGATGCATCATGGATTCCTCTTCATCTTTGCTTTTTATAGCATGAGTAAATTCATCATGGATCAAAAGTTCTGATCCAAAAACCATAGATTGGTTTTTCCCTTGTTAAATTCAAATTTTTAAATCTAAATGGTCACAGTTAAACTTTGACCACTTTTCTCGCATCTTGTGTCCTCACTACTTAGATCAATTACATACCATTGATATTCTCTAAAATTTAACACATAGGTGCCAATGCTCAAATGTTAAACCTCAGTCACTTTGACCTCATCTCATGTACCCTTACAATTTTAACTCAACATGATTCATCGATCTCTATGGATCATTTAGTTCTTTATTATGTAATGTGCACCATTCAATCAAACTATACAGACACCCACTCACCATTGATATTTATCTTTTACCTTTTCTCAGTCATTAAATAGCATGCACTTCTTTCCATCTCACTACTTCTTGACATCTTGGAGCAAACACACTCTATCAATCTCCTTGAGACTTACTCAAACTTTACCTCTTGCATATTTGACTATGGGAACCTTGCTTATCTATGTGGAAGGCCAACTTTGGACCATAATATCTTTTATTGTGCTTGGATGCATGATCTGCAATTTGGACCATATGATCTCTTTACAAAGGAGAATCTAACCATATAAAAATATACTCTTGGAACCCTCACACGTGTGAGATATATCTCCATTAAAATTCCTTCTCAAAATTTTCTATCATAGAGCCAACCATGCTTAGAAATTGCCTGTGAGGCTAATTTACTCTTGCATAACTTTCATTACATGATCTAAAATATAGTGCAAATAAGTTAAGCTCAAAACTAAATAAACCCACATGATCACCTTATCCTAAATATCCACATGTATGAGATATGACATCAATAAACTACTTACTTGACTTTATTTGAACATAGAAAACACTGTCAAAATACCTAGGTTCCTAAGTTTTCACATTTATATCTTTTGTCTCATTACATTGCATGATCTAAATTTGGTGCATAAGAACTAGGCACAAAACTAAACAAACCTATATGATCAACTTATTTAAAAATATCCACATGTGTGATATATGTTACCATCAAAATGCTTACTTGGCAATTTCTTGCTGCATGCAAATTTGGCTATGGGAAAACAATGTCAAAATGCTTGGGAGCCCAAATTTGCACTTACATATATTTTGATGCACTTAAGCACATGACCTAATATTTAGTGCATATAAATTAGGGACTAATTTGATCATAACCATATGACCAACTCCCCCTAAATCATTCCCATGTGGTAATGGTGACATCATAAAACTACCTACTCAAATTTTCTACCACTAGACCTAGAATGTCTAGATGAAAACTATGGATAACCAAATGAATTCCACTTATGAACACAAGCACTCAAAGTATATAAAACATCTTTGGGACCTCTTGCACATCCTCAAATCACCATACTCATCCCTAAACATATCTAACCATGCCAAAATATAAGATCAACCAAGCATACTTCAAGCAGGATAAGCACATTGCACACTTTGTCATTGTCATTTAGACTATCAAGGCACTTCATCCACTCACTAGGAAACCTCCATGACATCACTAAAAACTTTCCAACAATGAGAGTAATAAAATTATTATTAAGTTATCTAAGATTTTTTTAAAATTTTGAATAATTCATCCAAAATAGTAGTAACATTCCACTTAACCATTTCCAAAACTACTAAAAAAAGGTTACCAAAAATCCACTAGGGCTAGGAGATTTATCCCATTCCATAAATGAAACCACAAAACCCACCTCCTTAACATATATTTATAAGGAATGAGTTTATTTGAAGGAGTAATGATATTAGGGATTAAACCTAAAATATTAGATCTTTGGTCAAAATTAAGATTATCATCTTTAGCAAAAAGGTTTTTAAAAAAATAAATAGCTTCATTTCCCATGGATGGTAAATCAGAGATTGAGTCCCCACTGTCATTTTGGATTTCAATAATATTTTTAGAGATTTTATGCTTAAAAGTGGAAAAATGAAAAAAAATATTATTGTAATCTCTTCTTTAAGCCACAATGTTTTGGATTTTTGGTACCAAAAAGTTCCTTCCTTAGTAATTAGATAATGAAACCCATGAATAAAATTGTTTTCCCTCTAATAAGTCTCTTAGTTCATATTATTAGCCTCTATATCCTTTTCAATAAGATATATTTCCTCTTTGATACTATTTTTTCTAAAAAAAATGTTCCCAAAAACCTCTTAATTCCATTTTTTATTTGAATTTTCACATTCTTACATTTATTAACAAGTCTAAACATAGCAGACCCATTGATTTGAAAATCACACCACTCCTTGATTCTATCCTTAAGATGAAGATGAAGGAACCACATTTTTTCAAAACAAATAAGGGTTTTAATTTTCTTAGAATAAACATTCATATTAATCACCAATGGATTGTGATATAAACCAATTATATGAAGCTAATAAATAAATAAATTATGGTTAAAAAACCAATTAAGGGAAATAATAAATCTATCAAAATGAACCTAAATAAGATGATATCTAAGAAATTTATTTGACTAAATAATGGAAAAAACCCTAAGTTCAATATCAATTAAACTTTTCTTGGAGATAAAATTATAAAAATCATCCATACTCTTACTAAAATCTTAGATTTCACCCTTGTTCTCAAAGGGAAAGAGAGGAGTATTAAAATCCACAACAATTACTCATCTTAGATTTTAACATGAACTACTAAAATTAGAAAGTTCCTCCTATAATTTCCTTCAACCAACATAATTGTTTGGAGTGTAAATATTAGAAAATACCCACCTTGAGTTATCCAAGGTGTTAGTAAATATTAAAAAATTATGCTTATTCGAAAGTAGAATATAATCCTTTAAAAAAAATAGGATATAAAAAACTAGTCAATCCTCTAGAAGTGCCATCCACATTAACAACAAAACTTGAATAATTTTTCCATAAATAATTTTTACGCTAATAATCATATCAAAATAAATTTTTTGTTTCTTGAATAGCTATAATACTTGGTTTATGATTATAGATAAAGACTTTAAAAACTATGTGTTTAGTAGTGTTTTTAAGACCCATTCTATTTCATGAAACTATAATCATTTTGACATTGATAAAGAGTTCCTAGACACTGCTAGAGTCATCTAAGTTCCATCAGCTCTTTGTTTCTCCATTATTTTTTGTCTAGACTCATTTTTCTTGGATTTTCCACCTTATTAGTATCTCCTAAATTTTTCCTATTATTTCTAATACTTTCTACCAATATATTTTGTATCATTGGAGTAATTGAATATGAAGAACCATCATCTTAACCATCATCTTTGTACATATTAGAATTAATTTTTCCTATATTCCTTTAAATAGCTGAAGTTAGTGTACCATTGTCTTTACATATCTTAGATATATTTTTTATCATATATATTTGAATAGTTAGGGATGGGGTAGCATTATCATTATATTTATTAGGGAGAAGAACCTCCACCTATGCCAAAGAGTAAGGAACTATTTGTAATTTTTCCAAATCACCTTCCTACACTTGTTCTATAATTTCAAATCGTGAGGAAAGTAAAACAACCATTTTCACTCCTATTACCATATGCTTTATATATTTAACATTTATTGCTTATGTGTTGTCAACATCAATGGGATTAACTATTTTATCTTCTAATAGTAGACCTTATTTAACCTATTTATCACATTGATATATCATCTTAATAATTGATTTTTTAAGCATCTCTTCCTTTCCATTACATAGTTCAGTCAGTACAATGATCCGTTTATATTCCAATGAATTCTCATTAATAAGGAATAGATAATTAATAACATTTTTTTTTTGGTCATGGTATTATCTACTTTGTGCCAAACTTTTCTATCTTTGGTTTTCTCAACATGATCATTAAATTTAGTAGGGAAAGATTTGGTATTTTGTCCCAACATTGAATAAATATTACATTTCAATGGATAGTCCTTGAAATCTATCTTATGATTCCAATCTCATACAAAAAATATAGAATAATTTAATTTGGTAAAGTTTTTCTAACAACAACATTAACACATATCCTAACAAATAATAATCTCGGCCTAGCTCTAATAATTGCATCAATAGATATTAATGATCCCATCATCTTAGCAATAACATGAAAATAATATTCCTTCAAAAACTCATAAGGGAGCCCATGTAAACTTTACCAAATGGGAAACATATTAATATCTTATTTATCAAGATCAAAATAAGGTTTACATTTTCTCAAAAACAAACCTATTCTTCCAAAAAACCATAGACCTCCAAGAAGTACGTTAGAAAAATTCTTTTCATTATTGAATTTGAAAATAAAGAATATTTTCAACATAACATAAATTTCCATGTGACCTTTTGGTTTCCATTTACAATATTCCCATTTATGCACATCATCAATATTGGGTCTTGTACTCAAAAACTTACCAATAATTGCACTATCCATTGAAGGGATAGATTTGGTAACTAGAGATACAAGAATGTCCAAGTGAAATATATTATTAGATAAAATGGGATCATCGTGATCTCATTAAATTTTGAAATGTTTAAATCTAACATCTAACCCTTAGACTCTTCCTCACATATGTGTTGTAATTTCAAATAGTCATCCCACAAAGTCTTCCTTTTATTTTCATTCAACACCTTAATTTGATTAGAATGTGGACCTTTCCTAAATATTCCTTTGCACACCAATGTCCAATAACCTTCATCCTACTCATATCTATCACCATCACCTTTCTCCCACTCAAAAATCCAATTTAAATTTGAAAAATCTTCCTCTCTCAAATGCTCCATTGAATCCATCATAAAACTATGTTGATATACACATCTACCTGACTATTAACCTTGAGACTAATGTTACTTTCATTATTGTTAATATTTTCTAAAATTAATATTTTTGTATCTAGGAGTGAACTTGTAGTTATAATTCACCTTAATATTTATTTAAACATGTAGAGAATAAGGGATAATTAGTTTCTCCATCTGAACTTACATGCTAAAGATAACTAAAATAGTAGGTTTCAAAAATTGCTAAAAATATTAAGTTCAATTAACTTTAGGATTATCTTTATTTTTAATAGGATTTTAGTTATGCATGTTAGCTCTATATTTAATTTGTGATATATTTAAAAAAATTTGTATTATTTACAGTGAATATGAATATTTAAAACTCTATTTTGTTTCTTAAATTTGATCTTTGTAATATTATATTATGCATTTTGGAACTATTGTACCTATCCCCATCATCTTGAATAATAGTGAGTTTAGATCTAGGAATAAATAATTGAAGATGATATTATGTTTTAATATTTTCCTACATTTCAAATTTTATTTTAGAAAATAAAAAATATGTTAAATAATAAGTTTATTAAATATGGCAAAAATATTAGGCGATGATCATATGAATATTAATATACAAGAGCTACAGAGGAGAGTGAAAGAGTTTACCATAATTATATCAAACATAAACAAAGTAAAATAGGATAAGAAAATATTAAGAAAATAGAGAAAGAAGAAGAGATTTAGAAAGAGGAGAAAGAATAAAAAGAACCATAATAATTTGAATAAAGATTTATTAGTAAATTATAAGAAATAAAAAAATAAAGTTGTATGAAATGTGGACAGTCTAAAACCAGAGAAGATAGTTTATTAGTTGCATAAATGGGAATTTTTTTCTATTAGAATACCATGACAAAGTAGAAGGATGTGAAATTTTCATGTAAAAAAATTAAGGGTGATCTTATGATATGATTGATCATTTACAAAATTAAATGTAAATGAATGGTAAGGAAAAAATCCAAAATTGGATTAAGATAGAGAAGAATTTTAGAGAATAATTCCTCCATGGAGATTATGTACAAACTCTTTACACAAGATTTTATAAATTGAGGCAAAATGAGTATAGTATAAAGACTACACATTAATTTTATAATATATACATTTGACTATAGCATGAATAAATAGAAGAAAATATGGCTGATAGGTATGTAAATGTTTTTAATTTCTCTATTTAAGATGAGTTAAGCATACATAGAACTTGAACAATCCCAAAAAAATTGGGAATCATTAACAAATTACACAATACAACCATGTGTAGAATCTACTACACCACTATACCAATAAAAATGTATCAACATAGTCTTACACTAGATGAGAAGATAACCCATAAATGGATTTGGTCAATGAGATGCTTAAGTTGGGATAATTCCATAGGAAAAGGGCTTGCCTAAGGGGTGAAACACTGTTCAAGGGGTATTAGTGTGTGTGCCCACACTAATAACCTTCAAACCTTGAGAAGGCTCTCAGTTTTCCCACGGAACCACCTAGTGATCCACATCCCAATACAAGCATCTAATAACCTTATATGGTTATTATTTGGCAACTCACTAGGCAAGAAGATTCACTTAGGCCCACAGGTATCCTTAACAAGGATAATGACATAAGCTATGATTCAACAATAAGTCCTAATAACAACGAGGTAATATAATAGGTAAAATGGGTCCAAAATAGGGGGCCCAAGATACCAACAAACCAAGCTTTAGTTTATCTAACCTTATAACACTCAAGGTTCCATGCATAGTTACATCAATCTACCACCAATATAACCCATCATAATTCATGATCATAGAACCTTATGTTCTCATAATCAAGGACCGGTTTAGGTTTTAAACCATGATGCCATGATTCATAATTTTAAGGTTTATTGAACCCCTACTCCATTTCCTCATGAATACCATCCCACCACATATGGTCCAACAGGTGGAAAATAATTATCATGGCAAGAGATATCCCAATTCCTAAATTCCAACATGAATTCTTGGCATCTACCAAGCTATAGTGGAATATGCATAGGGAGGTCATAAAATCCCTAATAGTCCTATTATGCAAGCATAAAAACAACCCAAGAAGTTTTTAACTAGTTTAATATGAACACCAATTGTTAAGGTGTACCAACATTATTGGTGATACCCAATCAGAAGTTCATTAATGAATTCCTAATCAAGGGTCCTTTCGCTAATAGTTTATTCCAACTCCTAGACTTAAGAACAATAAACTATTTAACCCAAAAGAGCAATGACTTATTGGAATGTGAATTTCTGATATTAGGCTAATTACTGGGATAAAATTTAGACCAACGATAGTTATATTAAAGAATATCCAATTACCATAAAAACATTACTCACACATGGCCAACCAAGTATATCAAGAGAAATGCACCAAATTAGAACCATGTTTATTAATGGGTAAGTCAACTCACAGTTCTAGTTAGCAATTATTTAATAAGGTTGATATCTTTTAGTTCCAAGCTAAGAATAACCCACTTAATAAATTTCCAATTGACTATGGCTTCATGCTCACACTACTATAACATAATACATTGGAAATATCATACAATATCATAAAGGTAATCACGTGATTCAAGGACATCCAATAGGTTGGATTCACTAGTTAATGTGGAAATAAAGTTGTTGAAATTAGCATCATAAGACTAGTTCTACAAGGAAATATCACAATGTGTTTAACATATAAATTTTAACACCTTAGCAAGTTGAGGTCTTATTAACAACATGCATGAAAACATATATAAAAAGACTCTATACACTTAATTTCTTAAGTAATAAGTGTTTCCAAGATTGAGATTTTGTTATAAGCATAATCAGAATGATTCAAGCATCCCACCATTGACCAACACATAAGTAAATAGAATGATCATTTCACATACATGATTAAATAGTTGGAAAATTACAAGTAATATTAACCCATATATAAATATTCTAGCCATGATTATATAGCCTCACAAGCCAAACCATATGGGTAATCCTCCTCAAAATGAGAGAATGCTAAAGCTCAGACTTAACCATACTCATAGTTAAATCACTACAATATACAGCTTGTAATATACATAATAAATTTTAAGAAGTATGTTGTTTATAAGTACAAAAAAAAACTAAGGAATACAATGGTTGATATTTTTTACATAAGAATAAAAATACAAGGCCGAAGGCATAAACATGAGGTACCCATTGAGCTACTAACAAGTACAAATGTTTGAAACAAGAATTTACTAAAATACATGTTGGATACAATGATTTATCAATATAATAAGCTCAAATAATATCTTAATCACTCCCACACCCTCCATATAATAACAATGATATACACGACCTTCAACAAGAACTGGTTAAACATGGAATTAGCCCAATGAAGGAAAAACCAACTAAATGAAAATCTTTTGCAATGAAAGAGTGTAATCATGTGTTAGCATAGAGTTGGAAATGTATTCTTCCTTCAAGTAAAAATTCTGAGAATCAAATTCTACCTTAATAAAATAATCCCTGCAAAGGAATAACCAAGATAATTTCATTTCACATAAAGAAAATTAAGCAGCCCAAAATTCCTTAGTGCCATAATTAACCTCTTTACAAAAGGTCAATAAAGAATTAACCATTACATGAACCTTCACACAACAAGGCAATACACACCCAAATAACTCATGTGGAATAAGATCACAATGTTATAACAAACAGTAATATAATCTGCTATAGCCAAGAGTTCCCAACTCTTATCCAATCATAACTATTTTATTTCTTTATCGAAATCATTTCTCTTAAGTGAGTTCTTTCAATTAATTAAATAACATAAAATAATACCTATGGCATGTCAAATACCTTTTTCCTAATCATAATATTACAAGCATTTCAATCCATCATTAAGGAAAAGTAATGCCAAAATAGAGTATATGTGAATGAGTCTCATATCAGTAGTATTACCTTTGTTTAAGAGGACAACCTGTCACCATAATTTATGCACAATTTAAAGATAAAATCAAACATTCTCTAGTAATATTCAATAAAATAAATTTTATCTTCTTTTACATAATTAAATATATTTACCATAAATAAACACTAAACCAAATAATTGTACACTAAACTCTCTATCCCATTTCTTGCATACCAAACCATACAATTCATAATCATAACAGATCAATAAGTATTAATTCTAATAGGAAGGCATCATGTGTTAAACCACATAAATAGGTTATGCATGCATAATGGGTTACTCAACCCAAGAATCAACTCTTAGAGATAACTTTCATGAATTATCAACTAAAGTCAAATCAATGTCACATAAGAATAAATGTAGTTCCATAATTATTACCAAAATATTACCATTTCATCACAAGTGGAAATCTAGGCCTTTATGACCACAAATCAATCAAGAGATGTCATGCATAGAATTATCATTATGTTAAAAATTACAGCCGTGTTTAATCAAGTAAGCAAGATGGGTCAAGTGTATGATGTTTTAGCTATTTTAGTGCCCAATGGAAATGTTACAACATGGTTTACTCACCACATTTATTTAATTATAGTGGAATTTTCATATTAAGACAATGTTAAATGTACAGAAAAATACCATCATCAACCAAAATAAAATACACATTATTTTTCATATTTCATTTATCAACAATAAGGAGAGGCCATAATCATAGTTTATAAAATATTGTAAAACCTTCCTCATTATAGATAAATACTAATCCTACTAACATGGTTTAATAAATTCTATAGGTAGCCATTAAATCATAAGGAAACTAACTGAAATCCAAACATACCTTATTTTCACAAAAGCATAAATGAACAACAAATTCCACACAAACCCATATGCACACCTAGCCATGGCATATGCTTGGGTGAGAATGACCAAAATCCTCACAAAATAACATACCCAATAGGATTTTTAAAATAACTTGTAAATTATTAAAAAAAAATTTAAACCCAAAAATTAAACCTAAAAGGAAAAAGAGAACACATGCCTAAGAAAATAAATATGTAGGGCTTTCATTCTAGTTTTCTCTCCTGGTGGTGACATAGAAGTATCATCTCCATTATTTATTCCATGGCATTGATTTAATAATTTTTCGCCCAACTTGCCCCATCCTGGTAGCTTAAAATGTGGCCCATAACTTCTATTTTCTCCACCATCTATTCTCAAGTGGTTGTTAAAAATTACAAATCTAAAAATATTATTGTTTTTTCTAAATCCCTCCTCTTAGCTTGGCAACCTATGTAGATTTGGCATCCACTTTTCTCCCTAAAATCCTCACACTCAGCACTACCCTTCCTTCAAACCCTACACCATCTTTAGGGGTCAAAAAATCACTCAAAATAGAATGAAATCCATCCAACACTGCTCAAAAGACTTAAAATTGGTTATTTTGTTCTAACTTTATTCTCAACTGTGTTAGGTTTGTAGCTAGTTAAGTTCCAACCAAAGCTCAACTTTGCATTAAAGAGGAATCATGGATTCATTCAAATGCTAACTATTCTATCCAAACTTGAGTAAATGGATAAACAACATTGACCATGGTTAAGAGAAATGAAATGTAATGATAATTATTTAATGATTTCCCTCAAAGGAAATCCATGACACTTTCCCCACCATGCCAAATCACATGAAAATAGATTGAGTCTTTTCACAATGTCATTGATTTACCCAATCTAAATGCCATAGGTATACAACCATACAAAGGTCTTAATTAATTAAATTCTTTACTCCTTTTTACTTACTTATCTACATAAGCATTCAATGGCACACTTAAGCTTAAAACACCATAAAGAAAACAAATGTATTAAAAGGTCCTTAAAATACATATGTAAATGTAATTAGCATAAAAAACCCCATACACCCCTCAAAACCATTTCACAATGTGGGACTTAACATGCCAATGCATGAGATTTTTAAATAATAAAATTCTCTTAAATTAGTTGCATACGCCAACATCGACATAGGCATAAACCCACCCACTTCTGGAACAAGACAAAATAGGCTCCTCAAGAATATATATATATATATATATATATATATATATATATATATATATATATATATATATATATATATATATATATATATATATATATATAACTCATTAGATTCGAACTAGAAGGCCTGGTCTAATTTTGACCTAGATCTAGATACATATACATGGGACCTTAGAAATTGAGTTAGACTATGGTGCCAATCGGTAGGGTCATGACAAAACTATTAGCATAGAAGATAATTATCAATTAGATTTGAAGGCATAAGAGAATAAAATTAGGTAGGGATTTCAAATGTCACCTAGAATTAAGAGTGTACCTTCATTCTCATTAAGGAAATGAGATGTATTTAATCCCATAAGAGGAGAGTCTTACAATGGTATGAATAAATAAGAGTATAATAGATAAGACTTTTAGAATCAACAAATAGGAATATGATTTTAGTGAGGTAGAGGTTATAGTGATAGAGGATATAAAACATCATGGAGACCTTTTATTTTATATAGATGTGGTGAAAATGGAATAAATAATTTGAATATCTACATTATCATGCACAAGTGAGGATGCAAGAGGATTTACCAAGAGTAAATTTAGATTAAGTTAAGGTTGAAGAATAGAATCTATAAATTCCAATAAATGTAGGAGATAATATTATGATGAGAATAACAGTGATTTCTCCAAAAAAATAGCATGTGTAGGGTAAAGATAATGGTGATTAATGGACTAAGAAAAATATATTTTGAACAAGATCTACTCTAAGAGGAAAGGTATGTAAGGTTATTATCAATGGTATAATTATGAAATCATGGTTTATAAACAGATGGTAGAGAAACTATATATACAATGTGAGAAGCATCCTATCCTTACCGTATTTTGTAGCTTAAAAAGGGAAATTAAGTTACTATTTACAAGAGGATTTTAAATAACAATAACAATAATAATAATAATAATAATAATAATAATAATAATAATAATAATAATAATAATAATAATAATAATAA
This sequence comes from Torreya grandis, assembly GCA_037957365.1. NCBI lineage: Eukaryota > Viridiplantae > Streptophyta > Pinopsida > Cupressales > Taxaceae > Torreya > Torreya grandis. Next base: position 459,801 of record JARHVA010007349.1, read on the forward strand.
TAATAATAATAATAATAATAATAATAATAATAATAATATGGTGTGATTTTATACCAATGAATGTACGCTATGTGTTGTTGGAAAGGGCATGAAAATATAATAAGAAAATAGTCCATGATGGAAAGAACAGATATAATATTTGGAATGATGGTTTAAGAATACTTTTATTACCTCTTAAAGAATAAGGGTAGGTAAATTTTTTTTTTCACAAAATAATTTATCAAGAAACTAAAGATAATAAGATTATGTTATGCATTAACATTAAATAGATAAGAATTAAAAGATTTAAAAATACCAAAAAAAAAGCATCAAAAGTGTTGAAAGAGTATATTAATGTGTTTCATAATCAGTTTTTAAATGGTTTACAACCAAATGGAAATATACCTAATCATGAATCATATAGGATGAGACTAACATAACATGTATAATTAAATAAGCAAGTGAGTAAATTGGTGAGAAAGGATGTCTTAGATAATGCCTTTGGGGTTAATTTGATACAATTTTTTAAATACATATCCAATGCTTTATTTTTTTAATTTATAATCATTTCCTGGAAAAGAAAATGAATTGAAATAATAATGATAAATGCATCACAGGTAGTAAGTGTCAAGGAAAATGAAAGAAAAGATAACATAAGTTTTAGATAAGTAAAAAATGAATACCAAGTAGGGTAGTTACAACAAGTATTTGGGTGCACTGTGAAGGATTACAATTAGAAGATAACATTTGGATATCATAATGGAAATTTAAGAAGCTATGCAAGGGTAAATAAAAATATTTTAATTAGAATTTCTCATAGAGTTGAGTTATTTTCAACTAGGGAGTAATGATGCGAAAACATATCTTACAAAATTCATAAATTTTAATCTATAAATATATTTAAACCATTTTTTAAATGAATATACTAAATATCTCTACGCAATTTTAATCCTTGTTATCTACATACTTTTTGATATTTTTCATTCCCAAAATTATCCATTTAAAGGTAAAAATTACATTTCAATTTTTATTTTTCACTATTTTTAAATTTTTTTGAGTTTAATATTTTTATAATTGGATATGAACTTGAAATTTAAAGTCACCATTTAGATTTATTTAGACATATAGATAATAAGAGATAGTTAGTTGACTCATCTAATATTGCATATAAAAGTTATTAAAAATAACAAGTTTCAAAATATTTTTAAAATAAAAAGTTCATTTCATTATAGGATTAACTTTTATTTTAGTAAGATTTTAGCTTTTCATGTCAACTCTATTTTCAAGTTGTGATTTATATAAATACTTATGTATTTTTTAGATTTGGTAATGACTATTTAAAATTCACTTTTGTTACTAAAAATTTATTTCTGTAATTTTATTGTGTGATTTTTGGAATTACTACACTTGTCCCCATCAATATTTATAAATTTTTTTGTCTGTTTGATTATTGAAGCATGAAAAATTAATAAGTATAAAAAGTCAAATTCTAAGTATTATTTTTTTAAACAATTATATTTACAAAAAAATATTCATAATTTAAACTTAAAGCTTGAGTTCAATAAAATAGTGAAGACGTGAAAATATATCTTTTAAAACTTATCTAATAACACAAAATATGTCTTTATTTTAGACATTATTTATTTAATGTGTGTATGTACACATGTTGACATGCACATGTGCATGTTGAATTTATAATTAATGTTTTAGATAGTTAATTCTTACCAGAAATAAATCATTTTTTTCTTTTTTTTTAATAATAAAAGTTAGAAATATTAAGAAAATAGATATAAATAAAAATATAGAACCTGGATATAGATATTTTCAGCCACTTTGGTCTTTAAATCTAATTATTTATTACTAATATTTTCTCTTTCCTATGAATGACAATGATATAATTCTTTCCTAAAAATGATTTTCATTTTGTTATGTCCTACAATTAGGTCTAATTTACTTATTTGCAATGACTACACCTCTACAAATATCATAAATATTTTTTAGTTTGATTAAAATTAACATATGATGGCATGTAAATGCTTTCGATGGAGTCTACAAAATACTTTTAAAATAAATGAAAAAATTAAACTTAAATAATTTAGTACCAAAAAAAATAATATACCTAAACATTAATAATTGCCACCTAATTCAAAGTGTGAAATTTTAAAAATTGGATTATACTTTAATAAACACATTAAATTTCAAGATCCTAGATAGAACCTTGTACACAAAACCTATTCAAACTTGATGTTTTACCATTTTCAAATTTGTTGTTGTATTTGAAATTCTCCAAAATTTATGTCAGATATAATTTGGTGGCATGTTGAATACATAATAGTTTAGTTTTGAATAAAGCACAAAATAATTTAATATTAAAAAATATAATATATCTTACAATTAGACAAAATAATACCATATATATATTCTACTCCTCTTTAAATTATGACTGTAAAAATATATTACATAAAAAAATGCTTGAGATAGTAATAAATATATTTTCACACTATATATTTTATTTCCATCTTTCAAATGTTACTTATCGAAATATTAGTTCTAACATAATAATCTTGATTTAATACAATAATGAATTATTTATTCTCTATTAAATTATACAAAATTATTATAAAATTAAAAATAAATAATTTTTAACATCAAATATACACTACAAAATTAGCAAATAAAATTAAAACTATTGATTCTTAAATCACATAATCATAGTATAAAATTTAATATAATATTAAATCAAACATGAAAATAGATTTGAATTTAAAATAAAAGAGACATTGTATTAAATTTTAATCAACTAAAAATTATCTTAGATTTGAAATATTTGTTTTAATTTAATAGCTTAGATTTAAAACAATAACACAATTATTTTTCTTATTAAATTAATTTTTTTTATAAATTATATATTTATATTCAATCAATTAATCATGGTAAAGAGTTTAACATATTATTAAAATAAACATAAAGTAAACTAAATCATTATTAAATTAAACATAACAAGAAAATTACCTAATAAAATTAACAACCATACATGAAAAAAATATTTCATAAAATTCGAGGGATAAAAAATGGATGACCTAGCTCAAACTCAATTTATTAATAAATTAAATAAATTGTCACACCAAATTCAATTTATTCAATTTTTTATTTTAATTTTCTTATAAATAATAACCTCAAATACTTTTTTTATTAATAAATGATCTTTATTTAAATTTATAAATTTAAATAGTGGTATTAACCTACTATTAAAATAAAATAAAGGAGCTCGTGTCTTTAAAAATAGAACCTATGGGAACTTTTGAACTTTAAAAAGGAAACCCAAACTATATTCAAAAGTTAAAAGTAGCTCATGTTAAAAGGATCAGGGCAAAGGCACCTTTATTTGAATATTAAAATAAAAATACCTCTTCTTTTAATAATTTAAAAGTACATAAAGTTAGAGCAAAGGCAAGCCAACTATGTAAGGAAGAAGGTGGTCATCATGGGAAAAACTTAAGAAAGATTTTTGGGCTATTAAAAATCAAAATTAAACTACAAGGGAGGAAAATGTAGAATTGTGGTAGTGGGTAACTAAAAATTGATAGGTCGTTTTTCTTTATTATTTATATATTGAGAAATAGTGGATTTTTTTAACTTTTTAAATTTATTATATTATATTTTAGATATGAGTTTATGTTTAATTATTATGTATGAATATTTCTATTAGTGAAATAAAATGTGATTGTGTATATTTTCTAAAAGTAAGAGTTTATTTTGGCTTTTGTTTATCTACTTATTGGTTATAGTCTTATTGTTCTTATTATTATTAAAAGTGAGGTTTTAAAGGAACTTACGCATATAAAGGAACCACCTCAGTAGTTAGTAACATAGACCAACATATTAACAAACATAGGAAGAACATACAATTTCACTAGAAAGATATATCAAAGAAACAACACAAAAATCACTGATATATAGTTCACATTACATAATAAAAAAATTTAGATATGATTTTTCTTCCATTCTTTGTAAGCTATAGTCCATTCTTGTGTCAATATATGGAAGTTCTCCAAACCACCTACCATTTTTTCCTTTTCAGACATAGTAGTCATTCCTTTAAGTTTTTTCTTGGATCTAGTGTCATTCTCACTTGTATTAGCTTTGTTAAAAAATATAGATAGTCTTTCCATGCTCTGCACAACATTATTCATCATAACTTTATTGAATTTGGCTAGAAGATTAAGTTTATCTTTGAGTTATCTATTCTCTTACTCTAGCTTATTAATTTTGTTAGTCATAATCTCAATCTGAGAAGCCATTTCCACTTCCCTCTCCCATGTGCAATATAGTCCATCTTTTTTATTGAAGTTATTTACCTCCTATTTTAATCTTGGATGGTCCTTCATAAGCCAATGAAGAAAGGCATTATGAAGGTTTAACTCATCCTATAGAATCTCTAATTTGTTTTGATTTTTAGCAATATCCTTAAAGGAGTTCAAATCAAAGTCTATTTGAATGTTAAAATAAGGTTCCCCTGTTAGTACTTCTCATAGTCATCCTTCCTTATGTTACCTATAGTATTCAAATTTATGCCTTCCCTATTTTCAGATAAGTGAGTATTTATTTGTGTATTATATTCCTTAACATTAAGCTGGTCCATCTCATTTTGAGTATTCTAGTCGATGACATTATCCTTGTCCATCTCCTCTAGATCATTAACTGCATCTGATTATTGAAGCATTTGTTCATTGAGAGAACCCTCTTTCTTATTTTCTACCCTATTATTATCTTCATTCATCTTAGGTTTTGGTTTAACACTACTTTTTAGAATCCATTTAGGAGATACAAAGGCTAAGACATTGACCTTGACATTTTTATTTTTAGCAATTAAATACTGTGGAGCAAGGTTTTGAGCTTGGAAAAACCTATATATGAGAAAATGTATTGCATGGTGTAAAGGTTCTATTTTCTTACCCATTTGGAATTATTTGACTGAATGTTTTAAAGAGTGCAAGATATAAAAATGAATACTCATAGTAATGTTATGCCACATATAATTAGGAAAGGGAGATGGTATTAATGCACCAATTTATATCTACCATCAACATTTACATATTTATTATTTACTTTGCCACATCATCAAATGGAATAGAAAAGTCTTCTCTTTTGAATCTTCCTTCGAAAATTGTGAGATTTTCATCACCCATAATAAATTTGTCCTTTTCTTTCTCAAGATTCATAGTCAATTTGATGTATTTGTTTTCTTCAATTTGAAGCCCAGTAACCTTTGAAATTAGTTCCTTTATGATTTCAACAAAGATCTTATAGATATTGACCACTCAGTCTACCCAATGTTTTACAAATTATTGGGAAAGATAAGTATCATATCTACATATACAATCTATAAAGTTTGTTAACCCCCCTATATACCAAAATTTCCATGCCTCCAAATTTTTTCTTATGTGATCCACATTCATTATTTCTACAAGATTCAAATCTCCTCCTATGGCTAAATACATGTTTGTAGCCTTACCTAAACCTACACTTGGAATACTACCAAACTTAATGAACTCACTATTAGAAATATCCTTCACATGATTATAGGATTAGCTGACCATGTAATGATAAACAAAATAATAGCATTTGTGGATATGATTATGAATTTAATAACAACTCAGCATAATGAAAACATACATTTCAAAACTTGGTCTTATGTACTTATGCTTATCTAAGATCTGACCCCCACATAAATGAATTACTTTTATCCTTATAGTTAATATCATTTATATGATTAGGACAAATATCCATTTTATGTCAAACTTTGAATTCTTTTGTTTCTATCCCTATATTATCAAATGAATTGATAAGCATATTTCCCTCTCTATACGTGTGCTAGAAGATGACTTTTCAAACATTTTAATTAATTGAGTAATTTCATCTATTATATGTGATATAGACCATGCAATAACATTCTTATTATTGATATAGTTAATGATATTGAGAGAGTCCCCCTCAATACATATGTATCATCAACCCAACTCAATAGCCACCTGTACCCCCTATAAGGCTTCTAAAGCTTCTGAGAAATTATTATATTGGAAGCCTATGATTATTTTATAAGCTAACATAAGATCCCCATGATGGTAATAAATAGATCCTCCACCTCCTAAAAGCCCAAGGTTTCCTTTAGAAGACCCATCAAAATTGAGTTTCACCCAACCTGGTTGAGGAGACAACTATCTCACAAATTTTCTCAAGGATATCTTGTGATCCACCAAATTTTATTTGGTCAAATTTAAGCTTCCATTATTTATAAATGATTTCATCAAACAAAAAAATGATGCCTTTTTCCCCATCTTACATTTTTGAAATTTTTAGGTAAGAGGGAAAATATTTTATTTGATACTTTGATGAATGGGTTGTCCCTAAATATTCTATTATTGCATTCATTCCAAATTTCTCATAGAAAATAAGGGAAAACTAAATTCCAAATCTCCTTGAGTTCTTGGTTACAAAGCAATAATACCAAGATTTCTAAGCTTCAATTAGAGATGAAGGACCCAAGAAACTTTGAATCTTTTAAGCAAAGAACCCCAAATTTGGAAAGAGAATATACAATCAAGGAAGATATGATTAATAGATTCCCAGGAATTCTCACATAGAACACACCTATTGACCACATGAAGACCTCTTTTACTTATATTACCCAATGTAAGAATTCTATTTTGAACACTCAACCAGTTGAAGATGTTGATTTTTGGAATTGGATTTTTATTCCAAATCTTATCTAATGGATTTCCCCTATATGTCAAATTTTGAAGATTTAAATATCTATAATTAACATGATATATTTCATCTGATGGATCAATCCAAATTAATTCATCCTCCCTCTATATATTTTTAATATAGCTACCCTTGAGAATAAAATTAAGATCAGAAATAATAGTTTCTAAAATAATGTCAACAATATCAAGGGTTAAATTTTTCCATCTTTTTTTACCATTACAAACCTATATATAATATGCCACCATTTCTCTAAATGCATAAGAGATTGAAGGAGCAACTTGATGACAAGGAACAAGAGTCTCTAGTGAATGGTTTAGAATCCAAGGATCTTTCCAAAATATAATGTTATGACCATTACCTAGCTTCCACTTATAGCCTTTTACTAAAATATCTCTATTATTGAAAAAGAAATTCCAGATAGCAAATCTTTTGATAAAAATAGGCTCAATAAGGAAGGATAAAGGAGAATTATAACTAAGATATTTTACATAGAAAATGTTCACCCAAGGAGAAGGATCTTTGAGAAGTTTTCAATAAAGCTTTAAAACTAACACCCTTTTCATAGAGGAAAGATTTATAATAACTGACCCTCCAAAGGATTTCAGAAGGCATATCTTGTCCCAAGCAACCAGAGGGAATTTGTGAATGCTTTAAATTTTGTCAATTTTTCATGTATCTTTTTGGGAATTTTAAACAAGGACATAATGTAGACAAGGAGACTTTTTAAAACACTTTTGATGAGGAACACTTTACCTAATTGAGAAATTATAGCTCCTTTCCAACCCAAAATCTTCCTCTGAAACCTTTCATTTAGAGGGTACCAAAATTCAAATTTTATTTTCCCTTTAAATAGAGGCATACCTAAATACATAGAGGGAAGATCTTTGATCTAACAATTTAAAATATGATCAATCTTTCTTTGATGGGGAATCAACATGTTGATAAAAAAATAAGTAACTTTTGAAGTAGTTTATCAATTATTTTGAGATAATTGCATAACTATCTAGAATTAACTAAGTTTATTTAGCCTCCCTTATTGAAGCCAAATCCCAAATTATAATGTCATCAACAAATTGTTGGTGAAGATAAATAAGATCCCTTGAGTCTAGTTTAAAACCCTTTAAACTACCCTATTCAAGTGTATTTAGAAGGTTCCTACTTAAAGAATATGCCATTATAATGAATAAGAATGGAGATAAAGGATCCCCCTATCTAATTCCATGCTCACTCCCAAAAAAACCTATTGGGAATCCATTAATAATAATATAAAACATTACCATTGAAATCCTATTGTAAATCAACCTTTGAATATGCTTATGGAAACCAAATTTATTTAGAATGGAATCCAAGAAACTCCAGTTCACTCTATCATATGTTTTGGCCATATCAATTTTAAAAATCATTATTATTTGTTTACTTTCTACCATGTAATATACCATTTCATGAATAAAAATTATACCATTCTAGATTTGTGTTCCTAAAACATATCCTTATTGATTAAAAGAATTAATTTTATTTAAAAGAGGCTTAATCCTTAAAGCCAAAAATTTTGTAAAGATTTTATAAACAAAATTACACATGTTGATTGACCTAAACTCCTTTAATTGTGATGCCCCTATCTTCTTGGGAATAAAAGTGATACAAATATTATTAATCTCTCTAATAATTTTGTTGAAGGAAAAAAAACATCCACTACTGCCCATAAATCTTGATTAATAATATTCCAGTATTGTTGATAAAAATCCATAAGAAAGCCATCTGATCCTGACACTTTAACTTTATTCATTGAGAACATTGTTGCCTCTATTTATTATTCTATTACATATCTTAATAAACTGACATTATCTTCATTAGTAATAAGATTTGGGACATGCTAAATAAAATTTGTGGTCAATTCTTTGTCAAGCACTGAGTTGGGAGAAAAAAGATCTTTGAAGAAACTCATTGCTTTCTCTTTTATTACCATAGGATCAATATGAAGAGATCCAACCTCATCAAATATTTTGTTAATTCTGTTGTGACTTTTATAGCATTTAAATGAAAAAAAAACTGTATTATTATCTCCCTTATTTAAGCAAGTATCCCTTGATTTTTATCTCTATAAATATTCCTCTTGATCCAAAATGAAATGATAATCTGAATCTAGTTTATGCACCTACTGAAGTAAATGTTTAATAAGGCATTGCGCAGTAATACAATATTCAAGAGAAATTAACTTAGATTTAATATGATATTTTTAGTGGAAGATATTATCAAAAACCTCATTATTACAAACATGGATTTTATTTTTGACCTTTTTAAAATTTTGAGCAAACTTAAACATAGATGTATCAGAGAATTGCACATTCCACCATCCATTTATTATTTTTGGTAGTTTTAAGTGAGCAAACCACATATGCTCAAATCTGAAAGGAGTCTTATGAGTTTTGAAATTGGTAAGAATATTAAGCACTAACAGATTGTGATCCAATCTAATCCTACAGAGAGAAGATAAACAAAAGTCCTAAATACTAAACCAATCAAAGGAAATAAGATCCTAATCCAATCTTATCTGAATAAGATTCTTACCAATCCTTTTATTTGACTAGGTGAAAGAAAATCCTCTTAGTTCAATATCAAATAGCCGATTTACAATAATAAACTTAGCAAAATCATCTATACTACTAAATAAGTATTGGACACCTCCTTTATTTTATCCAACACAAACTAGGGTGTTAAAATGACCCACAAGCATCCATTTAAAATATTTACAAGTTTTTTTGAAAGACACCAATTCCTACCATAATCTTCTCCTACCAATAAGCATGTTAGGTGTATAAATATTTAAAATAATCCAAGAGATATCTTACAAAATATTAGTAAATAAAATAGTTATATGGTTTCTATTTTCAACAAGGATTTTACCTTTAACTCTTTTATCATCCCAAATGGTAGAAATACCTCCTGATGTTCCCTTTGATCCTACACTAGCAAACAAAACTTCCTTTAAAATCTAATTTTTTACTACTTGAAAAATATTACTAGCCATTTTCATTTCTTGAATAACAAGAATAGCTGGTTGATTAGTGATCCTCATATCTTTGAAAACTCTATGTTTGCTATAATGGTTTAGACCCCTAATATTATAGGGCATAACCTTCATTATTCCTATTTATTCCATTGTCTAATGGATTCTCTACTTAGTTTGAGCTTTAGACTTTATTTATAACCATTGGTTATCTCATTCTTAGTTTTACTCTTTCTTATTTCAGCTAATGAATATCTTCATTTTTTATTATGTAGACACGTATCTACCTACTTTTTATACCCATCTAAATTAATATCTTTCTCCTATCTAGCGTAGTCTAATTTAAAACTTAGAGATGTACAAGATATATATATATATATATATATATATATATATATATATATATATATATATATATATATATATATATATATATATCCTATTAGAGGACACCATTTTATCCATTTCATCATTAAACCTCATGTTACCTTGAGCTAAGTCAAAAAGATATTATTTTGCTCATGAAAAACTAGTCAAAAACACATTTCCAACTTTGCCTTCCTCCAAATTTTCCAAACATTGAAAAATATTGCAAACCACCAAAGAAGAAAAAATAGTAGAAACATTTTCAATATTTTAAAAATTTGTAATCTCCTTATCTATCTCATTGACTCTGGATTATCTTTTTTCTATACTTTTACTTGTTAAAGGTGTATTTTATCTTCCTTAAAACCCTTCTTTGGAATCTGATTCTACTATGTTATTATCCTTTAAAGAATTAACAATATCCATTGCAAATATTTATATTGAAGATAGTGCATTACTTGATGTAGAAGCATCTTGGATCAACATAGAAATTGTAATATTTTCCTTTAGAGGAAAGTTTGTTTGAGAGAGAGGATGAGATTCCAATGTAATATCTTTTGAATTGATATTCAATTTCCTTAGCCATGTATTTTGATCCTTTTTGAAAACAAAATCACTACCCTTTTTAATAAAGGAAGGGAAATTTCTTGTCATATGTCCTAGTTTCTTGCATTCTTCACATTTTAGTAATAAATATTTGTAATAAATTTTCTAAATACTTTTTCCACTTGAGGAATTAAGAATAAAAAAAGGGGGAAATTCTTGATGCAATATTTCATTCACATAGAAATGGGCATACACCATGTGGGTTCTGGATTTTGTAGTAAAATCAAATGCAATAAGATTTCCAAATGTTTTAAATATACTAATGAACAAATCTTCTTTCAAAAATTTAAGATGAATCTTATGAATCCTTAACTAAATGGGCATCTTATGAATATCTTCTTGTTCAGGATCAAAGCTTACATTCAATTTTTTTAAAGTCTAGATCTTCCCATAAATCAAGGCCCACATACTAAGATATGCACACTATCTTCATCATTGTTACATATGATTAGGAATAAATCATTTCTAAAATTAAATATATCCAAAGACCCTATTAGATTATAATGGATCATGTCCAAGCCCTAAATCACTCTATATTAGGTCATGGCCCAAGAAATTTACCCACTAAACAAGAAGACAACCATAAGGATGCTTTGTTGTTTAATTCATTTAACACTATAATATGAAAACCTCTCGTATCTTTTGAAATGGGCATATTTGAACATGAAAAAAATTCCTTTGTTAGAGGCTTTTCAATGATGTCTCTAAGGTGACCAAGAATGTTTATTAGGTGTCATGTGTACTAGAATGACAATGACAAAGTGTGCTTCAATATGCCTCAAAGATCCTACATGGTTATTCAATGTTTGACTGAGTAAGGTGATTAGGGATGAGTATGGTGATTTGAGGATGTGAAAATGGAATATTAGAGGTCAATTATGATATTTGAGCTTATGTATATGAGTGTTTTTCATCTGGTTGATCATTGTTTTCATCTAGACATTTTGGGTCTAGTGGTAGAAAATTTGAGTAGGTAGTTTGTTGACATCACCATTGCCACTTGCAGATGAGTAAGGGGTGTTGGTCATATGGTTGTGATCACATGTGTGCCTAAATATTATTCAATAACTCTTAGGTCATGTGAATAAGTGCAAAATAATATATGCAAGTGCAATTTTGGGCTCCTAGGTAGTTTGACAGTATTTTCCCATACTTAGCCAAATTTGCAAATGGCAAGAAAGTGTGGAGTAAGTAGTTTGGTTATAGCATATATCATATGTGTGTATGTTTAAAAATAATTTGATTATATGGGTTTATTTATTTTTGTGCCTATTTTCTATGCACTAATTTTAAAATCATGTGATGAAGCACAAAAAAATGTATGCATGTTCAAAATTGGCCTCCCAAGTAGTTTTTGATATAGTTGGCTCTATGGCAAAAAAAATTGAGTGAGGAGATTAATGGAATTATATATTGCATGAAAGAGGGTTCTAGGAGAATATTGATAGATATTTGGATTATTATATGTGAGGAGATAATATGGTCCAAGTTTTAGATCATGAAACTTAACACAATAAAAGTTATTAAGGTCCAAAGTTGGCCTTCTAGGTAGATTACAATGGTTCCCATAGTTGATTTTACATGATGTTAATGATTAGGACCAGATGGAGATCAAACAACTAATGGGATTTTGTAAATATATATCTATGATGTGAATTAAGTCAAATGGGTCAATTTTTTTGATGTTTAAACTAAGTAAAGATTGAGCTCCTTATAAAAGGATCAATGGAGCATGTTCATTTCAAGGTGTCAGGAAGCATCAAAATGAGGACAAGTATTCAAAGTTTAACCTCAAGAAGAGATAAAGATTGATACTATTCCAATATATAATAATTATTGGGTTTTATTACATATATATATCAATGGTGCATATTGAGCGAGATATTTTATAGGTGTCTAATGTTTTAACATAGATAAAGATTGAGCTACGTATAGAAGATCGATGAAGCACATTAAGTCAAATAATCAATATGAAGATAAAATAATGAGTGATGAAAGGTAAAGTATGATATATTTAAAATAATATAGATGTTATTTGATTGATCTAATTAGTGAGGACATAAGACATGAACAAAGTGACCAAGGTTTAATTGTGACCATTGCCATTTGAATATTTGAATTTTACAAAGGGAAAACTAGTTATCTATATTTTGTCCATAAATTTTGATCCAAGATGAATTAAAAGGTTCTATTAAAAAAATTTGAAGATAACTCCATCATACATCTATTTAACCTAGTTAGAAGGTTTGAATATTTATACAATCAAAGATATTGAACTATAAAGTTGGTTATATGTGTGAATATGTTCTGCATGTGACCCAAGAAGGATAATTAAGTTCATGCTGATGATTTATGGATGTATCATGATGAATTATATATTGGATAGTATTATGTCATATATTTTTTGATTGGAGGTTTGACCAATCTATGTTTTATATGAATAAAGATGTAGAAGTTGACTATGTTTGTTGAATACACTAGCAATTTGAGTGACCTTCTTACATAGGTAAGCTAAAGGTGTTCTGAGAAAAATTAAAGAAGAAAATGAGAATGGATATGTTTTATAAGTATATAAGGATTATTATAAGGATTTTTTTTTTCATTATATTCCTTTGATCAAATATGGAGAGTCAAAATAGCTTTATTGTATTTTGACTGTATATGACCAGTCTGAGTGGTCATTTTGTGTATGTTGTTTTGAGTGATTAGAACATGTGTTGATGTGTATAAAGAACATGGAGGTATATAAAAGGTCATAAAAGGTTAACCCATATTATATAATAATATTTATATTTGAAATATTTTATTAGTTGGTTCAGAAGTTTTAGACTATGTTTTCTAAGTATGAAGACTTGAATAGCTAGGAGACCTAATTGGTAGATCCAAGTGTAGAGTTGGTGTTCTAGATGTAATGGACCCATATGGGAGTGATAAATTGGTTATTGGATATATTTTTTATATTTTAAAATCATTGGTAAAGGATTAAGGTGGTCCAAGTACTCTCACATGTAACATGTGAGTATGAAGGCCTAATGGTTTTAGGTCTCACTAAGAGCTAATGGTGGTTTGGGGGTAATGAGGCATTGGCCAGCCTATGGAGTTTTTAGTTATTAAATGTAACATGTATGATGACATATTTAAAAGGTATAACAAGTTTGGTAATAATCTTTGTGGACCAAGATGGGTTATACCAAGAGCATGGTATAAATATAAGGCCTATTTGACCTATTTATTATTGTTGTGTGTGAGTGGAGCCAAATGAAGGTGAGAACCTTTAAAAGAGAAGGTAGAGATTAGTGAGGAATATTAGAGAGTAAAGAGGAATAGACATTATTGTTTTATTAGGGTGGTGAAGGTGATCACATAGGTCATTGGACCTAATAATACTAGAAGAGGTAGAATGAGTGAGTATGCTCAAGAGGCTTTTTGAGAGAGTGTGCATGTGAGAGTTATGGAGTGAAGGAGAGGGAAAGTGCCCAGTATATGAGTTGATCAAAATATAATATTGAGTACTATGTGTATTACCTATGGATCATGTTTTTGATTTCATAATAGTTCTCTTTTAGGTTGAGGATGAGCAAAGAGGTCTAGGGTGACCTAAAAGAAGGATTTAGATGCATTGAGTGTGTAGACTTGAAGAGATATAATATAATTTGTATCTCCATTAGATTGGTAGGAAATAAGTGTTTAGGATATGTTTTATTCATAGGTGGTATTGGGTTTTCTCAACATCTAAGGGGTTTACATCTTCCTTATAAGGTAAAACTTGATAAAGGTCTACTTATTATGGCAACTCAGCTAGACATGTGTAGTATCTCCTTGTGGGATTGTAGTCTCACTAAAATAAGGGATGGTAGTTCCTTAATTATTTTATACTGGTTAAAATTGGTTCTTGTTATTATAGAACAAAATTTCAATTTTAGGTTCTGGTGGGTTTTATTCCCCAAGAGAGTTTCCCATGTATGTCATGTGTTATGTGTTTGATCTTGCATTATCTCTCTTATCCATTGTTATGAATGATGTGTACGATTCATTAATATTTATGGTCATTGATTAAAAGTTTTGCAAGGTTTTAAATTGAATTTTTAGTATCTAAGCTTAATTATTTATCCTTCCCTCTCAGTGATTGTACCTCTAATAATTGGTATCAAAGCGGATCTTTTGAAGGAAGCTTAACAACTTGAAGGAGATCCTAAGTAGCTACAAATATGGCCAAGAAGTTGAAGAAAGAGAATAAATAGTGGAATACTATGATCAAGGCACTTGAGGGACAAATATGTACTTTGAATAAAGATGCTAAAGAGGATGAGAAGGTTATATTAAAGTGCAAAGTTGGGCTTCCAGGTAGTTTGATAGTATTTTCCCATAGCCAAATTTGCATATGGCAAGAAGGAGCTAAGTAAACAGTTTGATGATGGAATATATCACATGTGTGCATGTTTTATAATAATTTTATCATATGGGTTTATTTATTTTTATGCATATTTTATATTTTTTATATCATATGATAAAGTGTGATAAAATATATACATGCTCAAAGTTGGCCTCCTATGCAATTTTTGACATAGTTGGCTTTGTGGTAGAAAAAATTGAGTGAGAAAATTAATGGTGTTTTATATCACATGTAAGAGGATTAAAAGAGTATATTGATATATTTTTGGATTATAATATGTGAGGAGATAATATGGTCCAATTTATAGATCATTCAACTTAGCGTAACAAAAATTATTGAGGTCCAAAGTTATCCTTCTAGGCAAATTGCAATGGTTCCCATACTTAGTCAATTTTGCACGATGTTAAAGATCAAGAGTAGATGGAGATCAAATGGTTCATGGGAGTTCATATATATATATATATATATATATATATATATATATATAAATGGGTCAAAATATTTTATTTTTAAACTAAGTAAAGATCAAGCTCATTAAAAAGGGATCAATAGAGCATGTTCATTCCAAGGTGTCAAGAAGCAATGAGATGAGGACAGGTGTTCAAAGTTTAACATCAAGAAGAGATAAAGATAGATAATATTCAAAGATATAATGGTGAGTATGTGTTTTTATAGATATATATAAATGGTTCATATTTAGTGAGATGTTTTCAAGGTGTCCAATGTTTAACACAGATAAATACCTAGCTACATACAAAAGATCGACAGAGTGCATTAAGTCAAATAGTCAAGATGAATATCCAATGATGAGAGATGAAAGGTAAAGTATGAGATATTGACAATAAGATAAATGGTACAAGATGGATATAAGTATTAAGTACATGATATGAGATCAAAGTGACCAAGGTTTAACTGTGACCATTGGTATTTGAATATTTGAATTTTGCAAAAGAAAAACTTGTGATTTGTATTTTATCCATAACTCTTGATCTAAGACAAATTCAAAGTTACTATAAAAATAAAATTTTAAGAGGAATCCATGGTGAATATAATAAACCTATTTATAAGGTTTGAATTTTCATATAGTCAAATATATTGAAATAAAAAATTTACTATGTGTGAGACTGTGTTCTACAAGTGACCCAAGAAGGATAACTGAGTTTGTGTTGATGATTTATGGATGTATCACGATGAATTAGCTATTGGAGAGTGTTTTAGACTCCATATGGATCATTTTTATTGTAATTTTAGGTTTTACCAATATATATTATGTATGAATAAATATGTATAAGTTGATTGTGTTTGTTAAATGTATTGGTAATTTGAGTGTCTATCTTGTAGAGGTAAGTTGAAGGTGTTTTAAATAGAATTAAAGAATAAAATGAGCATGGAGATGTTATATAATTATATAAGACTTATTATAAGGAATTTTTTTTAATGATATGCCTTTTATTGGATATGGAGAGTCAAAATATCTTGATTGTATATGATAAGTTTGAGTGGTCATTTTGTGTATGTTGTTTTGAGTGTTTAAAACATGTGTTGATGTGTCTAAAGAACATGGATGTATATTTGAGATCCAAAAGGGCTCACCCATGTGATATAATCATATGTATCTAAAAAATATTTGAGTAGTTGGTTTAGAAATTTGAGACTATATTTTCTATGTATGAAGACCTAAAGAGCTAGGAGACCTAATTGGTAGGTCCAAGTGTGGAGTTGGTGTTCCAAATGGCATGGAACCATGTGAGTGTGATATAGGTATTTTTGATATTTTTAAATCATTTTTAAATTATTAATGTGTTCCAAGTAGTCTCACATGTAATGTTTGAGTATGAAGGCCTAATGGTTTTAGATCTCACCAAGACCTAATGGTGGTTTGGGGGTAATGAGGCATTGACTGACCCATGGAGTATGTAGTTATTACATGTAAAATTTATGAGGACCTATTTCAAAGGTGTAAAAATTATGGTTATAATATTGGTAGACCAAGATGGGTTATACCAAGAGTAGGGTATAAGTACAAGGCATATTTGGCCTGTTTATTCTTGTAGTGTGTGAGTGGAGACAAATGAAGGTAGAAACATTTAAAAGATAAAGTGTAAGTTAGTGAGGACTAGTAGAGAGAAAATATTATCAAACATGGTTTTCTAATAAAGGTGATCACATAGGTCATTGGACCTATTAAACCTAGAAGAGGTAGAATGAATGGCTATACTCAAGAGGTTATGTGAGATAGTGTGCATGTGAGAGTTGTGGAGTGAAGGAGAGAAAAAGTGCCTAGTATATGAACATAAGATATTAAATATTGTGTGTATGACCTATGGGTCATGTTTTTGATGTCATAATAGTGCTCTTATAGGTTGAGGATGAGTGAAGAGGTCTAGGGTGACCCAAAAGATGGCTTTGGATGCATTTAGTGTGTAGAGTTGAAGAGAGATGATATACTTTGTACCTCCATCATATTGGTAGGCAATAAATGTTTAGGATATGTTTTATTCATAGGTTTTATTATGGATTCTCAACATCTAAGGTGGTTATATCCTACTTATAAGGTAAAACTTACTAAAGTCTAGTTATTATGGTAGCTCAGCTAGAGAGGTGTAGTAGCTCCTTATGGGATTACAATATCACTAAAATAAGGGATGGTATTTACTTAATCAATTTCTGCTCATCTAAATTGGTTCTTTTTATTATAGGATAGTAATCCAATTGTAGGTTCTAGTGGGTTTTATTCCCCAAGAGGGTTTCCCACATATGTCGTGTTATGTGTTTAATCTTACATTAGCTCTCTTGTTCATCGCTATGAATGATGTGTATGATTCATGAATTCTTGTGGTAACTAAATAAGATTTTTGAAAGGTTTGAAAATGAATTCTAATTATCTGGGCTCATTGATTCACCCCCCTCTCAGTGATTATACCTCTTTATCCTTGTATTTGCCAACCTTTCCTTTAAGTTTATCAACCTAAGAACTTTTATTGGGGCTTACCAAATGGTTAGAGAGGATTGATGGTTCTACTTTATTACCCACCTAAGAATATTTGATAAAGAACTAATCATTATTAATCTTACCATTTGGATATATGCACTAATTTACTAAGGTTTTAGGTGAAGAATTCATGCTTTTCAAGCTCTCTAAAAGCTACACCTCTGACCCACCTGGGTCCCCCTCACCATCTCTTATCACTTCATGCTCCATCAAAACTTGAATTCTTAAACTAGCACACTTATCCTTGATCCACTTTTACTAGAGCTCACCTTTTCCTCATTCTGCTTTTCATGCAACTCACTTTTCCTTGATCTTGCTTTCATGGTTTATTTCCCCTTGAATTTTATTTTCTTTATTGTGTTCATTTCACTTCATGCATACAAACACCATTGTGTTCATATATATAGGGGGTCCTCCCATTTCCTTTTGGTACATTTCAATTTTATATTTCTTTCTTTCTTCCTTTTCTCCTTCATATTTATCATTTATGAAAGTAGTTTAGAGTATATTAACACTAATTTAAGAAAAATAACTAGCTGGATCTAAGGGTTCTCTACAAGTAGTCTCAAATTAAGTAGAGATACCATGTTATGGCTGATATGAAGACATATTTTAATCAAACAAATCATAACATTAATAGTATTAGCACACTATATGGGATTTAATTTTATTATTATTTTAAAACATAACGTAAATCCCCCTAATTTATTTTAGAATCTAAAATTTTGGTGAGAATTTTATATTTTTTTAATTTTTGAAAAAACCTTCTATCACTTGATAAATTTATTAGTTAAATTAATCTATAAAAAGATAGAT
The DNA here is from genome assembly GCA_037957365.1 of Torreya grandis. Lineage (NCBI taxonomy): Eukaryota > Viridiplantae > Streptophyta > Pinopsida > Cupressales > Taxaceae > Torreya > Torreya grandis. Next base: position 478,728 of record JARHVA010007349.1, read on the forward strand.
GTAGACCTTTCTTACCTTAAATTTAATAAAAAATTAAGTTATTTTCAAAGAAAGCTTCATTTTTATATATAATTCCTTGTTGATGTAATGAAGTTAGACTATGATAACCAACACAAAAGCCCTTCCCTTTTTATCTTAAAAACATTTTGAGCCCATTTCAACTAAATAAATGGAATCTAATCCCTAAGGTGGATTTAATAATTCTTATTACATTTATGGATATGGTTATATTAGTCCAGTAGATTGCATTTAGGATGTGGTAAATCTATGTCTAGTGCATAATACCATAGAAAATGATGTGGTACTCAATTTTTTGATCTAGCCCTTAAAATAAAGGCACATGATAAAAAAAAAATTATATAAAAAATATGTATGTTTTTTTATGTTCCTAATGTTTTAGATCATATTCCATGATCAATCATCAAGAGAAAAAAGAGATAAGTGGGATAACAAGACTAGGTAATTTTTAAAATAGAAAAGATATGACTATTGCAAAAGGTTTCTAAGATTAAAAATTCTCCATTACAGAATTTTTATAAAATCAATAAAGAAAATTTAATATAAAAATAAAATTGAAATTATAAACTAACAAAACAATAAAACAAATTAGAAAAGATTCTAATATTAAATCTAGTAAACTATGGAAATAATAATTAAATTAACATTCATTATTAATAAACAAATAAAAAACCACACTTAATATATGATAATATTATTATAAATTAATAATAAATTAAAAGGTGTAGATAATATAATGAAAATAATCTACCACTCATAGACTAGAAAATAAAAGAGTAACCTTAAAAATGATAAACAAGGAGGTTTACAGAGGAAATCTAGATCATGTAAACTAATAGGTTCCAAACATGATTAATTCCTAAACCCTCATCCATATTTATATTTTTAGAGTGTTTCAAGATTTAAATTACCTCTTAAATTTTATTCTTATGTAAGTTATGTTTTTTAACAATTAATTTAGTTTTCTCTATGTTGATAACATGTTTTATCTTGGAGAAATGTTTAGCAAGAACTGATTTTGCCTTCTTTTTGAGATGAATATTTGTCAAATGTTCCTTATTATAGTTTGAATATATATTCCTATTTAATTAATACCACATGAATATTTGATGATGTAGAAACCACTACGAAGGTTAGGGTCTATACGATCTTTTATCGAGCCTAAAGTCTTATGTAATTTATTAACTTAGAAGGAAAGTAGAGTTAAAGTTCTTACACTTGAGAATTCTAGCTAATTTTTTTGAAATGGATTATACATATGAAATTTAATCTATGTGTTTTTCCATAAATTGATCATTACTATTGGTTATATTTATATTATCTTTCACTTGCTTGATTGCCCTAGCTATCTGTTTGCTTGAGTACCCATTCAACTTAAAAACCATTTTTAGGTGTTCAATTTATCAATAAATGGCGTCATTATCACAAATGTTTAATTCCTTAGTAAATAAATAACCCCTAATTTATGAGTGGGATGATGATGGGATGAAGCATGGAGGTATAGGTCTGTATGTGTGCCTTTTTTGTAAACCTTTCTAGCTAAAGTGTCATCCTCTTTTATAGAAATGAGGACATCTAAGAATGGAATTTTATCCTCATTTTCAATTTTTTTAGTGAATTTTATACTAGGTACCAAAATATTAAGATGGATTTGAAATTCTTCTAGACTTTCAATACTATGTTTCCAATAAAGATTAATGTCATTCACAGATTTTTTCCACCATTTTAGCTTCAAAGTGAATGAGTGAAGGGCATTATCTTCAAAATCTTTCATGAAAATATTAACAAACATAGGAGAAAAAGGAGAAAGCATTTTCATAATTCAAAATTTTCATATATAACACCTTTAAAAGTTAAAAATTTGAATTAAGACATAAAGAGACAAGGTTAGTTGTTTCAATGTCAGTAAGTTTATGAACTACTTCAATGGCCTCTCTAATGGGTACCTTAGTATAGAATACAAAAACATCAAAAATTACTAACAATCATTATTTTCTATCCTATTATCTTTAATAAAAGTAACAAAATATTATGAGTCATGAATGAAATAATATGTTTTACCTACAAGGGATTTTAATCTATTAGCTAAGAAGGTTGCTACATTATAGGTAGGGGAGCTTGTGGTATCAACAATAGACATAAGCAGGATGCCTTCTTTATGAATTTTGGAGCACCATATATCCTAAGGGTTTCCACTTTTTTTGGGAATAATATTTTTCTTGGTTTTTTCATCCAAATAATATGTTTTTAAGATGTTTATCACATTTTTAATAATGTGACAAATGGGGTTTAGTCAAATTTTTAATAGCTACCACTATTTATGAGGAGATAAATTATTTTTTCATCATAAACACTATGATTTAGGACAACCATATCATTATCATTATCTTATTTAATAATAAATATATCTTTTTTATTCATAATCATCTTAAGAGCCTCCCATTCTTCCTTTGAAATGTTTCAAGACGGAGGTTTAGCCTTATATAAAATAACCACATAATCTTGCCTTACTTCTTCTGCAATGTTGAAAGGAAAATGATTAAGAGTTTTATCAATACCAAAAATAAAGTCTTCACTAGATATTATATGGGGAGTAATATAAAAACCTAGACCCATTTTTAAAATATTAAAATAAGGTCTATTCAAAGGGGAATTTGATAGATTAACAACTAATTTGTTTTCCCAGTCACTTATAATGTTGTTGAAAATGTTTTTTGAATTAAAATTTTTAGAACATATAAGGTTGTTTTTTTTAGTATTATTATTATTAAAAATATTACAATTTATTTGAGCCATAGATAATGGCTGATATGATATATTATTAAAAATATATACACATACTAAATCATTGGAAGAATTTTTGTTGGTGCCTAGTTGTAACCGAATAATACTTAGATAAGTCTCCACGTCTATTCCATTGGAAACTTATAATTTTTCATTATGCTTATATAATACCATATCTTTTATTATCATTTATATGCATATGATTCAAAGCATTATAAAAATACATACACAGTTTTTCTATAAAAATTTTGTTGATCAGATGGACTATGAAAGCATCAAATATTTGGCATAAAAATGGTCAAAATGACTATTTTTTTAGTCAATATTTATTTAGGATTATATTATGGATAAACTACACAATAAAATCAAAGATATGGTATATGTTCTATCTCTAATTGATCATTTAAATACTATAAAGAGGGTTACTTTAAAACACGTGCTAGATTCCAATTTTAAATTTTTAAAAAACATGTAAAAAGATACATGTAGAGGTTCATCATTTATTATTTATGGCTTAATTTTATTATTTTAAATTTTGAAATATTTATTTTATGATATTAAATTAATGGTACAAGTTCTAATTGGGAAAACACTACTAAAATCCTATAAATTGGTTATCATAATTAAAAATATTCTTATAAATGTTGGTGTGTTATATATTATACTTATGATACCCTTAAAACCTAAGCATCATGATGTTTCCCAAAATCCTTAAATAACTATAATGTAAGACTTAATGATATCCCAATTATCACATAATTAGTCCATGATTGAGATAATAATCTTGACTAGATAAATTTATAATCGGTTTTATAGCTTTGAAAAGAATAAAATAATCATATAGAAATTACAAAAGTATTTATCTCTAAAAATTAATTAAACACCTTGCCCAAAAAACCCAAAAATTGAAAAAAAAATTCAATATGGAGGCTGAGAAAGTGTTGGCAAATAATGTTTTCTTTTTTTATCATGATGAGGTGGAAGAGCTAGCTAAACAAATAAAGGATGATGATCCTAATAAAAAAATGAACCATGCACAAAGGGAAATGGAGTTTAATGAGGAATAAATTATTAAGGAGTTATTAATTACTAAATGGAGTAATGATGATGAGGAATTGACACCTCTCATGGAACTCAAATGATATAAAATACTTGAAGATGCCTTAAAGATTAACAAAGAAAGATAATTGTTCTTTATTTTGAATAAAGGATACATATTTCTTGATGTTAATTTCATATTATCTCTCGTAAATAAGAGTAGCCAATGGTTGTATTATTTTCTCTTGATAGTGGTTGTATTATTCTTGGTGAGGGATAATGTATTCTCTACCTTGAAAATCAACATACAAATGCAAATCCTACCACCATTATAAAATAGGAGCATTGAAATTAACCAAGTTTTAGTAAAAGAGAGGAACCCAATAATTGGGATAGTTATATGAAGAATTTATTGAGAAAGTGGTGTCATATGAAATTCTAAGTCTTTTTATAAATTAACAGTAAGAAAAATCCACCAATCAAGCTCATATTAGAGTATGAAGAGGAGATAAATATTATAAAAGCTTGACTTAGCTAGCCATTTTGGTAATATCATAAAATTAACTATGAATAATGAATGAATTATTAATCAAGGACTGATTTTGAATAATAAAAATGTAGAAGAGGTACAAAAACTTTAAAATATAGTATTTATTTTCTCATGGGTGATTGATGTAGCCTTCAAATTAATTCCATGGTATATTTTAATCAATAAAGGTATTTATTTATCTCTACCATTAAATTCCTTCATTTGAGTGAGTATTATTAAGAAAATTTTATATCGGGGTTTCCTTTTATCAAAATAATATGCTTTACATTGCCATGCATAGTTCAAGTGGACGCGCGCGCGCGCGCGCGTGTGTGTGTAAAAAGAATGCAAAGGATGGTAATTTTTTTTACCCTAATTTAGTTTTATAATCCCTAATATTATATAAACTAGTATATGACTTTATATTAATAAATATGGAATTCCAACATACATATCAATATAAAATACTAAAACTAGTTGTAAATATTTAACAAGTGGAATGTACTAAATATAGTAAGTAAAATAAAGGGATAAGTACTTAGTTTTTTGGTTGACTATATGAATGTGACTATGCTTTGATGATTGAAAATAAATTGAATAAAACTTGTGATTTTTTCTAGTTCAATAACTTGGTTTATATTTACATAGGGTTGGTTCCATCATATATATATTGGTATCAACTATCAATACTAACCTATAGTGGTCAGTTGTGACCTATGTTGAAATATAATTATATGACTATATAATAACCATAACTTATCTCCAAGCAATATATATGTGTAATGTCAAACCTTAATTATAAACACAAATATATAAATCAACCTCCTTCACCTTGAAATCCTAAGTGTTCTTGTAAGTGATAGAAACTTTCATAACCTATGAAATTATAATGGGCTAAGAGTACCCCTACTTATGATTAGCCACTCCAAACATACCTAATACTCCAGAGATGGAAATCAGATCACAATTAGTTCTCTCACCTGGTGTGATTGTGAAATTATGCTCCTTTGATATATTAATGGAGCCAATGATTTATATTTTATAATAAAAATGTTTATTTTGACTTGGATTTTATATGCTTTAGACTTGTGAGATAATGTTGTGTTAGAACCATATTTTTGCATGCAAGTCATGTGTGGTAAATGTATGTCAAGTTTTTCATTATCAAGTAACTAATACCAAATTTAAGTATCTAAAAATTCCCCCCTTTTATTATAATAATGGAATTATTAGATTAAAATTAAAATATATTATATTGTGTACAACATGATTTTTTGGTATCAATCTATAATTGTGTAGGTCACTCAATACCAAAACATGAAACAAACATGTAGTAGCCAATTCCCATATACTAATATTTTTAAATCTAGTTTTTATATTTAAAAATTAACAATCAAGGAAGGAGTACACCTTTATTTTGGTGACAACCCTATTACCCTTACAAATTTTTTAAAATGATGCCTCTTTGTTTAAGTATTGGATAATTATGTTTCCCTATTAAAGAATGTTATGCCCCAAATTTGTGTAACTATGGAAGACTTTGGGTTAGGAATACAACATACCCTATCCCTCATATTTTTTGGGAGAATTATATGATGTACTAACTTAAATAACTACTAAGAAAATAAATCGAAACCACATGATGTGTTTTCTAGAAGTAATATTGAATCAATCACTACATATAGCTTATATATTTAATTATAAGCTCAAGTTCATTCCATATAGAACAAATTCATGATTTAAAGAGATTGAATAGTGTTCATTCCCCCATCATGACCTCATATTTAATTTTATATTTTAACTCAAGTTCACTCAATGTAGAATAAATGCATGTTCTAAAGAGAATGAGTAATGGTCATGCCCCTATCATGACCTCAGTGTCAACAAGTGTGAAGTGGAATGATAACCATTTTTTATTCAAAATTTAAACTATATTGTTGTATATGTGTTTGAACTAGTATCATGTCTCATGAATTTGAAAGAGTGTATATGACATGAACCGATATCATGACCCTTCAATTTGTACCAACTAATACAAAATACTATGCACATATATGTTGAATATAACAACCTATAAGTCAAATGTATACCTATGTGGAAATATATAATTCATATTATTGTAAACTATGTAAATATGTCCATTCATATGCACCCAAGTGTGTATTTATATGTACTAAAGTATCTTTAAAGTAATTGCATATACATGTCTCCCCATAATATGCACTAATGTGTAATATATTATTCATGTGACTAAACTAATTAATATCTCAACCATTATGAATCTTTGAAATATGATTTTCTATTCATGGAGGCCTATGTCTCTATGAAAATCCCATTTTAGTTCCCCTCTTTTGAGATTAGGTATGTGTCATGTAAGTTAATTATCTCAAAATAAGAGTTAATTTTATCATGTCACATATAAAGATATCATCATTTATAATCATGTGAGCATGTGGAGATTATGTCATAATAGTAATGTATATGTCAATAAATACATGTATATTACATCCTGACTTATCCTTAGTGAACACCATTTATTTTAAACATATATTACTACTAGTGTTTTTTTTATTTTGATTATTTTTGAAATCAATTATATGTTTTTTTAGTAAATTATTGTATTTTTTAGTTTACATCTTTATTTTTTAGTACTATTGTTTCAAATGAAAACATATGACTATGATTTACTTTAATGGATTTTGATATGGATGATATAGTGGTAATTAAAATAGTTATTTTTATTATTTATATTGATAATAATCGATTAACTACTTTTTACTTGTTTAAGGTGTATGCAAGACTATTTCACCATCCTTGAGTACTATAGAAGGAAATCATCATATGGGAGAGGGTAAAAAATTATGGCTATTATGGGTATAAATATTAAAAAAAATATAATATTCACACACTCATGCAATATTTCCTAATTTTCATGTTTAATATGGTATGTTCTTTTAATTAAAATAGTTATATGCTTGCATAATTAATTTGGGTATTAGTTGTTGAAAGCAATTTTATTTTGATAAAAAAAATTGATTTGCATTATTATTTTACTTACTGAATCATATATTAGATTTACAACACTTCATTTTTGTCACATAACAAATCTTCATCTATTTGGTAATTAGGGAAGTTTATTTATGAGTCTGTTAGTCTATGCATCATAGTGTGTTTACATAATTATATGCATGATTTCATCTATGACCTTACACTATTATTACTTACTTGATTATGTTTTATATGGTATCGAATCTTAATGCTTTGTAAACTAGGTTTTTTAACTTTTACATTATATTGAGCATAAAAAGATAAATTAAACTCCTTTTAGAGGTCATTAGACTCCAATGGAACACTTAATCCCTTTTTGGTGTAAATTTTATTACTTGGGGTATTTTGTGAAATCATTAGCATATGAATATAAAATGGCTAACTTAGTGTTTTTAAAAAAGATTACTTACTTCGTACTAAATTTTGGTAAAAAACCAAATCATTATGGTTTTATGAGTACTAGAGGAAAATGTGGGTCAAATGGATATGCATTAGCTTATTCACTTTGTTAAAATATAAGACTATTTTTTATGGATCCTTTGGGGGAAAACCCTACATGTTTTTTAAACTAAATTTGGTTGAAGTAAGCATAAAATAAGCTCGACATGTAAATGAGCATGCATTTATCATTTTGAGTTTCCATCTAGAATGAGAGGGAAAAATAGAATTAATGGTAGAATATAATTTTAAAGTGAGGAAATTTAGGGATTAAAAAAATAGAAATAAAGGTATAAACACACAACATTGGGTAAAAGGAAAGAAAACACTGAAATTGGAAGAAAGGAGGAGAAAAAAGACTATGAAGATAGAACCATTCAAGGTAAGATGGGATTTTAGTTTTTATTAGTAAAAAATATTCTAAGATTTAGGTTTAAATTTTTATATATTTTATTTATTGTTATGGATTTATTATAGAATTATTTGAATCTCTTATCTATATTTCTTATACTATAAATTAAGAATGAAAAACCACATCTGTAGTTCTTAAAACTAATGATTATATAAAATAAAAGTAGGGTTTCTTCCTAAGTCTATGTTTTGTCATAGATGTCTAAACTCACTTTTTTAATACCAAATCTAAGTGAATGTTTTATGGGTTTTTTTTTTAATAAACTAGCTTATTCAAATGAATAGTTTTACATTATCTTTATTTACCTGATAATAAATTTTTTTGAAAGGAAAATCATTTATATTTTGGTAGATTACCCTATGAATTTGGGGGTGAGAGTTCATTCTCATACATGAATTCATAACGGTAAAATATCTCTTATACAAACCCTTGATTAGAGTAGAGTTAGCCCCTTGATAACACTTAGCCATATTTGTTAATAAGCATAGTCAACCCAATTAAAGTGTTACTTCTCTTGTTTGCTAACATGAAAGTTGGTAGACATGGGATCCATATAGAAATAATCAAAAAACTAATTAGTTTTAGTCAACCCCACTTTCCCACACCCTTAATAGGAATTTGGATTATTATACTTAGTGTATTTTTTTATTATCTTATTTGGCATTTTGAGAATAAAACTTGTTTGTTTGTTTATAAACCATGTTAAAACCAATTTGTTTATACATCACTCTTTTGTCTAAAGAGGCATTATGCTGGCCATTTTACACCACACTTGTGCTTTGAAATTTTTTTCTAAAGTTATTTGTGTGTGTGTCATTTGAGTTATAGAGGGTAATGTTATGTTGTCCAAAACATATCAAACCATTTTGCCTTTGAATCTTTGAAACATAACATTGATCACATCATTAAAACATGCTTACATTGTTAGGATATTCAATTTGTTTAAAAGCTTGTTTACCATTGCGCTAAAAATCATGTTTTTTAAACTATGTCACATCAGCCATTTGGACCTTATTCAATCATGTTTTCTATTATTGTCTAGCTTGCTTGGTCAAATCCTAGTTTTCAATGTTGAGTTTTCAATTAACCTTGTAAATTTTGGATTTAAACATTGATTGATTTCTATTTAGGCCTCAATTCATGGGGATGATACACAAATCTTTCTCTTTTGGGTTACATAAATTTGGTTAATTGATTACCCATATTTGAAAACTATTGATGGTTTATTTGTTCAATGCCTATCATCATCATCATCATTGTTTGTGCCTTTATTTGGGAAAGTATAGCCTTTCTCTAGGTGCCTTTTACCTTATGGCTTATACTAATTGATCATGTTTATGTTTGATTCTTTATATCGGGTCTATGTCAAAGTTGTTCCAACCTTATTAGATTAAATAAAATCACATTAACCTTTGTTTCAAAGTCTATCTTTTGATGTTGTTTCGCCAAAATTCCTAGCATATCATGTTTGTTTGAACCTAGCTTTTGAATCCATGTTTAGATGAAAGCCCTAGCAACTCAAATTCTCTATTTCTTAGTTTAGACCTTATTTGGAACACTTTGGCCTAGAATTTGACATGTCAATTTTATTTAGATGATTGACCTTTTTTGTGTATGACAGTTGACATTAGACATTTGACTTTAGACTATTATATGCCAAGTTCTAGGAAAAACTATTTTGGAGATACAACTCCATGATCAAATCATTGTTTGTAGATACAATGCCACCCCTTTTAACCAATTTATACCAAGTTTGAACTATTTATCCTTTTGACATAGTTTTTTAGAGTTTATAGAACTCTAAGACTTTTTTTTCATATCTTTCTTCATTGATGCAGATATGTCTAGCTACACTTATAGTGGATTCATGTACAATCCAAATTATGATAGAATGGTCGCATAAAATGGCTTTGATTTTTATGGATTTATTCAAGATCCCTTTGATGATAACATGGTCTATGAGATAGAATTTTATCCACCTTACACAAATCAAATTGAGGACCAAATTCAAGACCTCAATTAGGATGATATGGTTGGTGAGGAGGAATTAGGTATAGACTTGTATGATGAAGATGATTGTGAGAAAAATTCATACCCTCCTTATAATAATCAATTTATGGAATAAATTTAAGGATTGACTTATAATCCAACTCAAGACCCTAACTAGGATGATATGGTTTATGAGGAGGACTTGTATGCTTTGTCTTATGCAAGCAATCAAGCTCCATGATGCCCCACCATTTATATTCCAGGACCTTATCCTTTGGCTTATGCAAGCAATCAAGATCCCTAGTGCCCACCCATTATCCAGTCATTAAACATTTCTCATCTAGTGACTATCATTCCCCACTTTATAACACCCCAACCAATCTAGCCCAAATATTAACCAATCCATTTATGATCCCAACTAATCATTCAGCCTAAACCTCATCCAATCATTTAGCCTTATCCCATCATTTGGCCTAAACCCCAACCAATCCAACTAAAACCTCAACTAGTAAAATGAATAACTCAACCAAGTTGATCATTTGAAGACCAATATGTGTTAAAAATTGGTATCTTCTAACTCGTTAGAAACCAAGGCCAAGAAAACCAACTAATTCAATATTTTTTTATTGAACCAACCACTTGTGATAAGTCAAACTATGATGAATCACCTATTAATCCTATATTTATTGTCAAGGAGTATCCATATGATGAGACAATATTTATTGAGTCACTTCTTAATGATTATAATTATCTTTGTGAAAATAATTACCTTGACCATATACCTATTTTTTAAGAGCTTCCTATTGGTAATCCAGTCTCTAAGGAGTTGTCTCTTGATATTTTTTCTACCATCGAGGAGTCTTACTTTGACAAAATAGTCTCTATATAACCCATTATTCCATCACAAGTTGTTACTTATCCAAAACCAAACATTTAACAAGACATCATTTTAAAAAAATAGCCATTAGATGAAGAATCAAAGCTAGATTTAGGTTTTATTCTTGAACTGATATTAGATTTAGCACCAAAAGTAGAATCAACATCAGTCTCAACATCAAATCTAGAGTCCCTTGAGTTATAATTAGATTTAGAAGAAAAATACGTTTATGAGTGTTATAATATTAGTTACGCATACCTTGTAGATCATTCTGAATACATTTGTGATCCTTCTATAATTTTTTAGGATGATTAATTTAGTATCAACAGAAGTTGTCTTAATATCTTTTATGAGGATTGTGCAACCTTCCCTCATCCCATTACCATCAACCAACATAGCCATGTCATTGACATTCCACCTCCCACAAGTATTGATTGGGACTAACAAAATCACACCTTGTTGAACTACATCTATGGTGACATATTAGATGAAGAAAAGTAAGGAGGACAAGACCAAAATCATGCAATAGAAGAAAACTCTCTTAGTGAAACCTTTTTGGAGGTGTTAGGGGGAAATCAAAGTTAAAACTCTGCATATTCTAGTGAAACCTTTTCAAAGGCACTAGGGGACAATCAAAGTCAAAATTCAATGTTACTTAGTGAAACCTTCTTCGAGGTGCTATAGGAAAATTAGGATAAATTCATTGGTATAAACCTCTTCGAGGCACCAATAGCTGAGCACAAAATTTCTTCACTATTTAATGATGACATTATCAAAGAAACAATTAAAATTATTTATAATCTATAGACTAATCAGATGAAAGATACTCTTAGGCCTAAACAATAGAATCATATGATGGTCTTATCAAGAGAATATCTAGAAGTATTTTTTCCTACCACATCCAAAGTTATGTTGAATTCAAAATCAGCAACATTGTTTGTGCCTAAAAATCCTAATCTTCATTTATTTTCCATCCACCATCCATTCCATTATCCTCCATCATTACATTTTCCAATCAAACATATAATATAATATTTATCCATCTTTACCATCCATGGTAACACTTTCCTTTATAGAGGCTACAAAGATACCTTGTCTCGATGTTTTAAGGAAATAAACTTAATGACCAATAAAGATCACAACAATATTCTTGGCATCCAAATTTGTAGCCAATTCTTGATAGAGCAACTATTCAGACAAGGTGTGGGCTAGCAATTTACATGATTGACTATTCTAGTCGTATCATTTGTTGATTAGGACATACATCTCCACTTCAATAGGAACAATAGAATCATTTATCATACTTAGACTAGAAACAAACATGTACCATATCATATCAAGTTATCAATATTTTTGTTTTTGTTGCACATTCTACCATTTGCCTTATCTCTTGGGGGTAACCCTCCTACTATTATATCCAATCAATTAAACCATTACTATCCTAAGAAAGGACATCCTATCATACCATTTTACCATTCCATTCCTACTCGACCAAACATGTTTTGAATCCTATCAACCTAGCCTATTTGACCTTGGTTCATCCATTGGTTTCATGTTTTCAACATACAAAATCAGATTAGTTTTAATAGTTATTTCAAGCATTTTAGATATAGATAGTATCTTGGAGTAGTATGATAGAAGTTTTGGAAGTTGCATCATTCATTTTTTATTCCTTTCTTATCAAGTTTGTTTATGTGAGCCTGATTATATCACCTGCTAGGGCAAATCAATGTTCACCAGTCTTGATACTAATTATATCACATGTCGGGTAAAATTGGTATCATCAATCTATTATTTGTATCCTAGTTATAACTTCTTATGGGAAAACTAGGGGCACTATTTGTTTATTGTGCCTTGACATATCACCTAGCCATTCTTATGTCATACTATGCCATCATACCAACTATGGCTATTTTGTTTGAATTAACTACTACACTAGTCAGATTCCTCCACTATGAGGTGAAATACAATGAGATAAATCTATTTTATGACTATGTGGGTCATGTTTGATTCATGTTGAGGTCAGCTCAATCCCCTTTTATCTATGTTCTCATTTTTTTATGAGCAAGATTTCAAGTTATCACGCTCTTACCATTTAGCGATCATCATTTCAAGTTATACAACTCTTTCCATTTTGTGAGCATAATTTCAAGCTATCATGCTTTCACCATTTAATGAACATAATTTCAAGTTATAATGCTCTCACCATTTTACGATCATCATTTCAAGTTCTCACACTCTCGCCATTTTACAAGCATCACTTCAAGTTATAATACTCTCACCATTTTGTGAGATTGGACCTTTTTAGTGTTTCATCATTCTTGATTGAGTTGATATGGTTCAAAAATTCAAAAAAAAATTTGAAAATCATTTAGAAAAACCAAAAACATTGACTACTTCTTTACCTTAAGGATTTTAGGAACCCTCACTAAGTCATAAACAAACCACTTGTTCCTTAATTTCCCTATCTTTTTTGGCCTTTTATCCTATGCTATCACCATTTTATGAGTTCTTCCCTTTTATTCTAACACATCCATCATGTCTTCTATCAATCATCATTTTCTTCCCATTTCTTGGGAGAATTAAATTTAGCTTGAAGTCTTGTTGGATCATCATATCCATAGAACTATGTAGGCAATATCCAATTTTTTAGCACATATGGAGATAGCTGAACCACCCTCTTCCTTTTCTTCTATTCCTCCATCTTGTTTTTTTATTCAGTTTTCACCTAGTTTCTAGGGGAAATGTTTATCATGTTGTTTATACTAACATAGGGATGAACACTTGTTTATTTCTTTATTTATCTTATTTATTTCTTTGTTTTTTTAATTTGTTTATGTGCCTATTTGCTTGCTTTCAACACTGTGGCCTTGATTTAGACTATATGTGTTCATTGGGTGATTCCTTGCACATTATTTTTGAATTTATCCATATTCAAATGTTTACATTGTCATCATGGTTTTTATCATTGGTGCAATTATTTTCCATTGAGTATTAGATATCGAGAGTCAGTCCTTATGAATATTTTGGCCAAGCTCCCATGTTGTTCTATCATGATTCATACTATTAAATACTATATCAAAAATCAACTTTAAGAGGTCTACAACATCAATGCAACATTACCATCTCCTCAACACTGACATTAGCAATAATCCCAATCCAATACCCAATCATATCCAAAATAGAGTAATTAAGTAAAGAAATATTCTCAACCTTTTTTATTTTGGATGAGCATCTCCCTACTAGTAGATTATCCTAATTCATCTTTATCCTCTATATCAACTTATTAATCCTCAACCATTAATCATGTTTTTCATAATCAGGGTATACTACATCAACACTATACACCATCCCATATGCATTCTCAATGACTATATCACCTACTAGGGCAAATCATTATGTTATCACCAATTTTCATTTCTTTTTTATCTATCCTAACTGGGGCAGCTCCATCTTTTCAATGATTAAATTGCCTGCTGGAGTAAATCATTATGTTATCATACCACATTGTCACTATCAGGGCACAATGCTTATAATCACCTTTGGTAAAACCATTGTAAATAATCCCACTTACATTTCTCAATGATTTTGCCTAACTTTGGGTAAATCATTATATTTTCACCCCATTATCTTCATTTATTTGGTCCCCTCATTTCACTTATTCCTTTTGAAGGACCATTTACTGACCCACTTTCCAACTGCTCCTTCGACGGGGAAGATATAGTTCAATCATTACCATTGAAGTTGTAAGCTTAAATAACCATTTTATTCTTTGAAAATATGTTACCATGCTTACATATAGAAATATCTTTCCAAATAGGGGTAAACTGTAGACATGTAACTTTGGCCACTATTGGCTTTGCAGCAGACTATTAGAACAATTCTTACCAATCATCAAACATTTAACCTAAGAATTTATATTAGTATCAAATTTGGCTTCATAACCTTGCATTAAATCAATTTGGCCTATTAAATCAATTAAATAAGGCAAATACATACATTGAATTAATCAAAATAAATGACCAAATGCCTAAAAATAATTAATTAACTTGCACACCCTAATCAAAATCAATTAGCAAGTTAAATCAATTTAAAATCTTAATTAAGTTCACCCATCAGCTAATAAATCAATTACTAAAAAGGAAATTCAAGAGCATCTTAGAACATTCTAGAACACACACATTACCTTTATGAGTTGTCACTTTTGGAAAATATCTAAAAGAATATTCTAGGAATATGCCAAACTCAACCAAAGTTAATAAACTCAACCATGGTCATATTTAACTCATTCCAAGGGATTTGAAATCCTATAAAAGCAAGCCTAGAGCTCTTCATTTAGGGAGCTCAATCAAAGTAGAGTTATAATACAGGAATAGATTCATAAAGATAAAATCCTAGTGTTATAATGTTGAATTTGAGCCAAGCCATATCAATCAAGCCAAGCATTCAATATTGGTACATAGAGGATATGATGCTATCCATATGTCATTGATGAAGACTTCTTATGCATAAGACGAGCAAGACAAATAAAGAAATCATGTGGAGATCTTAAGGAAGGTAAAGATTGTTATTCTTTGCATTTTAGTTGGGTTTTCAATTGTTGTTTATTCATTGAGCTCCTCCTAATAACTAGGATTAGAGATGTTAGTATGTTAGTGTGTTGATTTCATGGTTTTATGGACTAACACTTGATCTAACCTCCTCTCTTTGTCAAATTCCTTGTTCATAAATAAATTATGATTTAATATTTTTAACATGTCTATTATAGAAAAATAGTCTATATTTATACTTTTTGGTGGTTAAGTATAACCACCTAAATTTCTCAATGTTGAAAAGGAGTCAATACCTTCCTTCCTTTATAATGAAGGTGAAGGGTCATGGCCGTGGGTAACTCTTGCCCATAGACTATATATAATGGAGAACCTAAGTCTATAAGATTAAATGATATATCCATTTTCAAAATATAGTCTTCAGACAGTTATTATTTAAAGACATCTTATTATGATAATAGGTGATGACAGAGATATGTAACATGAATCCCAACATGTTTAGAGTCAGTTTGAGAAAATGGGCATGTTACAAGACAAGGTATTTATTCTTTGAAGTATATATTTGATGTCATATTTATACACTTCATAAATCTTGAGAAAATCAAGTGGTTAAAGACTTTGGTAGATATTAATATTTGTTGTCTTTATCATTATAATACTATAGGATGCAAATGATTAAGCTATAACATATCGATAGGAAAAAACAACTTGGTGGGCTAAAAAGAAGATGAAGATGGGACTTGACTCTAAAAAAACCACCTAGGATGAGTTATTTATGTTATTCATGGTAAGGTATTTAACACACTTTTATTTTAATAAAAAGATGACATATTTTAAAAACCTGAAGCAAGGTGAGTTATTAGTAATAAATATTTGGATCAATTTACAAAACTTCTCAGATATGTGTGCTAATATCATAAACATTAGTGTTTCTAAATAATAAATCTCAACATGGATTTATGTCCATAGATTGGTTGTGAGGTGGATGTACATGGACCTAGTTTCATGGATCAAGTATTTGATAAGGTCATTAAGTAGGAGAAAAAGCTAAAATCACTTAAAAAACTTATATACAAGTATCAAAATAAGGTGGCCAAAAATAATTTTTTTAAATAAGAATTGGAAGGATATTGGGATTTTAAAAATAAACTCAACAATTGAAATCCCATATTCAATAATGATTTAAGGACTAATAAACTAGGTAATGGCTTTAAGGAAGGGAACATAGGAGGTAACCAACCTAAAATAAAAATACCATCTGGTGGATGTTTCAATTATGGAGGAGACCACTATGAAAAATATAATCCTCAGTGGAAGATAAATAGTAAATTCAAGAGAACTTCATCATCATCCACACATTAGGGAAATTTTTAATAATGAATCCATGCAACAATTGACAATCATTAAGTTAAGTTTAAAATATACCCAATATAAATTTTAGGTACTTATTTGGGAATTATGTTTTTATTTTTGATGGATACTAGAATTAGTGAGTGATTTATTTATCCTATTTTGATTAATAAACTACCTATGAAAGCTAATCATATGGAAAATACATAGATAATTCAGTATGATAAGTCATCTTAGGTCAAATTAGATAAATACCTTGTAGAATAAAGGTGGAATTGAACCACCTGAAAAAGGATTAAACTTTTAACATTTTGAGTTGCCATCTAGAATGAAAGGGAATAGTAGTAATGGTAGTTATAATGTTAAAGTGAGGAAATTTGAGGATAAAAATAATAGAAAGAAAGGCATAAATTTATGGAATTGGTAAAAATAAATGAGAACATTAATAGTGTAATAAAGTAGGAGAAAAGAGACTCTAAATATAGACATGTTCAAGGAAAGATAGGTTGTTATTTTTTTTTATCCCTTGAAAGTAATAAAAATTATGAGATTTGGGTTTGAATTGTTTTCTATATTATTGTGAATTTATTATACATTTAGCTGAATCTCTTATCTATATTCTTTATGAAAGACGTCAAGAATGGAAAACACATATGTAGTTTGTGAAACCAAGCATTATAGAAATTAATATCATGGTTCATTCCTAAATCTTTGTTTTGTAATAAATGGTTGAATTTGTACATTCAATACCAAATATGAGTGCATATTATTTATTAAAATATATTTGGAAAAATTAGGTTATTTATTTGAAAAATTGTATATGATCCTTATTTACCAAATAGTGAAGTTTTTTGAAAGTAAAATGATTTATCTTTTGGTATGCTACCCCTATGAACTTAGGGATAAAATTTTTCTCACCCACAAGTTCATAATGATATAAATATCTTATAAAAACCCTTGATCAATGTAGATTTTTTCCTTTTATAACACTTATATTTATCAAGAATCATAGAGTTTAGGTTATGATTTAATATTTATAGCAAGTATGATATAGAAAAATAGTCTATATTTAAACCTATAGGTGGTTATAGTAACCATATATAGGCTTAAATATTGGAAAAGGTAGTTTATAAGATTAAATAATAGATATATTTACAAAATATATTCTGGATATAACTATTTTTTAAAGAGATATTATTCTACTAAGAGGCAATGAAATAAGATTGTAACATGAATTTCAACATATTTAAATTCACCTTAAGAAAATGTTCATGTTACAAGATTGGGTAATTGAAGCATATGATTTTAGTACATATTTATACACATTCTCTTTTTTTATAAAATCAAATGGACAAATATTATTTAAATATTAATATGTACTCTCATTATAATCAAAATAATATAAGATGCAAGTGATCAGGCTGTAGTGTATCAATAGAAAGCTCTAGTTTTTAGTAATAATCATCTAGATTGGAATGTATACTAGTAAGGTATAATTTAAATTAAGAGAATATAAAAATAAAAAAAATACAATAAATAAAAATAAGTATTACCACAACTACCTTGACCATTTACTAATAACATGTACATTATCGTAATGTATTAGTAACTTTTTTTATTGAATGGACTTGTGGACAATAAAGTAGAAGTATCTATTTTATTTGTGTGTTGAGATGTTTATAAAACTTCAAATGTTATACCTCTATAATATTTTAAGGCATTTAGATGGATTTATAGGATATGATGTATTAAATTCATTTATATTAGATATACATAATAACATGCAACCAAAATAATAGTATGCCTCTTATTTTAGTATCAAAGTGTCCATGAAACCTTGAGATATATTGAATTTAAAAATATATATCAAAGTTTATTTGATTATTATGATTTAATATTTATAGCAAGTATGATATAGAAAAATAGTCTATATTTAAACCTATAGGTGGTTATAGTAACCATATATAGGCTTAAATATTGGAAAAGGTAGTTTATAAGATTAAATAATAGATATATTTACAAAATATAGTCTGGATATAACTATTTTTTAAAGAGATATTATTCTACTAAGAGGCAATGAAATAAGATTGTAACATGAATTTCAACATATTTAAATTCACCTTAAGAAAATGTTCATGTTACAAGATTGGGTAATTGAAGCATATGATTTTAGTACATATTTATACACATTCTCTTTTTTTATAAAATCAAATGGACAAATATTATTTAAATATTAATATGTACTCTCATTATAATCAAAATAATATAAGATGCAAGTGATCAGGCTGTAGTGTATCAATAGAAAGCTCTAGTTTTTAGTAATAATCATCTAGATTGGAATGTATACTAGTAAGGTATAATTTAAATTAAGAGAATATAAAAATAAAAAAAATACAATAAATAAAAATAAGTATTACCACAACTACCTTGACCATTTACTAATAACATGTACATTATCGTAATGTATTAGTAACTTTTTTTATTGAATGGACTTGTGGACAATAAAGTAGAAGTATCTATTTTATTTGTGTGTTGAGATGTTTATAAAACTTCAAATGTTATACCTCTATAATATTTTAAGGCATTTAGATGGATTTATAGGATATGATGTATTAAATTCATTTATATTAGATATACATAATAACATGCAACCAAAATAATAGTATGCCTCTTATTTTAGTATCAAAGTGTCCATGAAACCTTGAGATATATTGAATTTAAAAATATATATCAAAGTTTATTTGATTATCCTGGAACTACTAGATATTGTATTATGATATTTATTATGTTATTGTATAAATATGTTTCCTTGACGTATATGCATAATGATCATCTAAACAAGAATGATGAGGT
Source organism: Torreya grandis (assembly GCA_037957365.1). NCBI lineage: Eukaryota > Viridiplantae > Streptophyta > Pinopsida > Cupressales > Taxaceae > Torreya > Torreya grandis. The sequence goes on from JARHVA010007349.1 coordinate 498,614, forward strand.
AGTTATTTTACTTCTTCCAATTTATAAGTCATGTATGAATAACTTTCAAATCAATTTTATTTTGATTGGAGTTATTTAGACTATTATGATGGATTGTTTATGAGTGTTGATGTGCAAATAGACTCTCTTGCATTAAGGGATGATGAGTGATAGGTATGGATCCTTTTAATGAGTAATTTATCATTAGTTAATGTGAAGTATAATGATTTTTATGTATTATAGTAGAGATTATTATTGTATCAAGCTATGAGCAAGCTTCATTTTAAGTCTAAAAACTATAATGAAAATATTTGGACAAAGAAATGTTATAGGTGTATACATTATATGTTAACTATATTATCTATTTTACATGCATATATGATGTCATATTATATATAAGATGTATTTCATGGTATGTATGACTAATAAATGTGATGTTTATTATACTACACATTAATCTAGATGAGCTCTTGATGTTTGCATCACCATTATCTACCCCTTCTTGAATGGAAGGACCACTCCTAGTAGGGAGTTGCATGGGATATCGATGGTCTACAGTTGGATATAAAGAACCTAGATGATTAACTCCCTCTCTACATTAATATATGAACCTTTTCTAAGATATAATCATGGATATTATCCTAATTTTAAGATATTTTTTAATTAAATATTTATTGTACCATTGTATTATTGTACTTTGATATTATTATATTTACTTGGCTCGAACAACAATGGTTATTTAGGAAATAATTTTTATCATAATTTGGCATATTGTGCCAGAGTAGTGGATGTATATTTGATGTTATTTGGGAGTTCAATTTTTGATGAGCATTACCTTTATTTCAAGGTTATGAATTTTTCCATACTTTTATTACTTTTTCACTATTGTAACCCCGTTTAGGAGCTAAAATGGAAGTTGATTATCTAATTAAAATAATGGATAAGTTGGTATATTGCACTTATTATAATTATATAAATTTCAATTATTAATATTAAATATATATGGTGTGAAAATTTGAAGATTATTATGTTAGTTAACTTAGTGGTTAATGTGGATAGTTAATCTTTATTAATTAAAAAAATGTGAAATTTTCATTAGTTGAACTTGGTGTCATTATAACAATGTATGTAACCTATGTAATGGATGGTATGTAAGTTTCATGTCTAGATATAAGTATCAATGAAGAATATAATAATAACCATCATTGGAGGATAACTAAATACTACTAAGTAGTAAAAGTACATTATATGGTTCATGGCACCACTTTATCTTATCAAGATTAATAAGTAGAACAAGATCAATATTTAGTGTCACACATAAATCCAAGGGCCACATACAAAGGACATAAATATATTGCAATAAATAAGAGGAAGGAACACATATAATGGACATAAATATTTTACAAATAAGGGACATAAATATGTTGCATCAAATGGGGTAAAAGGGTACATAGATTAGACAATAAAAAATTATCACATCAGGCAACAGAGTAACAACATCGATGAAGCATAAAAAAAATAAAGACTAGTCTAAACCATCAATATGTATCAATTTTATAGTATAACATAATAACATATCCATGTATCATTATGTAAGATATAAGTAATTGTAAATACATGTGTAAAAAATATAGATACCTAAACATGATAGAGAGGTCATAAAAAGATATAACCTTTTATAGTGAACCATGTGGAATAAGATGTCCCTAATATTTGCATGGTCATTGGGTAGATGAAATTCCATCATATATATGACCATGTGTAACCTGTATGTCCTACATCACACTCATATACCATAAACTTCATGTGAGTATGAAAATAACATTCCATATAACAAACATGTGATAACTAACATATGTAAATAGTGTAATCTATTAATCATGTCATGCCCAGGTCTTGATTTTGATTTTTTATATATTTTGAATGTTTTTATATTTTATTAAATTATTTTATTTTTTGTTTTTTTAAAATAGTTGAACTTGAAAAGTCCTACCCAATGATCACATCAATGGGAGGATAATGGGGATTGCATATATTGAACAATGTAAGAGCCATATGTATTCAATGAAAGGTACCAAATGTAGGTGTATCATAATTTGATAATAAATCACATGTTGTGAAATAACTATTATGATAACTATTATAGATTATTGTGTATTATGGAAAGATTTATAAATTTGAGGATTGTATGGCTTCCACTATATATTAAGATAATGTCTCACTACATGTGTTCATTGTGAAACACATTTAATTATCTATGGTACTAACTGAGAATGTTATGTTGTAAGATATGATGGCCTATATAAGACATAAAAAACTCTATGATATGATTGGGTGTTGAATAGATATTTTTATAGTTGACCCAAATACCCTTTGAAAAACTAGGCATATATAAATATATTAAATATGTGTTGTCACTATATCTCTATCTTTATCATGTATGGGTGTATCAACTAATTGTAGTGGTTGAGGAGGTAAAGGAGGAGATACCGATGGTTGTAGAGGGTATTCATATTATACACTTATAACTATGACTACCTTTTTTTAGAGTATGTAATTGAAACATAGATGCACTTTAAATGGTATTGCATGAATATTTTGAATCGAAGGATCTCCTAAGAACATGTCAAATATCCCATTACTTTTTAGAACTAACAATGTAGTGAATAGTATATTGGAGCCTAGATGAATATGTAGAACTATATGTCTAAGGGTATTATAGTTTTATCCATTGAAACCCTTAACATTTATTGATGTATCATGTATATCATCTTATGTATATCCAAGGGATTTAAGGAGTGTCATTTACACATTTTCTAAGTTGACCCATTATAGATCATGACACTATGTATGGGTTTCTCATTTATATAAGATAATATTAATATTGAAATAAAATTTGAGTCATCATTGATGATTTCAATATTATAAAATGTGATTATATGGTGATATGGTGAAGTGTCAATAAGTGTACCAAAAATCATGTATATTAGGTGATCATATGCCACAGGTGGAGGATGCATATTATATAAATACTATACTTTCAAAATATATTTATCCTTGTCATCTCATGCTTTGAAAATGGTTCATTTAATATTTTACACTTATTATTTATAGTTTTATTTGGTCTAGAATCCTTTATATGGGTGTTTGTTGACAAGTTTGATCTCACAGGTCAAACTATCACCCCTACCATTTGAAACTCTATTTATTATGGTGTTTTCCATATTAATTGGTATGTTGGTATTTTAGTGTCGTTGAAGTAATCATCCATATCCTTGATTACTAGAGTTAAAATTAGTTGTGATGAATTAAGGCATTGATCATCATGGTCATTTATTAGGATTTATGCCAAGAATGTTTAATAATGACTTTAAAGAGATAAATTTTTAATAAAAGAAAGAAACAATATTACCTTTCATAGAGAAAACCAAAAATGAGACAAATATTTTTACAGTGAGAAATCAAACATCTCAAAGAAAAAACCTATGTGATCTTATTATAATTTTTGCAACCAAAATCTCCAACAAGTATAATATTGAATCAAGAGCACAAGATAAGAAGAGAGATAGCTAGAGATTCTAGTGAGAAAAATAAGAGAGGAAGAGATATTTTGTAGAGATAAAAAAATAAAATGGTAGTTATACAATACCTCATTATGACCTTACAATCCCTCCAAGTGTGTGCTATTTGTATCCTAATCTCTTACAACAAGATATAAGTGTGTGCCATGTGGAGAAGGGAGAGTTACATGCAAATAACTCTAAATCCAACAAGTGGATTAGAGAGGTGAGTGGCACATCATAAAGGTAGGAACGAAATGTATTTATAAATATAATAAATGCACACATAATTAAAATTTAGGATGAGCTTATAAACCTATGGAAGGACCCAAATTAAGAGTAATTCTCCAACACTCTCCCTTAAACTTAAAATTAAGGTTACAAGTAGAAAAAAATTTTAAAAACAAGGAATGGAGTTGAGATTACATAATACTCCCCCTTAATATAAACTTCCTTCAAGAGGAATTACAAATGATTAGAGAAAAAAAAAGAGAAGGTACCATAAGAAGCTATAAGGAAAAAAGTGTTATCACCAAGAATCTTCAAGAATCCTTTTCGGATAAGGTGATCAATCCACCATAGAACAAAGACCAATAAAAAAGAGTAATGATACATAAAACTACAAAAAAATTAAGATAACACCAATATTTCAAGTTAAATAACTCTTATACCAAAAAATACAATCTACATACATAATGTAATAAAAGTATATGTAAAACAAAGGCAAATGGAGTAAAGAAAACTTATATCATAAAGTGAGATAAACCTGCACCAAAATAAGTTAGTCAAAAAACTCTAAATAAAACATATATCATTTACAACAAAAAGAAAGGATTGATTACAAGATTTATTTTAATCAAAATGAAGACAAAGAAGATGTGTCACTTATAAAAGATATTCTTCTTGAAGAATTAGAAGAATTATCACAAGAATACATATCAAAGTCTCTATAAGATTCATTTTCTTTAAGAATACAAAAAAAATTACCCATAAAGGTAGGACATTTAATCATTTTCCAATAATGTAATGCATCATGCATGGATTTACCACAATATTTTTATGGATGCAATTACCAATAGTGAGATATATGATGCCCATGTTTTTCACAATGTACACAAGGTTTATAAATTTTAACTAAAGAGTGTGCATTAGAAGCATGATAATAAAAAAGGATTGCATTATAAGTCCTTTGATGTGGAGGACAATAATATTTTGAATTTACATTAGAAGCATGAGAATCATTAAAACTAAAACCTTTACATTTTACATTATAAGTAGGCATAAGAGGTTCAAGAATATTGTCTTAGCACTTACAAAGTGCATCACTTGAATAAACCATATTGTACATCATTTTTAAGACAAGATTGATAAAGGAGGTGTTCAAAGAAGTTTTAGGTATATTAGAATCAATAGACCCATTATCATTTGCAAAAGACATCAATTGTTTATTTAGAACATTAGTAGAAGATTGCATATTATCCATTTTATTTTGAAAATCATTTTGAAGTGCATTAATTGAATTATACAAAATAGTAATAGTAGCATTTTGAATTGCAATTTGTTCTTTAAGAGCAAAAATTTATTCATTTTGAAGAGTTTTTTTAGAGATTGAAAAAATGACCAATTTAAAATTAACAAAACGACACAATATAAATGTCACTAGTATTGAAATAAAATCAATGACAAAAAATTTTAATTGATCTAAAGAACATTTGAAAAAAATCATCTTTAATGAATTTCTAAAAAAATACTCAAAATTTTAAACTAAAATGATTGTTTAGAAAAAAAAGTTAAAAATTTAATTTTGTAAATATATGTCTTCACCAAAACACCAAAATTTATAACAATTTAAACTAAATGTAAAAAAAACTTACATTTATTAAATTGAAAATAAATGTTTATTAATTTGAAAACAAATTAAGTTCTCAAGAATTATGTATATAAATTCTCATCCTATGAGAACAATCTTTTTGATTTTGAAAAAAGATTCTATTTTTTTAAGAAAACAAAACTTATTTCATTTTTTGCATTTATAAAACCATGCACTTTTTGTTGTCTTTTGTTTTATAAAATAAACCTTTTAAATTTGAAAATAATTTTTTCTTTTGGATGTTTTTATTGAATTAAACCAATGACATGAAAAGGCCTTAAATAATTTTTTGTTTTCAAGGAAAAAAACAAGACAAAAGATTCCCTTTTTGATTTGAGTGTTTTGTTTTATATCAAAACAAATTATGAAGGGAATAAATACGTAGCATAACATAATCAAAAGCAAAAAAATTGTATGAATGAGTTTGCCACATAACATGTATGAAAGTTTATTTTTATTTTTTAATAATGAAAACTCAAATCATTTAATTATTCTCATAGGTTTTGTCTTTAAATGAGATTCAATAAAAAATAGTTTTGTTTTGAGATTATTATAGAAAGTTAAAGTATTACCAAAAAGAAATAAGTGGTTATTTTTTATGAAATTCCATAAAATTATTGGTAAAACTATTACGCATAAAAAAATGATTAAAAATTAATTAAAGAGAATAAAAAAATATGTTTTTAAAGTTATATTACTTAGTGAAGGACATTTGTGTGAATGGAAGGCAATTAAGCACTAAGCAAAAAATTAGTAAAGGCTATGACTGGTTTTAAATAAAATGATAACTCATACTAAAACATTGTCATAAAAAATATAGGAAGTGAAGATCAGTACATTTAAATGCAACATATAAGAGAACAAGAATACAAAAGCATACAACACAAACAAATGAAAATTTTTTTTGTTAAGATGTGACACAGTTAATCTAGCACTGAATAAAAGAGCAGTCAGAGAAAAAAGATCAATGCTAAAAAAATAACAAAGTTATTCTAAACTAACATAAACTTGATAAAAGTATTATAAATAATATAATATGCAAGAAAAAGTGGACAACAATACTAAAAACTTTACATGAAAGCATGAGTTTCACAAGGTGACTGTGCAAAAAAATTTATTTTATTTTTAATAATAGTTTTATTGAAATGTTTCAAAAGACAAAATGTAAAGGTTTTAAAAAAAATGCATACAAATAGAAAGGAGACATTAAACACATATAGAGGGGGAAAAAGGCTTAGAACACCAATAGAAACAAGATTAAGTAACTTATAAAGCAATATTAGCAGGCATAAAAAATTGCTTAAGAATATTTAATGAGAGAGGAAAAAAGAATGTTAGAAGGATAAAAATACATTTTTTCAACCTCCTATTGGGACCAACATACCCCATTTTTTGAATTGGGACCCTTGAGAAACCCTCAGAATAAAACATGAAAATTTTAGCTTATCAATATCTTTTATATAATTTAAAGATCATCCACTTTGTCAAGAAACAAGCATATATGGTTTTGATTTGCTTTATCTTGACTAACCTTGCTAATGATTTTTTTTTGAATATAAGTGCAGGTTCCATGGCATGCATCCTTGAGAATCCTACATTCCAAAACCCTAAAAAACTCTCTGTTTAAATTTGAATAAAGGTGGGAACCTAAATTGGCGAGAATCATTTTTATAGACTTAGATATAAGATTCATATCTAAGGATTAGTCATGTTTCTTAACATGACCTAACTAACAAACTCAACCCCCTTCATTATTTTCCCTTTTTTAGGTTCCTTATGGCCTAATCAAATGTCGTTGTGTAGGGTCCTTTTACATTCCCCAACTTAGCCTAGGACCTTAATACTAAGGCCTTGATGTATTAATTAATACCATCATAACTTTAGTATTAATGCCTTAACCCCTAAGTTTTTATTACCTCCATGGTCCTAACATTAATTTTTTCACACTTTTTAGGATCCTTGACTGTCACTTTATCATGATATTTGCTCGAATGAAGTGAAGATAACCAAGAACTTTATTTTAAATAGCCTGTATCTTGTATAATTTGATGATCTACACTTACTCATAGGGACTTGATCTAATGAAGCAAGACATAGTCAAAAATTCAAAAGGATACAGGGAGCCTAAAAGATGGACACATGGTGCCATTACATGCAAGGACTAAAAGGAAGAGGGACCCACTTTGATGTGATAGATAGTCAAAAGTGAGTATTTGGATTATGATCAATGGTCATAACTTTATCAGGGCATTTGATCCAACAATGCAAATTAATGCTAAAACCTTGGGAAGCCCCACACAAATACCAAGTGGCATCCTCACATTTAACCCTAAAAATTTTAACAAACTTAAAATTTACATTCTCATGACCATCATTTAAACATCTAAAAAGACTAACTTGATGACTGCATGATCATCAAATTTAGGTCCATTAAAATCAAAACTTCACTAGATTAAACTTGACATCTATGTGACCATCAATTGACACCCACGAGGATGTATTTGACATTTGTGAGACTATCAAATTTAACCCAATGAAAATATATTGCTTAAGTGTTCAAATAACATCCTTAAACCTTTTTTACTCTAAAATGGCTCACCAAACTGAGGTAAATGTTCAAAATATGCCCAAAATAGAAGCCCTCAGTCTGTATAATGCAAATATATGTAATAAATATACTTAGTCTAAGTCTATGCTTTAAGGATCCACATGGCATTTTTCATAATGGACCTTAAATCACATAATTATCCTATGTAAAATTCATTTCATGTTGAACCTATTTTGAGCATGGTTTGTGACACATGGCATAAATATTTTAGCCAAATGTATTTCATCATGTTTGTTAAACATAACACATACATTAGCCTAGATTGTTTATGCCTTGACCTCCTTTTGAATCATGACTTAGATTTAAACTCCCTAGATTAAGGTTGGTCCTATGTTCAATAAAAATGAAGCAAACTTTAGCTTAATGGAAGTAATCATAAGTCTTAACTTTTAAGAGTGTACAAACTTAATGTTAGATCATGTTTTTAGATCAATAGTCCATGCTTTGTCACTAGGTTTGATCTAATGATGTAAAGGTCCCCATATACTTTTCAAGAAAACCCTGATAACTTTTAAACCTACCACGTGGATAATGATTATTCAACAAGGGACTGACATAAGATTTAGAACATGGGGAAGATGTGTAAGCATGCCAAGTATCATGACCACAAGGCTTAAGTCCTATGAACTAATTAAAATACAAGGGCTTAGATTATGATCAATAGCTCATGCTAATCCAATATTTTGATCTTATAAATCAAAAGGAAGGAGGTATTTTTAAATACCAATGGCTAGTGTTCAAATGAAATTTATGAAAAATATTATGAAAGATTTAGACCAATTTTGCATAAGCTCTATGCAAGAAGAAAAGGATAAAACTAAAGTTCTTGTGGGCTCAAAAACACAAAAGTATAAAGGTAAAGGTCCAAAACCAATCTAGAACATGCATAAGACAAATCTTAGATATCTTCTACCATTAAATCTCTAAACCCTAGAACCTACATAAAGGTGACCCAAATGGATTGAATTTACTACAATTCAATCAAGAGATATCTCAATTGTGTTTCTAAACACAAGAGATATTTCATAAAGATCATCTATAATTTGACATGAATAATTTTCAAGAAATAGAGACCATGGAAGCTAGCAGACAACAATTGAATGAAGAAGCCAAACTTTATTTGATAATAGATAGTGAGGGCTAGGCATATAAGGATATAGAGCTAGACCTAGCCATATTGAACATCTATGTCATTAAGAATTAGTTTGAGCTTTTCTTTATGATAGATGAATTCTAGCTCATCTCAAAGGAAGAGTAGATAAATTCCACCATTGATAGATGACATAGTGACCTGGTTACAATCCAAATGGCCACCCTTAACCATGCCATGGCAAAACTAGAGGTATTACACTACATTGATGTCCTTTCCACCATTTTTTTATTATAGGATTGATGGTGAATGGATTATTAGGGAGGGTAACTCAAAAGAGGTAGCATAAATTTACCCTATTTCTTTTTAAAAATACTACAAGCTCCCCCTTCCCCATGTGGACCTTCCCAAAATGAGATAATGGACCAATAGCCATGACTTAGACACCATCCTAAGACCCTAGCTCCATCAAGGGCCTCACATATTTAGAACCCTTGATGGAAAAATCCCTATCATCTAATTCAGAGAGGGAATTAGATTGATTATGACCTTGTTAAATATATATTTTAGTTCCCCTTTGACCACTTTTGTAAATAAAGTTTGGGTATCATATGTACACTTCCTAGTGGAATAAAAAATTACCCCTCCAATTAAAGATTTGATCAGCATAGTTTTGTCCAAGTAATTCATCACCATTAATAAAAATATGTCCAAATAATTCTACATGATGTCTTACCTACTTGATGACCTTATTGATTTAATCACCTTCCTTGGCATTAGGAATTGGTCCCTAGAAGGTAGGACCATTATCTCACACCACTACTCCAAACTGCAAATCTTCAAATATAGGATTCACATGTAGTTTATCTTTGACTATGTTTTCCCAAAAATATTTAAGGCAATAATAGGTGTCCCCATGCCTAGGATTTACCCCTTGATAAAAAAATTTGTGGAGATGATTGGGGAAATATGGTATCATCCTGATTACATAATCATCAAGATAGAAGGAATCATATCATAACCCTATAGACTACTAGTGTATGTCCCAAATAAGCTTACTAAACTGGAGATTACCTCCTAGCTCATCCTTGGCATTGATAAAGCATGTAAAGAAAAAAGGAAGGGTCTATTTCACCCCTTCCCCTTGGACATTAGGAAAACCCTAATTAGAGATTAGAAGTAGGTGGAAGTTATGGTCACACATAGGAATTAATTTGGCTTTTAGTAGATGAACTCAAAATATGGGATCCAAGGAATAAGGTGGGTGATTATCTAAAGGACAAGAATCTCAATATTGAATATGTACACCAACTAAGTGTCCATGAAACCATATACATTGAAGCCAATAACTATACAGATATATTGGCTAGGGTCTAAGGTCACAACATCAAGCTAGATCATAGATTGGTCAGAGAAAAAAATTCATCTAAAGAAACATGGAAAATGCACCCCTTATAGTACCATTCACTACTTGGGCCATCTAGGATAGCTCATAAACAACCTTAGGCAAAGCAATAGTAGTAATTCAAATAGTAGGTTGAGCTAATTTGAGATGATCAAGGTAAAGGCAAGGTGAAGGTTGGAGAAGTATGATTAGAATAAATACCTATAGAATGACCCTTACCTTCAATCATACAACAAAGGCCACCCTCTTCAATCTGGTACATTGATATAATAGCCTTATAGATAGAATAAACACTTGAGGGTGACCTCAAGGAACTAGTGGAATCTTATGGCTCAAGAGGAGAGGAGGACCCTTCAATAGAGCCTAAATAAGGGAAGAAATTATCCTAGTGGCCTCCCATGAAAATAGGAAGGTAGAATTGAACTTAGTTTAATTAGAATCAAGGAATAAGCCTAGATTAACCTTCACTCATCCCACTAGTTAAGTCAATCTCTTCAGTGATGAATTTCCAATCCATGGACCAATCATTCTTGATTGGTTCATCTATGGAAAATTGAAAAAGATCCCATCTCTCTCCCACTCATGGGCCATAACAAAGGTTTGTATGGATGTACATGATGATGTGAAGCCCTGGATAAAGGGTATATGAAGGAATAGGAAGAGAGAGGAATTATTATCACCAAAGGCTCAAGAGGTAAGAGGATTGATCCTTCAAGAACATTTCCTAGCTCAGGGGCAAAGTTCTTAGAACCTCCCTAGTTCAAAGAACCAATTACCATAATTCATTTCAATCCTGAGATAATAGGCTTAGAGAGAATAAAACTAGGACAACCATGATTGGGATAGAAGAATTCATGTTTCAATAGGTGGAACCTTTTATAGGTTTGACCCCTTTTGTATAAAAACTTTGTGAAGCTACAATATATATAGAAGATGTGGAAATATTGATAGAATCCCATTCACAACAAGCCAAGGTTGGAGTTCAGGGTCTAAAATAAAGGATCCAAAATTTAGAAAGAGATAAGGAGAACTTACGGACTCAAGCAATCCTATCAGTCCCATATGCCATGATCAAGATGATTGATGAGTCATTCTATGGCATGTTTGAGGAATTAAAGTCAATGAAGATAAGGCAAACTATACTAGAGGATAAGGATACATTAGCCAAATACTTAGTACCCAATGGTAGGCCTCAAATGATAAGATTTATTAGCTCTTCAACATTCAATCTAAGAAGCAAATCCCAATATTTGTAACCATAAGTATGGGACATCTAGGCACAATCTTGGGGATTATTATTGATAAGGTTCAAATATTGAGTACATGGTATACCAAGGTAATGAGGTTTCTAAAATATGATAAAGGGCTCATTAATAAAATTGAGAAACTTCTTGAGACCATGCTTGTCAATCCTACACAACCTACTACCCTTAGCCTCATTAGTGATGAATAGTTCAAGCATAGAGCCACTTTGGTGACTCAATAAATCCAAGGGAAAATTAAAGGCTAGTCTGGATAGGGTAATAGAAAAATGTTGGATATGATATTCAATATAGGTGAGAGGATCACCAAAGCTAGAAGAATCAAGGAGGCCTTGGCCAAAATTGATAAGAATTCAATGAGCTAGTAGATCAAGAGGAGTGCATCATTAAGATTATTTTGGATCTTGAGCTAATTGATGAACAACATGAGAGGGCCATGATCATCCTCTAGCAAAAAGTAGGGGCCCCACAAACAAGTTAGAATAATATTCTATTTTAATATAATATAACTGGCATTTTATAGTAGAATATTCCATTATAAAGGCATATGCTAGTTTGTTAGCATATTTGCCTCTAGGTCAGTATGATTTAGGAAATCATGTGTATTATAGAGCTTTTAAGGATAGTTGTCCTTACTTTTATACATCTGTATTTTGTAGTTGATTGGTATGTTGCCTATTCTTCTTATAAAGGCATGTATCACCATTGTGAAAAGGGAGAGATTTTAGAGAAACTTTGTATACTTTAAGTAATTAATAAAATCAATAAATTTTGAAAGGATTGTCCATCTTTGATGTGTTAATTGCTAATATAGCTTTTCTCTCAATTGTTAGTAGAAGTCTTGAATTTGAATAGTATATTTAGATTCTGAATAACATTCTTTAATTAGAGGGTTTATGATTTATGCATATGCTAGATTAGTTGAAAGATATCAGGTTTTGCTTCATTTCATTTTTGATATGTATTCATATGTGCAATAGATATTTGATTATAGTAGTGAATCCCTAAAATTAGACTTAGTTCTTGTGATTTTCAAACATTTTTCTCTAAATTTTACTTGATAGATAGTGAGATTTGAGCTTAGGATATGTTGCATTATATATTTTTTAAATGCATATTTAGTGGCCATTAATACTTTTTCATAATGTTTAGGACTAAAATTAGCAACCACTTATTTATTTTCTGCCCTACCCTTCTCTTTGCCATTTTTACACCATGACCACTTTAGTTTAAGCCACATTATAAATATCTATTTATATTAGTCTATATCTTAAATTAGGAATGAAATTCACTAAGTATCAATAAAGATTCATGAAAAATGGGCCAAGGTGGCTCCCAACCACCAAAATTATATAAATATTATGGAACAATTATCTTACTCTATTGCTATACCACCATAGACAACCAAATTGTCAAAACCTGCAACTCATGCTCTAAATTATATAGGTTCTAGAATGATAAATGTTCTTTAAATAATAAGGGCACCTATGGTATAATTATAAACATCAACACCTCCAAATATTCAAAATTCTCAAAGGACAACATTATAAACTATAGGGATCTGATACCATATTAGGATTTATGCAAAGAATGTTTAATAATGACTTTAAAAAGTGCACAATTTAATAAAAACAAGAAACAATATTACCTCTCATAGAGCAAACCATGAACAAGACAAAGATTTTTAAAGTGGGAAACCAAACATATCAAATAAAAACCTAACTAATCATATTAAAAGGTTTGTAACTAAAAAATCCAACAAGTACAAGATTGAATCAAGAGCACAAGAGAAGAAGAGAGAGATCTAGAGATTCTATTAAGAAAAATAAGAGGGGAAGAGATATTTTATAGAGATAGAGGAGGAAAATGAGAGTTACATATGACCCCATTATGACCTTACAAGCCCTTTGAGTGTGTGTCACTTATGTCCTAATCCCTTACAAAGACATAAAAGTGTGTGCCATGTGGAGAAGGGAGAGTTATATGCAAGTAACTCTAAATACAAGAAGTGGATTAGAGAGATGAGTGACACCTCATAAAGGTAGAAATAAAATCCATTTAAAAATATAATAAATTAACACATAATTAATACTTAGGATAAGCTTATAAACCTAGTGAAGGATCCAAATTAAGGTTAATTCTCCAACATTATTTGATTGTCTAGCTACCTTTGTGACTAGTTTTAGATTATGTCACGAGGTGAAAAGAGTATAGAAAATCCTAAGAGAAATAATGGCATGTTTAAAAGTCATATCACACTATATAATTGATATAAGTAGTTGGTGACATGTTTGACTAACTTCATGACCTAGTTTACTACCTTTTGGGTCATTTTATGGTTGAATGCAATTGATAGTCTAATTCTAGAATAAGAACATAGTTTATTTTTTTAGGCATGAAAAGTAATATTTATACATTTTTAATCAATTTCATAAGATTTCTTAGGTGATTTTGGTAGATTTAGTGCCAAAGGGCTTATCTTAAGGCCATTTAAACAATTATTCAAGGTAAAATTAAGATTCAGTCATTATCAAGACCTTATTTGTCTATGACAAGGTCAACAATATTTGGAAGAGGATTTAGGCCTCAAAATGAGTAAAATCGATTTATCTCTCATATCAACCTCCTTGGTAGCTTTAAAAAAGCCATCATTTTTTATTATCAAGGCTAGGGGGGAAAGAGAGAATTGGGATTTAAAACTTTGGAAATTGTTAGGGGTCCAAGTAAGAATGAAATAAGTGTATTTTTTTCATATTGGTGTCATTTTTATGAAAAATCACTAAGAGTGACAATAGGTCACTATGGCCTATTCATCTAAGAGGGGTTTATTCTTGCACATGTTTATCCATTTTAGAAATTGATGAAGAGGAACGATTTTTAGGGTTGTTTTCATAGGTTATGTATCTCCTTTTCATGGTGGTTTCATAAATGAACTCATCTCTTTGAGGTGCCTTCACTTAGAAGAAGAAGGTCTTGGTGCATAAGTTATTTCATTGGATCCTGATATAAGTTCCTATCTCCTTTACATGATAGTCATTATTAGACGTTTCTAGTTATTTTTCACTCTTAGGATCTCACTCATTTTCATGTAATTAATTATTCTTATTTGAGATGTGTCTTTTATCTATCTTCATAAGGAGTTTACTCTTTGGAGGCATAATTTGTGTATAAATAGTCCATTGTATGTTTGATTATCAAAATAGACTCAATAACCAATGATACATCATGATGTGAGGTTATGAGCTGGCATTTCACCATTAGAAGCTGAGAGGTTCAATAGAAGAGTCCAAATGCACACTTTTCCATTGAGAGATAGTTGTTTCATGTAGTCTTGTACAAATTTTAAGAGTGTTTGGAAGATGCCCATTGCTCATAGAAATACCTAACACACTTTTCCATGCATTCACATAATATTTACTACTTCATTACCATCACCCAAGTGGTTTATAATTGACAAAATGCTCTAGACCATACACAAACCTTTTGCATTGCTAGATTGTGTATGTAGTTCATAAAATATTAGTAGGTGAGTTTGAGGTGATGTGATGCATTGTCATATGATTTTGTAGGCCATCAAAACATTGATAGTAGGTGTAAAGTCCTTTGACAAGTTTTGAATGGTCTGAAACTTAGGAATGGTTGTTTGTAGTATTAAATAGTCAAATGGCTTAGGCTTATAGATCCTCATTGTTAAATCTAATCAATATCAAATCAACACAAAAACAAATCTAGATAGTGGAAACTAACTTCAAATAGACATAGATAGGATATGAACCTTTGAAGAGATACTAGGTCACTTACAAAGTCATTAACATAACCAAGAAACTAAATGACAGTCTAAAAACCATCTACACCACTATGTATGGATTGTGCACTTGATTTTGAGAGACAAATGAGGTTGAGAGTGCCATGAGAAAAAAATTAGACCCTATAAATTATTAATTTAACTCCTTTAGTTTGGATATCTTAAAATTTAATGGCAATAGAGTAAACTCAATCTTTAAAACACTTAATATAGTCAATGACTGAAAAAGATCACTTATAGATTACTCCAATAATAGGCTCATGCTAATCCTAAAAGTGAAATACAAGGAGGAGAAAAGGTGTTTAAAAGTGTTGAGAACCTAATTTAGATTTAAATTAGTTCATGGACCATTTGAAGATCATAGGTAGGAGTGAGGTCAAACAAATAGTTAACGGTCTTAATGATACCTATAAACCACCTAGAGTACTTTAAGTGAGAAAGGACAAGAGGTACAGATTGCTGATATATTTTTTGAAAGAGGACTAGAATAAATTTTAGTGATATTGAAAGAGAGGGCTTAAATCTAAAAAACACAGTCAAGACCTTCTAAAAGCACCTATAGCTAACTAATGAGGGTTAGTTCATTGTTAGACCTAAAGGGAGGTAAAATAGTGTTTTAAACCTAATTTAAGAATTTATCCTAGTTTAATAGAATTTATATGTCTATTGGTGTGAGTAATAGGTCTCAAACCTAAATTATATAGTCAAACACTCTACTACACACCTATAGGTGGATAACTAGACAATTGGTCCAATTTCAAGTTAAAGAAAGGGAAGAACATGTATGAGAAAAGGGTTTTAAACCTATTTGGAACTTCAGTCAAGATTCAAGGTTATTTTAAATTCAATAATGAGATAATTGATGTAAGAGTGAGTTTCAAACTCCATACTTAGTTTATACCTAATGTTAGGACACACACACATAGGCTATAGCTAGTCATGAGGTATGGACAGATGTTTTGAGGGTTATATAGGTAATAGATGTTATAAATGAGTTTTAAGGGCCATTATATAAGGAATTTAATCTATTAAATTAGATATATATGTCCCTAAGAATCATATACCAAGTCATAAAATATTGTCAAGATGCACAGTTTGCTAACATTGTTATCTAGTGACTTGAAGGTTCCACTTAAGTAGGGTGAAAACATGTTATTCACCAAAACTTTGATTATAAATTAGTGGTATAATATATATATATATATATATATATATATATATATATATATATATATATATATATATATATATATATATAAAATATCTACAT
Source organism: Torreya grandis (assembly GCA_037957365.1). Lineage (NCBI taxonomy): Eukaryota > Viridiplantae > Streptophyta > Pinopsida > Cupressales > Taxaceae > Torreya > Torreya grandis. The sequence goes on from JARHVA010007349.1 coordinate 515,463, forward strand.
CAAGTTTCATATGGTAATATAATGAGATAAACACTCAGAACTAACCAATAGGGTTAATAATGTCTACTTGCATACAAACCCTCAATGGTGAAACTCAGTGTTTTAGATCTGTATGAGAGGTAAATGCTAATAGATAATAATAAAAATAAATAATTTAATGTATTATTAAATATATGTTTAATAACTTTTTTTTATGATAAAATGATTTTTAAGGTCTTAAACCCAAGATGACCTTCCTCGCATTAACATAGTCAATAGACCTAGCCAGTCATGGGAGAATTTGGTGTTTTGAGAGCTATATACGCATGATCAAGATTTTAAATTTGTTAAATGTGGTTATAATGAGTTTAAAAATTCATCCATTTCAAATTAAAATTCATATAAATATGGTAAATGCCCTTTATTTTATCTCATATTTGGCCCACTTTTTTGGCAAGGGGTAGTCTTGAGACGAAGGGGCATGTTCATGGTCTACGCACAACATAAGCTTTGAAAAATTCATGAAGAGCCATAATGGAAGTTAATATTCATATTAAATTTTTACATAAACTCTTAATATTCATCAACAATTATTTTTTAAATCAAATTCCCTTGAGGTCTATCAAGAAGGTAACAAGTCCATAACCCCATGTACCCTGACCAGTGTACCATGAGCATATAGTGGGGTAAAAATGACTACTAAAGCATTTATAATGATAAAAATTATGTTTCATAAGTTTATAAACATTTAAAAATATTAATATATGGTTTTTAGACCCAAAAAACAAAGTAAACCTCTCTCAAAGCTTAAGAATGCTAAACAACTCACCCGAGGAGTAAATTTACATACTCATACCATATATCACACTTTCTATGGGGAGATAAAGCATTTTGAATAGATGAGGAGGTTATTAAATAAGTTTATATAAGTTTAATTTGATAATTTAGAGGTTTATTCTTTATGAAAAATCATTAATACCCCAAATATATCTTAAAACTTTCTTAAACCCTGATAATGACCAGTCATGGAAAAAAGACCTCAAATGCATATATAATGACCCAGTTTGATCCTAAAATGTCTTGGATGTTATTGAAGAATCCAAGGAGGTTATAAAAATTTTATTTTATTTTTAAATAATTTTAGATCATTTGCCTACATAATTTTTTTCTGAGTGGACTTTGTATACACATAGTATTTTCAAACTTTTATCACTTACTGACACTTTGTATCTTACAGGAACCTATCGAGTCTCAATCTCTCTAAGTCATGCCTTAAGGGGTGAATCAAGAAAGGTGTGGGTAGACCATTGGTGATTTTTAATATTTTTTTCCTTTTTCCACCTTCTATATACTTATCTCCTAAAACCATTTACCCTAAGCTTAATCTTCTTAGTTGTACCCATTCCAAACATTTGTCACATATTTATCCTCTTATTCCTTGCCTCATACCCCTTTTTATAGTTGTTTATACTATGTTGATTTGGTCAACCTTGTAAAATATTTATCCTTTTATTACTATACAAGGTTGACTAGGTCAACCCTATACTAATTTGGGGTATTTTTCACTTTAGAGCTTATTATCCCTTTGACTGACATAGCTCAAGACCTAGTGAATTATATCCCAAAAACATACAAGGTCAACTGGGTTGACCCTATACAACTGACATATTCAAAAGGATTTAGGGTAAAATCTACCTATATTTACAAGTTAATTTCCAAACATTTGAGAATAGAGAAGTGAAGGCAAATAATTGCATATGAACATCTGCTTATTAACCATTCTACTTGAGGATTAAAGCTTAGGGTTTCATAATTTATTTGGAGATAAAAATCTTATCTTGTGGATAAGTATTATTGATGTATAGATAGTTTGTGTATCATAGAGCTTATTTGTCTTTGTTATCCTTACATACCATAATAATCTCTTGTGAAACACCTTGGCCAAGGAAAATATTGAGGCTCAATGGTTTCATCTTCAAAGGTAAGTATTCCTAACTTTATTTCTCCTTTATAAGAATAGATAGATAATGTAGTTGTGTTTCTCTTCCATGCATTAGGATTTCATATACATTGATGTGAGTATATTTATTCTATGCATGTTTAGTTTAGTTTTTTTTTCTAACCCCCACATTGTACCACAAGCTTTGGTGAGAAATATATTAGATTTTCTTTCTTATTACTAGACATAAGTGAAATATAAAACCTAGGACCCCCTTAGGGTTATTACATGAGTTTTTTAGTCTAGATTCTTTGTAACCCTCTTTAGCATAGTGTAATATGATAAGTGATCCCATAATTAGGTACAGAAGATCCCTATCTTGGTCATGTTATTGATTAACAAATGTACTCTCAATCAAAAGTGTAGGTACTCTCTATCTCCTCTAAGCCAAGATTGATTTATAGACATGATGCATTTTTGATTACATACATTCTAGTGAAACCAATGTGAGCTAACCTTTGAAATATGTTTTCATGTATTTCATTAATTTTATCATATATTTTCCACACTAAGTTGACTATATCAACCTATCTCTAATTTTTGTGCACATGTTTTTAGGTACAAGCTACTGGATTGACCCAATTGACCCTGTACAAGTTTTTAGCTTTCTAGACTTCTAGTCCAGACTAATGGATCGACCTAGTTGACCTAGTATAGTTTTTAGACTTTTATATATCCTATTCATCATACTAGGTCAACCCAATCAATCTTTTATATTATAGACACTAAACAATAGGTTCTTGTAGAGCTTGATCAACCTAATTAACCCAGTTAGTAGGTTTTGCAAGAATTCCATAAGGTTTTATGATAGTAATCTTCCTTCTCTACATATTTGATCTACTAAGGTTCTTTTTTATCCTTATATCTCTTTATTTACAACATTTCCTTTCATTATTTTCAATCTTTAAAATTTCCCTTATACAGTCAACTAGATCGACCCTATCGACCCAATTCTATATCATGTGTGCCATCTGGATAACTAGGTCAACTCTATCGACCCTATTCAATTTTAGACCTTGAATATATAGTACATAATTGACCCTATTATATATCATGTGCATAATTTTTTAATTACATTGACATTGTACCTTATTTTATATTTTAAATTAACCTTTGTGTTCTAGTAATTATCTCACACTTTCACTTCTTGTTGCATGCATGCTTAGAATATATCACATAGTCTAATTAGGTGGATTTTGAATTAACCATTTAGTTTCACTATTTTTTATTTTATGCACATGACCAAATCACAAAATCTTAAACAAGAATTTTAACATTTGACTACCCAAAGCCAAACTAATTAGAATTCATCACCATGGGGGAAGCCGAATTGATGTTCTAGTTAAGTATAAAGCATGGTTAATGGTATATTTTAGATATTCACCCAAAAAAATTATCAATATAGTGTGTGAAGTGAGGGGGTAGGCCCTAATACCAATCTTGTATCACTACCACAATAGATCCTTTTCAGTCGAAACTACCTATAACTATCCTTAGATTAATTTCTAGTTCCTTACTTATAGCCAACTTCCCATCATATTTAGAAACATATCCTAATAATATTATAAATATTTAGGTTTAAAATTTATCTAGTTATTCACTTTCTAATTTTATTTCTTTCTCTTTAATCAATTGTATTTTGTATTGCAAAAATTTTCATTAGCCAGTGTTGGTGCAAGGTTTTATGTTGTGTGCCTTTATTGGATTGGCCAGTGTTAATCCAATTAATTTTTTGTTTACCTTTAGTTATTAATTTTCAAATTAATTTCCAAAATTATCTTGTTTCAATTCACAATCTATTATAGGCTTTCTAATTTTCCCTATCTACTGTACTAGGTCAAACCCATTGAGCCTGTACATATTTCTAGCCTCTATTCACTATACAAGATCGACCCAGTCGACCCTATATTATTTACAAACCTTGTTCACTCTTTTATAGATTTTTTTAACTATATGGATCATCTTAATTAAACTTATACTATTTAAAGACCCTATTTCTATGCTAGGTTAACCCAATCAACCTTGTACTATTTTTGTCACTTCCTATCTCTTTGTTATTTTTTGTATCTCTTTCCTTGTGTGGTTATATAGTCTTATCTCATCATGATAAAATATTTTCATCCTTATCTTAGTCAATAACCTTACATAACTAATTATTTTTATAATGAACACACTTAATTAATTTAGATAAAACTATCCACTTTCTTCCTTCCTTTTCTCCTAAACCAAAACCAATCACTACGCCATGTAATGTAGTTGAGGTCATTCATCCTAATCCTCCTCCCAATACCAAAGTTTGGAATCCTACACCTATAAAGAATCCTCCTCCCACCAACACTAATAATCCTCTTCCTATCAACACTAATACCCCACCTTCCAGTCCATCTATTGATATAACTCAACTTTTTACACACGTAGTTAAACAAATTAACATCATGCAAACAAGAAATCAATCTCAAATTATGAACATGAAACAACATTTATTAAACATGACTAGTCAACCACCTCAAGTCATCATGTCTCAACCAAATCTAAATTTTATCCCTCCTCCTCTTAGATATGCCAATGGGAATATCATCCCTCAACCTAAAATAAATAACAAAATGATTCAACATCTTCAAAATCAACCTTTATCCCCATTCATTACATCCATATATATTGGAAACATTTATCCATCACATATAATGGGACTAGGGACCCTACTATCTTTCTTAAGTCTTTTGGTAATCTCTATAAGGAATGGGTCCAAACTAACACCTTTGCTACCACCAAGATCTTATCCAAAACATTTTTGGTGGTGTACTTGAATGGTACAACCAAATTCCTAGACATTCCATCTCACAACTAGAGGATTTAGTCAATGCTCTAGTGAAGGAATTCCAACATGATGACCTTATTTAAAATTACCTTAGCCATTTCATCAATACCAAGCAACTTCTTAATGAATCTTCTCATACTTTCATTAAAATATGGAAGTCTCTTTCTCATAAAATGGACCATAACATGAATTATGACACTCTTTTAAAACTATTTATCACTAATCTTAAACCTCCACTTCAATCCAAAGATAGAATCTTTTCCCCTAAAACTTTAGACGAAGCCTTAGACTAGGCAAAAAGGTAAGACTTTATTATGACTCAATTTGAACCATCTAAAATAAATACTAAAGTACCTTTCCAATCATCTTCTCATAAAATTTATTCATCCAAGTTTCCCCAACCTCAAAATGGAGCATCCAATTTAGCCAATTTTAACCTAACCCATCCTCCCTTGAGTCTAGAACAACTTAAGACAAAATTTTTACACTCTAAACCCATGAACTTTGATCCTTTCAAACCTCATCCAAAATGGTATAATCCTAATAATTTTTGTTGGTGACATGCTACTATAGATCATTCTCATGAGTCTTGTCATATTCTTCACCATTTTCTGATTCCTTCCTTTCTTGGTCCAAATTTCAATCTTGATACTCTAATAAAACAACATTATCAAGACTATCTTCAAGATTCTCAAATTCAATCTCAAGAACCATAATCACATCAAAATCAACTACCTAATGATCAACAAAAAACATCCCATAACTATACCTCATCCATTAATTTTGTTCAAACCATATTTGATCCTTCTTCTTACACTAATAAGGAAATGATAGCTAACATGAACAATTTTAAACATATCATTGTATCCATTGAACCTCAACCTCTTAGGTCACATGAACTATCAAAGTACCTAGTTCAAATTCCTACTCTAATGCATATCATACATGGTCCTCCTTTACCTCCTCATACCTCTCCTACCCATCTTATGTCACATTAAACCTCCTTAAAATCTAACAAAAAAACACATTTGTCTATCTTCAAATGCACTTACCAACCTAATGCAAACCATTTTAATAGTTCAATATTACCTCACTCCACCTCACATGTTGGGGCATATTTCAATGCCCATAAACATGTCCCTTCAAACTTTGGGGCATCTTGTGATTCCTATCCCTACATCCAATTACCCATTAGGGCATATTAAGATGCCCAATATTATTCTACAATATATAATAACAAATGAATTAAACTTCAAGAAACTTTTCAAGACTTATAGACTTGTATTTCACATGCTCATCTTTGATACAGATGTTAGTATAGATCTTTATTATTCTTTTTATCTCATGTTTTCATGTACTTTATTTCTTTTACTTTCCCTTTATAAGCATCATTGTCTTCATTTACATTATTCTGTTTTATTTCGCATTACATTTGGCATTTTATTTCATTTTTGTCCTCATATATTTCTTTTATCTTTTTATGTTATTCTTTACCTTAGTATCTTTATGATTATTTTTTATCTTATTTAGCATCTACCCCCATGAGTTTCTCTTTTATGAGTTATAGTATAATACAATGTATAGGACCTAGCCCTCCTCATAAAATATCATTTTGTCTTTCCTTTTATAATCAAAATATCACTGATTCTCATTATCAACATTATCTTTTGCTTTTTTTGATGAGATGGAATTTTCACAAAAATATATGTTAGCATGTTTTCCTTGATTTCCCTCATTATTATGATAAGGAATCATGCTTTACTATCATTATATCCCTTTTTTAACTTTATCACATTTTTTGCGATTTGAAGCAATTCAAATTGTTCCATTTGTCATTCTTCTTGATTTCCTTTCCTTTCACTCCACATTGGATAAAACAAGGTCAAAGTCAAGATAACACTTTTATTTCACCTAGATTTATAAAACTTTTAGACCCCATGCTCTTTTAAGTTCTCTCTCTTAGCAACCAAGTCCCATGTATTTAAATGAAATTCATCTTTAGCACTCATGTTTGCTTTTCCAAATAAATATGGAGGAGAAATAGAAAAATTCATCAAGAAAGTAAAATCCAAACCATTTGAAACAAAATTCAACGATATATAAAATGTAACATATAAATCTAAAAATTCAAAATCACACCAAAATATGTTATTCCTATCACATCTCCTATCTCTAATCGAATATCAAACTCCACAGTTGGCCTCCCATAGAGTCGAGGTCCTTTGGGGTGTGGTAGGATAGTTTATTAGAATAGGATAACTCAACAAAATGTATGGTGCTACCTACTTTCTCACACAAGTACCCAATCTTCATAGTAGACTGACAGTTTTGTAGAAGGTCATGAGGAATGGGGAACAAATTGTGGGGAGGTAGGTATATTTTAATTTTCCTTATACCAATCTACCTTCATGAGTGGATATTAGTAGCACACTTATTTTCCTACAAATCTTTGTGTCTATAGTGAATAGGTTTCCTTTGTACATTGATGGTCACTAGTCACTTAGTATCTTTTCATGTCCTTAGTATACCTCTTACCTTCTAAGGTCTTCTCATAAGATGCATAAGTATTTCTTTTTACATTACATTTTTCATTCCCTATATGCCTCATATTTCCTCTTGAGAAATATTTATTTTTCTATTGATCACTCAACTTGGGATTTTATTTTTGAGTTAATTTATAAGACCATGGATAGGAGTTTCTCAAAAATTACCATCATAACACCTTCCTATTACCCACATCCTTTGTTACCCAATTGTCCTAATTATTTCACCCTATGGTGTTTCATTTTTAGAGTTGCAATGTAAGACCATGGATAGTACCTAGCCCTCCTCACAAAGCTTTCTAATAATACAAGTCACAAAAAAGAATTACACATGTCAAATATGAGATAAAATGTGATTGATTATGAATTTACACATCATTGACATGTTTCCCAACATGATTTATTATGTTTTATGTTTCATTTTTATTTCAATTTTATCTTCTTCTTTTTTGAGTACATGTAAGAATCCAACCATTTCTTGAATTTTTCATTCTTCCTACCTTGAATTAGTATGACAAATTCCAAACCAAAACATATTCCAATTTTGTTTTTCTCTTACACTTCCTAATGTGATATATTATGATTGATTGACTTAAATTATTTGTTTGTATACCATTTTTTATCTTTTATATACCTTCTATTTTATTACATTATTTTCATATTTCCCAAGGTGATTTATTGTGATTTTTCTTTTTTAAATTTGGTGTAAAAATATTTTATTTGGTTTAAAAACAAATTCTATTTTACCATTTTGTTTTACCACCTTTTTGGTTCTTTATACTTAGTCATTTTCTTGTTATTACACGTTTCCCAACTTGAAATAGTGTGTAGTACATTTTTTGAGTGATTATATTTTACCAAGTCCTTTTTGCTTGTTTCTTTTTAACCATGCATATGTTCTACATAATGCTAGAAAATAAACCACATCTCATATATTTCCTATAGCATATACAACAAATAGATAAATACATGTGCTAGAAAGAAATATATCCAAACCATATATATATATACATATATATATATACATACATATATACATATATATACATATATATACATATATATATATATATATACATATATATATATATATATATATATATATATATATACATATATATATATATACATATATATATATATATATATACATATATATATACACATACATATATATATATATACACACACACACACATGCATATACATACATATATATATATATATATATATATATATATATATATATATATATATATATATATATATATTTATATATATATATATGTATATATATATATATGTATATATGTATATGTATATGTATATGTATATCTGTGTGTGTGTGTGTGTGTGTGTGTGTGTGTGTGTGTGTGTGTGTGTGTGTGTGTGTGTGTGTGTGTGTGTGTGTGTGTAGTTTTGATACAACAAGTACAACCATATATAGTGCTCTAGCTCTAAGGTTGGGCCCCATCCTGTCTATCTCATGCCCTAGTCACATTGCCTATCAATGACTTAGTCTAACCCCTCTAAAAAAAATATTGTAATGAATTCATCCAATATCTCAATCCATATACATATCCATATAGATGCACCACCCATACTTGTACCTATTCCAACTAGGCTAAGGTTGCCATGCATGTCTCTCTCTCCTATCTTGCACCCACTATCGTACCTGTCACTCCTCCTTGTCTAGCCAATAATCTCCTCACCATCCTAGCTCATTTGGTCTCTCAGATATCATTTTTTTGTATACGTCACAATTAAAAATTAAAAAATGACTTCTCTTTTTCCCTATTTGAAAACACTTTCCAAAAATTCAAAATTTTCAATTGTTTTCAGGAAGATTCCTTATTTTGCTTATATATTTGTTTCTATTCATCCATTTTTCAAACCATAAAATGCATTGGAATCATCATGATGTAGAGAATATTTTCCACTATCATATGCCTATATTCCAAAAATTTCAATTTTTTGGCTTTTTTTGCACTAACTTCTATAGGTTTGCCTAATGTTCTTCATATTATATGCCTTCCCTTTCTCTTGAAATCTACTTCTTTATCTAAAACACTAAGGTAAGTAAAGGTATGTGTTTTTAAATTATATCCTTTATTTTATCTTATTTGTTACTTAATACAATTTACTTAGTATTAGTATTGTGTGTTATCATGTTCTATTCTAGAAGCACCATTTTGAGTTGTACTTACATCACATGTGACGATCTTTGAGTGGGGAATATGTATACACATAATATTTTTTAAAAATATCACTTAATGACACTTTGTGTCTTTTAGGAACCCATTGAGTGTCAATCTCTTTGAGTGCATGCCTTAAGGGGTACACTGGGAAAGGGGTGGGTAGACCATTAGTGCTTTGTAAGATTGTTGTCTCTTTTACCACTTTCCATCTACAAACTTGTCTCCTAAAACCATTTACCCTAATCTTATTCTTCTCAGTTGTACCCATTCTAAAAATATATCATATCTTTATTCTCATATTCCTTGCCTCATCCCCCTTTTGATAGTTGGTTGTACTAGGTCGATTAGGTTGATCCTATATATTTTTTAGCCTCTAATTATTATACAGGCTCAAATGGGTCAAACCTATAATATTTTAGGGTATTTTTCACATTGGATCTTGTTAGCCCTTTGGCTGACATAGCTCAAGACCTAATGAATTATCTATTGAAAACATATAAGGTTAACTAGGTGGACCCTATAAATTTGACATATTCAGAAGGATTTAGGGTAAGATTTTCCTATATATACAATTTCATTTTCAACCATTTGAGAATAGAGAAGCAAAGAAGAATAAGTATGGATGAACATCTAATTACTGACCATTCTACTTGAGGAATAAATCTTAGGGTTCTATACTTTCTTTGGAGATATGGATCTTATCTTGTAGAAAATTCTTTGGATGTATAGATAGGTTGTGTAGCCTAGAGTTGATTTGTATTTTTTATCCTTACATACCACAATAATCTCCTGTGAAGCACCTTGGCCAAGGGAGAGATTAAGGCTCAATGGGTTTGTATTCAAAGGTAAGTATTCCTAACTTTATTTCTAATTTGTAAGAGTAGATAGATAATGAATTAGTGCATCTCTTGCATGCATTAGTATTTTCTATACATTGACATGAGTATATATCTTTTATGCATATTTAGTTTAGTTTGTTTTGTTTCTAACCTCTATTTTATGCCATAAGCTTTGGTGAGTACTAGATTATATTTACTTTCTTGTTAATAGACATAAGTAAAATATAAAATCTAGGACCCCCTTAGGTTTATTGCATGATTTTTTTTAGTTTGGAGGATTTTTAACCCTCCTTAGCATAGTGTACTATGATAAGTGATCCCCTAATTGGGTCTAGTGGATCCCCATCTTGGTCATGTTCCCACTTAACAAATATATTCTCAATTAGAAGTGTAGATATGATCTATATTCTCCAATATAGGATTGATTTATAGACATGATGAATTAATGATTGCATACAAAATTTACCATTCTCCCAATCCATTCAATGACTCCTTTTTCCTTCATAACTAGTCTCTTTCTATTCATGACATGATGATGTAGTACACTATCTTGGAGGGTCTTGGCATGGTGTTTTGAACTATCTCAAGATCCTATTTCACTAAGTGATCCAATCATGAAGAGATAATAAAATTTTATTGGGATAAATAAGTTTCCTTTCACTCTTTTGAAACACTATAGCAAGGTTTAAGGTAAATTTGGAGACTTTAAGGTAAATGCCTAAAAGTGAATTTTTGGGATCTAAGTGAAGGATATACCTAGTTTCCAAGGTGTTTTAGCATATTATTCCATGAATTATAAATAATAAAATGTTATCACTCAATTATATATTTCATAGTTTCAAAAATGGAGTATTGTGGAGCCAAATTGCCTAAAATACACCAAAAGTGCATTAGATGACTTTAAGAGCCTTCAAATAGAAAATTTTAAGTGAAATTTGGGATTTTTTAAGAATTTAAATGGGATTTGAATTAATAAAAATTATTTTGGTGAATTTAACTCATTAAAACATGTTTATACTATTTAAATTCATTTGGAGTAGAGGAGAGATGTTTGAGAGAAGAAAGATGTAGTTTTGGCCTTCTTAGAGGCATGATTGAATAGGAGTTTTTGGGTTTTTCTCAGTACATCAACTTGATTTTATTTTTCCAGAATATAATGTGTCTTTAATGGCATCCATAATTACTATAAAATAATTTTTAGGTGTGAATATCATAAGCAATACAGATTTAGGCCCTTAGCCTATGATGCCCAAACCTGAAAGAGGGCCTTCAATGAGGTTTCTACCTAGTTCCACTCCCCTAAAATTATATAGGAGGTTTTTATGGTTATTTAAAGTCCCATAAACCATCACACACCCTACCTAAGATTTTTTGATCTAATATCATAGGTTCTCTAGTTCATCACCCTCTCAGGCCTATGCATTTACCATGCTTAGTGTTTAAGTATTTCTTGGTTTTCACATGAGCATGAAGACTCAAACCTTTAAATTTTTAATGTGGAATAAATATAACCCCATAAAATTGAATCAAATATTTTCAAGATATTTCCCACATGTGGCAGCTAAAAAAGGCCAAAATTTAGTATTGGAGCTCACAAGCCTTAAAAAAGTCTAATGTGTGTGTGTGTGTGTGTGTGTGAGAGAGAGAGAGAGAGAGAGAGAGAGAGAGAGAGAGAGAGAGAGAGAGAGAGAGAGAGAGAGAGAGAGAGAGAGAGAGAGAGAGAGAGAGAGAGAGAGAGAGAGAAGGGTGGAGTAAACATGTTTACCTTGGGTTTTAAATGATTAAATGGTGCATACAATAGTAAGGGCCAAATGGTTACTAAAAAATATGTTTGGTTTGTTGAGATCACCTTTGAATTACTCCCAATAAGAGCTTTACAAGTTTTCAAGGTTATAAGGAGATTAGAGTTTGCACAAGCCTCAAGCATGAAATGAGGTATTAGAGATAAATTGAGGTGCCAATGAGAGTTTTAAAAATTCCAATTACGATATTAAAGGCCATTAAATAAATTAAGTTATATGTTTTATGGTTAAATCAAGATTTGAGGTTTTGAGTGGAGAGACTTAAGCCTCAAATTGAGAGAAAATTACTGCCTACATGCATATAGGAAAGAAGTGGAAATCAAAATTCATGGTTTAAGGGAATAAAATTCATGTAAGATACACTTATAAGGTAAATTAAACTTATATAAATGAGGTGTAAATACCAAATATGATAAAAGAATCACCATGATTAAGAAATTTTTTTAGCATTCTTCATTAATAGAGTTTTAAAAATGTTTCATGTTTAAATGCCTTGCACAAGTGGGTTAAAAGTGTCTTGATATCCCTAATAAATTCTTATTAATTTTTATGAGGATACAAATGACATAATTTCATCACATAAGGAAGCTAAAAAGAGCTTGAGGATCCTAAATTAGCCTGAGACCACCATGTACACCTTCATACCTTGAAAATTATAGGTCTTCCAAGGCTAATTCAAAGAGATTTTATGTGATATAAGGGTGTATAGGGGTAAATTAATAAGTATATACATCATCCCAAGAGTTTTTAGCATTTTTAATGACCATTAGAGGCCTCAAGCAAGATGGAGAGTAGGAAACCTATCTCAAGCCTTAGGAAGCCTATCACCACCTATATATGGTCTAAGAGGTTTTAACCATGAGTGAGGATATAAAAAAATTGAGTGAGATATTAAATGAATGATAATATTTTTAAAAATATTTAACAAGGTTTTCAATCTTTTTCAAAACGAATTTTGGTTTTTGGATCAAAATTTCACTCTCTTAGCCAAACTTGTAACTATAAGTTCGAAGTGAGATTTTACTTACTTAGTACATGCTTGAGGGATTGAATTGGAGGATTATATTATTTATGATTTTTATTGGGTTTTATTATATTTCATTAATTTATAAAAATATATATGCCTTCAAATTTATGTACAATTGTTAAGGAGTAAAACCCTTCTTAAACCCTCACAACTCAGTTTTGGGAGATGATTGCATTTTTTGAGTTATTTTCTGTAAAAAAATGTGGTTTAATATATTATGGGGAATATATGACATTTATACACCTTATTTAATCAAAATTTTCAAGAAAAAAATTTATAAGTTCAAATTTGCAAGTTTCAAGGTTTTAACATGCAAGTGGGGATAGTTGAAAAAAGTGTTTTTGAGAGTTTCAAAGAATGGATGATGCTATAAAATTATTATAAAAATTTTATGGGTCCTTATATTTCCAAATTAAAAAATAATTAGGTCTTGATACATTATAAATCTTAATATATGCCTAATTCTTACTTTCTAGGTTCCATGGTTCTCAATTTTTGAGTGTGTTATAGGTCTATATTGGTAATTTTGAATAGCTTTTATTATTTAAAATGGAAAAAAAAATGATTTTAATATTTTTATGGATCCATAATAGTCATAATTAAAAATAATTAAGTCTTGGTACCTCATAAAACTCAATAAATTGACAAAACTCAGAGCTACACATGTTTAGAAATGAGACAAGGCAAGTTGAGGCAAACCTAAAAGATGCATATCTTGAGTTATACTCAATGAAATGACTTTAAATTTAACATGAAAGTATTTTTTTGTTTCATTTATTTTTAAAATTGATTTAATTCCCATATTTTAAATTAGGATAGATAAAATTACAAATTATAGGTTTGATGAAGAAGTATTTCTAGGATTTTCACTTGCTTGCTCATACATGGAGTTGGAAATGAGTGTTCCAAGTCTTTACAAAGGAAAAAATATATTTGATAGTGTATATAAATAATTTAAATATTTTAATCAATAATTTTTCAATTAAAACCAATCCAAATTGGCTCCATGAAAAAAAAATCACTTCCAGGCAACTTTATTGGCTTAGAGAGCTCAAGAGAGCACAAAGATTGCATTTTAAAGAGTTATACATAGAATGAAGAGATGAAATTTTGTGTGGAGTTATATTGAGATGTAAATAATTTCATTTTAAAGAGTTATACATATAATTAAGAGATTAAATTTTGTGTGGAGGTATATTGAGACCTAAATAAATTTTATATGGTACTAGGGGCCCTTACCAAGGGTTCATAGGTTAATTTTATGAGCTAAAGGGTGAATAGCTCAAGGTTTTTAATGAGTTTATGATGTTTGTAAGTATAAAGGAGGTTTCTACCATTATTGAAGGTCTTGAAGAAGGCCTACAATTTAATTTTAATCCTTATATTCATGGTATGTATGTCTATAATTCTTATTAATATAAAAAATGGCTACCATAGTGTCAATATGACCCTAAATGGGAGTTCTATAGCAACCAATGAAGAAAGGCTTGAGCTAGAAGATCTCCATTAATGGAGTCTCAAAAATTGTAGTTTTGGAAATGCCTAAAATGGTATTGTAAACACAAATAAACACCTTTAATATGCATATCAAGGTCCTATAAATCTCTTATCAAGCCCAAATAAGGCTGAAATGGTGGTTATTGACCCTCAATAAGCCTTTCTAAGCTATGTTGTGAGCAAAACTTCAAGTTTCAGGTTTAATGGAGTTATATATGGTTTTATAAATGTATTTAAATTCATTTATCATCAATTTATTTTAAATAAGTTAATAAAATGCACCCTCAAATCCCACAATCATTAAATGCTAAAGTGACAAGCCCTCATAAAGTGTCTAGAGGTTTCTAGAAGACCAAGTGGAGATGTGGAATAGAAGGCAAGTGGGAAAGCTGAGGGAGTTGAATGTATTTTCAAGGAAATTGGGTAATTAAAGGATATTATATAAATCAAATACTTTCTCCATGTAGTGGATGATGACATCACTCAAGTATTCAATGTTTTAGACCTTAAGAGTCTTTTCTAGGCCAATGAGAGGAAAAAGAGGCCTTTTGAGGTCAAAAAAAGCTTAAAGTTGAAGAAAGTTTGAGTCTCAAGGAGTAAAATATAGCACGTAAGGCCTAAACCTCTCACTTATATGTAGCATGGGCCTATAAGTGCTTTTATTAAAGATTGAACGCTTTCTCCTCCTCTTTCTCTTCCCTTCTTCTATACATCTCTCATTTTATTCTCATTGTAAGATATAATCTCATTTGAGATGACAAAAACCAACCAAAATTTGTAATAAATATCCATTAAATTAATAATATTGTCTATTTTACCTATCTCTTTGACTACACTTTGTGTTCTAGGTAGTTTGTGCATGACTACCTTATGAATATGTCTTCTTCCTTGGTGTTTGTCCTCTCTTTCTTGCCTTTTTATAGGTGGTTTAAGGTACTTTTAGTGCTTATGTAATGTTATTTCAATCATAATTATGGTTATATTGTTATTTTTACCATTTTTCTATGCTTTACCCTTGTCTAGGATGTCTTACTTGGAATCATCTATGCAAAACTAGCTAGAGTAAGTGATTATGGGAGTGAGATATATTTTAGGTACTATTGTGTTTATGTTGGATCAATATTAGTGTATTTTAATTTTTTTCATCACCATTTTTATGTTTTTAGTCATTTTATGTAGCTATTATACCCCTTTCCCAAGCAAAATCAATAGTTTAGGTGATCTACCAAGAGTAACCAACCTTATCTGGAGGTTCAACACCATCATAGAATACCCACAACCTGAGGTTGATCCCATTGTGTGTCTATGAGTGAGATAACATGAAAATCATCTCATAGGGTGTAATTATATGACACAAAAATTTCTATCATTCTTTATGGGACACATTTGAATAATATTGATAGATATTGATACTAGTCTTGATCCATTTGTAGCAGCTTTAGTATCCACACTCTTAGCATCTAGCAACTCCAACAAACACTTAGCTCTCTAGTGGTAGAATAGTTCCTATATTTCATGCCAAAGGTGATTATAAGGTTAACTTCTAGAGGTATTCCTTTTGAATTTTTTTAATTACCTTTCAACTTAGAAGATTAAGGTTTTCTAATACTCATCTATACTTGAGAAGCTTCCCTCCTAAGCCAATTTGTAATTCTACCTCTACTATAAGATCCTTGTTAGCCCCTTTCACTACCATGGTTTCCCCTAGAGTCTTGCCTTTTATTGATTTCAATGTTCAAATTATTTTGGGCCTCAATCGGTATGATCATAGCCTAGTGTAAGTCCTTAATAAAGTGCTTTACTACATAGGAGACAACTCTACAACTCCTTCTAAGCACATTAGAGGTAAAAAAAACTTTTGCAACATCTATGATATCATTGAAGAGAACATAGATATTAGGTTGTTTTAAATCTCTTTCAAGGTAAGAGCCCTAGATTGGTATAGGATCCTAACTCCTAATTCCATCAAAATATGGGACCATATATGGGATGCTTTATGAAAGAGGTTTGAAGACAAGTGTGAAAACTTGTCACTAGCAAGGCAGTTGACAATAATAAAGAGATCTCCTCAAGAGCTCATGTAGGAATTTAACAAAAGGTTTCAAAAAACATGGGATAGGATTCCAATCCTTTTCAATCCCACTCCTAATTATGATTTCCTCTATTATCTTAGGACCCTCAATAGTGACATTACATTTATGATACAATCAATGGGGGAAGCACACTACCTAATGATTATAAGGTAGAAATCAAGGTAGAGAATAGCCTAATACAAGTTGGAAAGCTCACTCCTATGCCTCATATTCCCTTGTTCCCCAAGATTGAACCACTTCTTACTATTATTATTCCTCTTACTAACATTCCTCCTTTACCAACACTTACTGCCATACTTACACTGAGACAAGCCAAAGCTTTAACTAATCAATATAGTGAATTCTAAGAACTAAAAAACATGTTCCAAACATTTGGCAATGAGTTAGTTAATGTTAAGAGGCAACAATCTTAGTTTAATAGACCATACTAGTACCCTTATCATCCTCAAAAAACTTATCAAGCCAATAGGATACCATTCAAGGATAATTCTCAAGGACAAGGATAAATCACCTATGTTAAACTAAGTAACAACTACAACCCTAATTCTACAAGTATTTTGAGGACCTTGGTCCCTATTAAAAACAACCTTGCATAAGAAGGTGAGTTTTATCTACCTTAGAATAAATCTTAAAATTAGGCTATCATCCTAAATGTAGAGTTCAACCAAGGCTTCAATGATCAATGGTAGTAGGTTGCTAGTTAAGGGTTCAACTAAGCTTTAATGGCACAAAATGCATAAGTGCCTATGATGACTAACCAGAAGAGCCTAAACAAGGCCAAGTGGATAATGAGGCACAAAATCAATTGGATATTACATTGGTGAACTACCAACTAGAATAGTTTTGTGCTTTCAATCAATAAGATATTACTAGATAAATAAACATTCTTATGACACCTAACAAAAGTTTCAAGAGAAGGAACACAGAGAGAACCAAATAATAAGTTAAAGGGTCTTCTATTATTCTTCCATTTTTTTTCAAAACCAAATTTTTATGTGGGTTTTATACACACCACAATTGAACAAGGTGACCTCTAACATCTTAGGAACTCAATGGAGGTAAAATCCACTCTAGGGCATGAGTTCCAGGTATATAGCCTATTAAAACCTATTTATGGAATAGCAAGTAGGACATAGAAGTTGTTAACAAGGTTTTTAGATAGAGGTTTGGTTCCTAATAAGGGTAGTGAATCTCTACATGAGTTGGATGGGTAGAAGGTTATTGATCTAAAGTGTGTAGATCTAAAAAAAAACTCAAAAAAGAAGGGAAGGGTAAGGTAAAAAATAAGGCTTTATGGTTTCCAGGAATCACTTTTGTGACTAGGTTCTAAAAGGATAATTGACCTCATAACCTATGCCTAATGCTAGCAACAATTGACCACACACAATCAAACATAACTAAGAAGTCTAAGGAGATACTAATGCAGGAAATTTAGAGGCCTCAAACAAAGGTTTCTTTTAGGGTAGCTATTACACACTTTTAATCAAAAGAATATAGCTCGAGCTAGTGAAGTATTTGAGGTAGCTTTTGCACACTCACAAAAAAATACATCAAATAAATCACTCATGTACATTCAGAATTATGTAGCAATAAACTTAACTATCCTAGTCAATATAACTCACCAATATTTTAACAACTATTACACATCTAAGATTAGTACATCAATCAAAATAATCAAAAATCCATTCACAACTTTTTCACACTAAGGATTTTTGAAACATAAAACCAAATAATTAGTAACTAATTACATATAAATTGGAAATAAAATACACAAACACATTCACTAATGATCAAAATTGATTTTGCTCTTGTATTCAAAATTATTTTAAAAAAATCCAAGATGGATTATTATTATTGATATAGACTTAGGGAAGGGGTCACCTCATCCTCCAAGTTCATGCAAGGTCATTACATGTGGTAAAACATGAGTTAAAACTATGGTTCAAAACTATATAAGAGTCTATATGAAGTTACCAGTTAAAAATAGCCTTTGAAAAAAACTATACAACATGTGCATGTATATGGAGATGAAGGTAATTTTTACAATTATAGCTCGAACTGCATGACAATACTTCATTTTATAGGTCATGAGAATAACCTATTGAATATTCCTAGATTATCCACCTTCAAATAGAACTCAAACATGCATCAAAGGTAAGAACCACTTTACCAATGTTTTAGAGCCAATGACACTATTATTATCTATGATCAATCTAACTGAACTATGCATTTCATGATCACCTATGCCTTTACTTTCATATTCACTAACTATGAGTGTTCATATTCTTGATTGAGTTTATATATTTGAAAATTCCACCATTGATTCATGCCATTTAATCCTCTACATGATGAAATGAGAACATGCCATTTATCATCTCCATGAGGCCTTTATGCTCTTTATAATCCTAGCTCAAATTTTTTTATGCCAACTGATAGTCTTTTGCTAGTTTCAAGATCTTTGAATTTTACATGTCTATATTACACCATTGATCTTCATGTATTGGGTTTCCCTGTACTATTGGATCTCTATGTACTAGGATCCTACAATATTTCGACTTGGTACTTTCATGGAGCTTTTGAAAATTATTTGTTGTTATGTCTAATTACACACCATTAGATCTTTATTATGTCAGTTAACATGCACCATTGATCTTGGTGTTTGACACTTTAACTCCCAAAATATTGACAACTATCATTTCTATATTTTCTCTTGCAAACATAAATATAAAATTAATTAACATATATATAAAAAAGTTTTCAAACTCAAGGGTACCACGTGGTAGCCCTATGGGTTTTTTGGTCTCTTGAATTTTTGACTCTGTTTCTTCCCATGGGTCATTGATATATCATTTGGGCTCCTGGGATGTTTCCATTTGTCACTTTTATAGAGTTATGGTAGTAGGGTATTCGATGAAATTGTTGTGTAATTTTTTTTGAGGCAATTATTATGGCCCTTTTATCCAGGGTATGAATTTTGTAGGGGAAATGATTTCAAACAAAATGTCTATAGAAATTATTCTAAAGGCCCTATTTTATCAAATAAAAAGTCCATGGAAAAAATTCTAAAGGGAATTTTTAAAAAGGTTTAAAGGTTATACTTCTTGGAAAATATTCATGAAGGGTCTACTTCATAGGGTACATTTTGGTGGGAAAGGGCCCGAGAAGAAAGAACCAAAGGGTAAGTCTGGTAAGCAAAGGGTCAATGCCAAAAAGTTGAAGGGTATGTCTATTTCCTCAAGAAAATGTCTTGGACAAAATGTCTGAAGGAATTAGCCTTTGTCAAAAATATTGAATGGAAATACATTAATTTAAAAGGTCTACTTTTTAGGTAAAATTTTTGAGACAAAACTCCAAAAGGGTAGGTCTAAAGGGCAAAGGCTTGGGACAAAAGTCTCAAAGGGTAAGTCTCACAGGGAAAGGGCTAGGGATAAAAGTCCCAAAGGGCATGTTTAAAAAGGGGCAAAGGGAAAAATCTTTTGAGTAAAATGTCCAAAGGAATGTTTGAAGGGGAAAAGGCCTGGGATAAAAATCCCAAAGGATTTCAGTCAGGAAAAATGGCCACAACAAAAAGGCTGAAGTGTAACTATAAAAATTCCAAAGGATAAGTCTATTTTATTAGTCAAAATGACCATGTTAAAAAGTTTGCAAATGCAATTTTGTTCAGAAATTATTTCAAATAAAATGCATGTAATAATGTCCCTGACAAGGATAAGTTTGTGAAAAAAAAGCCCACAACAATAATTCTAAAACATAAAGTTTGAAGGAATTTGGTAGCTTTGAATAAAATAATGAACAAAATACTTGATAAAGACAAAATGCATAAGTATGATAAAGATAATCTGAAAAAAACATAAGCCCAATGGAATAATCTTGATAAAAAGAGTCTTGAAATGAATGAGTTGAAATTAAAACACAATACCAATGCCATCTTGACAAAGCATGAAAAGCCAATAATCTATCTTTTTCTAGAATTTTGAAAAAAACACATAGAAGAGGAGCTAAAAGTCAAGACCATAATCCAAAAAAATGGGTCCCCATTTCCATTAAGAAAGAGGGGATGTTGGGTAAAAAAAATGGTGACTCATAGGGGGAATACTCCTGAGTATTCAAGAACCCAAAACTTTGGTCTAAAATATTAAATCAATCATGAAGTGTGTTACAGAAGAATAATTAAATAAGAAACATGAAAGAAACTCCTAAGTTCATTCACACAACATTATTTCATTCTAATTTATTGGATATGTGTGTTTCAAATTTGTATTTTATTTAAACCTTGGTATGATGAATTTTTTAAAGGCTTTGATGAGGTTGTAGGTTTCATTCTAGTATCTCTTAAATCTCATTAAATCAAGGGAAGCTCAAGCATTGCTCTTATACTAGCCATATATCCATAGACCCAAAAAAAATACCTTGGGATCCTCTTCATCTCTTTACACTACTTTCTTTTGATCATGATGTGTGGTACATTGACCTTATTTTGTCATGTGAGCCTTTTGGTTTTCTTTAGATTTTCTTTTACTCTTTTGAACTCATTGGTTTTATTTTTCTTTTGTTTTATTTTTATTCCTGAATGGAAAAGAGAAGATTTGGAACCTCAGTGAGCTGGTTAATTATAAAACAAATAATTAATATAATGTCCCTATGAGCCACACCTATACCCAAAATTGTCACTTCCAACAAGTATTTAATGTGATAAGTGCATTTGATCTGATAAAATAATAAAAATTTCTAAATTTGTATGAATTACTCTGGGAGTAACTTCCACATTCCTAGTAAAAGTATTCAATTATAACACCATTAAAAATAATCCATGATTACCTACCTTCATCCTAAAGACTCAAAAAACATATAAATACACATAATTCGTGTACTAGTCCCAAAGTGTCAAGACTTTAATTTTACCCTCTTTTCTACAAGTTATAAGATCAGTTGGTTTGGATTTTAAATTAGTTATATTAAGAGAAAACACAATTTTGATCATCAGAGAAAGCAAAGAACAACTAATCTAAGAAAGTAAGGAACTAATCTATGAAAGTAAAATACTAAAAGCAAGAAAGATTAATCTATAAAATAGGAAACTAGCCTATGAAAATAAAATCTAATCTAAGAAAATGGGAAATATAATCTAATCCTACATCTACATTCATCTATACCTCATTAATCTATAATATCTATAAATATCAAGGCCCTAAATTAGTGATTCAATAACTATCCATTGACTAGATATTTAAGTTCATTACCTTGGAGGTCCTTTAAATGAAACACATTATTACCCATGATCTTTGAAATTTGGTATGGTCCAATCTATAGTGGAACAAACTTATCATGCTATCCTTTCTTTTCATGGGATTTATCTTAAATTAGCACTAGATCTCAAATCTTGAATGTTTTAACTTTTTCTCTTTTATCAAACCACCTCTTAACTAGGTCTTGATGTTTGTTCAATGTCTATGAGGCCTCATTCCTTGAATCTCTTATTTCTTTTATGTCCAACAATATTGATTCTTCCATTTATTTTATTCAGCTCTTATACCCCTTTCCCAAGAAAAATTATTAGCTTAGGTGATCTACCAAGAGGAACCAACCTTATCTGGAGGTTCAACACCATCATAGAATACCCACAACCTGAGGTTGATCCCATTATGTGGCGAGGAGTGAGAGAACATGAAAATAATCTCATAGGGTGTAATTATATAGAAAAAAAAATTATAACACACTGGATGGGACACATTTGAAGAATATTTATAGATATTGATACTAGTCTTGATCTATTTGTAGTAGCTTTAGCATCCACACTCTTAGCATCTAGCAACTCCAACAAACACTCAGCTTTCTAGTGGTAGAATAGTGTCTATATTTCGTGCCAAAGGTGACCATAAGGTTAACTACTAGTGGTATTAATTTTGAATTTTTTTAATAACCTTTCAAATTATAAAATTAAGGTTTTCTAACACTCATATATAATTGAGAAGCTTCCCTCTTAAGCCAATTTGTAAGTCTACCTCTACTATAAGATCCTTGTTAGCCCCTTTCACTACCATGGTTTCCCCTAGAGTCTTGCCTTTTATGGATTTCAATGTTAAAATAACCTTTAGACCTCAACTATTATGATCATATCCTAGTGAAAGTCCCTAAGAGAGTTCCCTTACTACACATGAGACAACTCTACAACTCCTTCTAAGCACATTAGAGGTAGAAAACGTTTACAACATCCATGACATCACTAGAGATAACATAGCTATTAGGTTGTTGTAAATCTCTTTCAAGGGAAGATCCCTGGATTGGTATAGGATCATAACTCCTAATTCCATCACAAAATAGGACCAATTATGGGATGCTTTATGAAATAGGTTTGAAGACAAGTGTGAAAACTTGTCACTAGCAAGGCAGTTGACAATAATAAAGAGATCTCCTCAAGAGGTCATGTAGGAATTTAACAAAAGGTTTGAATAAACATGGGGAAGGATTCTACTCCTTTTCAATCCCACTCCTAATTATTATTTCCTCTATTATCTTAGGGCCCTCAATACTGACATTGCCTTTATGATATAGTCAATGGGGGAAGCACACTACCTAATGATTATAATGTAGTAATCAAGGTAGATAATAGCCTAATACAAGATGGAAATCTCAGACCTAGGCCTCATATTCCCTTGTTCCCCAAGATTCAACCATATCCTACTATTATTCTTCCTCTTAATAACATTCCTCCTTTACCAACACTTACTACCATATTTACACTGAGACAAGACAAAGCTTCAACTAGTCAATATAGTGAACTCTAAGAACTCAAGAACATGTTCCAAACATTTGGTAATGAGTTAATCAATGTTAAGAGGCAATAATATTATTTTAGTAGACCATACTAATCCCCTTATCATCCTCAAAAAACATATCAATCCAATAAGATACCCTTCAAGTATAATTCACAAGGGCAAGGATAGATCACCTATGTTAAACTAAGTAACAACTAAAACCCTAATTCTACAAGTGCTTTGAGGACCTTGGTCCCTATTAAAAACAACCTTACATAACAAGGTTAGGGTTATCTACCTTGGAATCACTATTAGAATTAGGGTATCATCCCAAATGTAGAGTTTAACCAAGGCTTCAATGATCAATGGCAGTAGGCTACTAGTTATGGGTTCAACCAAGATTTAGTGACACAAAATGCATAAGTGCCTATGATGACTAAAATAGAAGATCCTCAACAAGGTTGAGTGGCTAATGAGGCACAAAATAAATTAGATATTACATTGGTGAACTGCCAACTAAAAGAGTGGTGTTCTTTTAATCAATAAGATATTACTAGATAAACAAACATTCTTATGGCACCTAATATAAGTTTCAAGAGAAGGAACAAAGAGTGAATCAAATAAGAAGTTAAAGGGTCTTCTATTATTCTTCCATTTTTTTTAAAACTAAATTTTTGATGTGGGTTTTATGCACACCACAATTGAATAATTTGGCCTTTAAAATTTTAGGAACTCAATGGAGGTAAAATCCACTCCAAGGCACGAGTTGCAAGTATATAATCTATTACAACCTATTTATGGAATAGTTAGTAGGATATACAAGTTGTTAAAAAGTTTTTTGGATGGAGGTATGGTTCCTAATAAGGGTAGTAAATCTCTAAATGAGTTGGATGGGTATAAGGTTACTAATCTAAAGTGTATAGATCTCAAAACAAACTCAAAAAAGGAGGGAAGGGTAAGGCAAAAAGTAAGGCTCTATGGTTTTTAGGAATCACTTCTATGACTGGGTTCTAAAAGAACAAGTGCCCTCATAACTTACGACTGATGCTAGCAATAATTGCACACACACAATCAGAAATAACTAAAAAGTCTAAAGAAATACTAATGAAAGAAATTTAGAGGCCTCAGACAAAGGTTATTCCTTTTAGGGTAGCTATTACACACCTTTAATCAAGAGAATATGGCTAGAGCTAGTCAAGTATTTGAGGTAGCTTTTGCACACTCACAAAAAACTACATCAAAGAAAGCACTCATGTACATTTAGAATTATGTATCAATAAACTTAATTATCCTACTCAATATAACTCACCAGTATTTTAATAACTATTACACATCTAAGATTAGTACATCAATCAAAATAATCAAAAATCTATTCACAACTTTTTCACACTAAGGATTTTTGAAACATAAAACCAAAGAATTAATAACTAATTACATGTAAATTCAAAATAAAATACACAAACACCTTCACTAATGATCAAAATTGATGTTTCTCCTGTATTCAAAATTATTTGAAAAAAATCCAAGTTGGATTATAATTATTTATGTAGACTTAGGGAAGGGGCCACCTCATCCTCCAAGTTCATGCAAGGTCATTACATGTGGTAGCAAAAACATGAGTTATAACTATGGTTCAAAATTGTATAAGAGTCTATATGTAGTTATCAGTTTAAACTAGCCTTTGGAGAAAAATATACATGTGCATGTATATGGAGATGAAGGAAATTTTTACAATTATAGCACAAACTACATGTCAATACTTCCTTTCATAGGTTGTGAGAATATCCTATTGAATATTATTAGATTAACCACCTTTAAATGGAACTCAAACATGCATCTATGGTAATTACCACTTTACCAATGTTTTAGAACCAATGACACTATTATTAGCTATGATCAATCTAACTGAACTGTGCATTGGATGCTCACCTATGCCTTTACTTTCATATTCACTAACTATGAGTGTTCATATTCCTGATTGAGTTTATACATTTGTAAATTCCACCATCGATTCATGCCATTCAATCCTCTACATGATGAAATGAGAGCATGCCATTTATCAGCTCCATGAGGCCTTTATGCTCTTTATAATACTAACTCAAATGTTTTTTATGCCAAGTGGTAGTCTTTTGCTAGT
Source organism: Torreya grandis (assembly GCA_037957365.1). Lineage (NCBI taxonomy): Eukaryota > Viridiplantae > Streptophyta > Pinopsida > Cupressales > Taxaceae > Torreya > Torreya grandis. Next base: position 541,150 of record JARHVA010007349.1, read on the forward strand.
TCCAGGACCTTTGAATTTTACATGTCTATATTGCACCATTGATCTTTATGTACTGGGCTCCCCTACACTATTGGATCTCTATGTATTGGGCTCCTACAATATTTCCACTTGGCACTTTTATGGAGCTTTTGAAAATTCTTTATTGTTATGCCTGATTACACACCATTAGATCTTTAGTATGTGAGTTAACATGCACCATTGATCTTGGTGTTTGACTCTTTAACTCCCAAAATATTGACACCTATCATTTCTAGATTTTCTCTTGCAAACATAAATATAAAATGACTTTGCATAGATATAATAAAGTGTTCAACCTCAATGGTACCACTTGGTATCCCTGTGGGGCTTTTGGTCTCTTGACTTGTTGACTTTGTTTCTTCCCACGGGTCATTGATATATCATTTGGGCTCCTGGGATGTTGCCATTTGTCACTCCTATAGAGTTATGGTAGTAGGGTATTCAATGAAACTATTGTGGAATTTTTGTGTGAGGAAATTATTATGGACCTTTTATCTAGGGTAAGAATTTTGTTGGGGAAATTATTTTGAACAAAATGTCTGAAGAAATTATCCTAAAGGCCCTATTTTATTAGACAAAAAGTCCATGGAAAAAATTACAAATGGCATATTTAAAATTTTTTGAAGGTTCTACTTCTTGGAAAAATGCATGAAGGGTCTACTTCATAGGGTATGTTTTAGTGGGAAAGGGCCCAAGACAAAAGTCCCAAAGGGTAAGTCTGGTAAGCAAAGAGTCAATGCAAAAAGGTTAAAGGGTATGTATATTTCCTCAAGAAAATGTCTTGGACAAAATGTTTGAAGGAATTAGCCTTTGTCAAAAATCTTGAAGGGTAATTGCATTAGTTCAAAAGGTCTAATTTGTAGGGAAAATGTTTGAGATAAAAGTCCCAAAGGGTAGGTCTGAAAGGAAAAGGTCTGGGACAAAAGTCTAGGAGGGAAAGGGCTAGGGATAAAAGTCCAGAAGGGCATGTTTAAAAAGGGGCAAAGGGAAAAATATTTTGGGTAAAATGTCCAAAGGAATTTTGGAAGGGGAAAAGGCCTGGGACAAAAATCCTAAAGGAATTTAGTCAGAAAAAATGGCCACAACAAAAAGGCTAAAGTGCAACTATAAAAAGTCTAAAGGATAAGTCTATTTTATCAGGTGAAATGCCCATGGTAAAAAGTTTGAAAACCCAATTTTGTTGGGAAATTGTTTCATTTAAAATGTCTATAATAATGTCCCTGACAAGGATAAGTCTATGAAAAAAATCTTGCAATAATAATTCCAAAATGCAAAGTTTGAAGGAATTCAATAGCTTTGAATAAAATAATGGACAAAATACTTCATAAAGATAACATGCATAAATCTAATAAAGATAATCCCAAAAACATAAGCCCAATGGAACAATCCTGATAGAAAGAGTCTCAAAATACATGAGTTGAAATGAAAACACAATAGCAATGCCATCTTGCCAAAGCATGAAAAGCCAATAGTCTATCATTTTATATAATTTTGAAAAAAACACATGGAAGAGGAGCTAAAAGTCAAGGCCATAATCCAAAAAAATGGGTCCCCATTTCCATTAAGAAAGAAGGGATGTTGGGTAAAAAAAATGGTGACTCATATGGGGAATACTCCTGAGTATTCAAGAACCCAAAACTCTGGTCTAAAATCTTAAATCAATCATGAAGTGTGTCACAGAAGAATACTTAAATCAAATACATGAAATAAACTCCTAAGTTCATTCACACAACATACATGCCTTCTAATTTTTTGGATATGTGTGTTTCAAAGGTGTAGTTTATTTAACCCTTGGTATGATGAATTTTTCAAAGGATTTGATGATTTTATAGGTTTCATTCTAGTATCTCTTAAATCTCATTAAATCAAGGGAAGATCAAGCATTACTCTACTACTAGCCATACATCCATAGACCCAACAGAGATACCTTGGGCTCCTCTTCTTCTCTTTACACTTCTTTCTTCTGATCATGATGTGTGGTACATTGACCTTATTTCATCATGTGAGCCTTTTGGTTTTCTTTAGATTTTCTTTTGCTCTTTTGAACTCATTGGTTTTCTTCTTCTTTTGTTTTAATTTTGTTCTTGAATGGAAAAGAGAAGATTTGGAAGCCCAGTGAGCTGGTTAATTATAAAAAAAATAATTAATAGAATGTCCCTACCAGCCACACTTATACCCAAAATTGTCACTTCCAATAGGTATTTAATGTGATAAGTGTATTTGATCCAATAAAATAATAAAACTTTCTAAATTTGTATGAATTACTATGGGAGTAACTTCCACATTCCTAGTAAAAGTATTCAATTATGACACCATTCAAAATAATCCATGATTACCTACCTTCATCCCAAAGACTCAAAAAATAAAGAAATACACATAATTCATGAACTAGTCCCAAAGTGTCAAGACTTTAATTTTACCCTCTTTTCTACAAGTCATAAGATCAGTTGGTTTGTATTTTAATTTAGTATAGTAAGAGAAAACACAATTTTAATCATCAGATAAATCAAAGAACAACTAATCTAAGGAAGCAATGAACTAATAAATGAAAGCAAAATATTGAAAGTGGGACATATTAATCTAAAAAATAGGAAACTAGTTTATGAAAGAAAAAAATCTAATCTAAGAAAGTGTGAAATCTAATCTAATCCTACATCTACATTCATCTATCCCTCATTAATCTATAATATCTACAAATACTAAGGCCCTAAAATAGTGCTTCCATAGCTGTCCATTGACTAGATATTTAAGTTCATTACCTTGGAGGTCCTTTAAATGAAACATGTTATTACCCATGATCTATGAAATCTGGTATGGTCCAATCTATAGTGGAACAAACTTATCATGATATCCTTTCTTCTTATGGGCTTTATCCCAAAGTAGCACTAGATCTCAAAACTTGAATGCTTTAACTTTTGCTCTTTTATCAAACCACCTCTTAACTAGGTCTTGGTGTTTGTTGAATGTTTATAAAGCCTCATTCCTTGAATCTTCCATTTTTTTATGTCCAACAATCTTGATTCTACTTCATCACTTGGTTCCATGTAGTCCTACATGAACTGATAAGTGGTTAGACTCAACATAATAGGGAATATTGGCCTACATATTTACACTGGCAGGTAAGGTGAAGCTTTAAGGGCTTGTTTGTGTCTAGTCTAGTCTACCCAAAGAGCATACTTCAATAAATTTTGCCAGTCCTTAGGCTTGTCTCTAGCTGATTTCTTAATTGCATCGACCAGATTCTTATTTTTTGATTTTGATAGTCCTTTTCCCTAAGGGTAATAATTAGAAGCTAAGTTGATAATAATCTAGTTATTATATGTCCATTCAATAAATTTTTCTAATATGAAAGTTGGTCCATTATCACAAACTAAAAAAATGGGCATGCCAAATCTAGTTGTTATGTGTTCCTCCAAGAATCAAATCACATCTTGTGCTATATAATTCTTTGTGGCTATGGATTTGGTCTATCTAGTGTAGTAGTCTATAGCAATAAGAAAAAAATTATGTCCTACTAAGGAGTCTAGGTTGATGATGCCAATGAAGTTTAAACCCCACTGGGAAAATGACCTTCTTTCAACAACTAGCTATAGGGGTATTAATACATATACTTCTCTCTTGGATATATCTTGACATTCATGGCATATTTTGATGTGAGTATGATTATTTTGAAAACTAATGGTTAATAATATCCCATTCTCAAGATTTTATGGGTTGTGGTATTTCTAAAAGGATGAGCACTACCTATTTTTTGATACAAGTTCTCTAAGATTTCTTTAGATTCATCTATGAATACACACCTAAGATAAATACCTTCATAATTTATTCTATAGAGAATTCCCTTCTTGATCATATAGTGAGTAGATTTGAGTCTTAAATCTCCTTTTCTCTCTTTATTAATCTCTAGGGAACAAGTTTCTATAAAGAAATACTATATTATATCAATATAACATTTTCCTTTAGATACTTGAACTTCACATACCTCTTCAATAGTGATGCATAGATCATGTTTAGTCATAAATTGAATAATGCCTTAGCTTCAAATGATCTTTGTTAGCCTAATCTCTATGTCAAATTCCTGTATCTTGGCCATCTATTTTCCCCATCATTCTCCTAGTTCATTTTGTGATACAGTGATCTTGACGACATGATCAGTCACAATGTCAATGGTTTTATTCCTTAAGATATAATGCCAAAATTTCTTCATGGCTTTGATAAGGGAAAAAATATATTTTTCAATCATGGATTACTCGAGTCCTATGTCTTTCAAATTTGTGCTCATGAATGTAATTAGATGCTCAATCTCATCCTTCTTCTATGTGATGATAGTTATAATCATATGTAAAATGAATATAAGTAGAAATATTTCATGAAATCTAGATTGATCAATACTAAAACCTATAATAGTGCATCTTTAATGTGTTGGAAGGAATTTTAGGCTTCATCCATCCACTCTATTTTGGCATCCTACTTGAGAATGACATTCAAAGGCCTAATGATCTCTACAAATATTGAGATGAAATTCCTTATGAAGTTAATTTTTTTGAAGAATGATTTAAACTCCATCTTGTTGTTTGGTGGCTGAATTTTTAAAATTGACTAAATTCTATCTAGATCAATGGTGATCCCATCTTTGGTGATGATGTGCCATAAAATATTTATTTAAGTGACTTTGAATACACTTTTATTTGGGTTTATTGAAATACCAAAGCTTTTGTATCTCTCCAATATGGACTATAGATGACTTATGTGGTCATTCTGATGCTTTGAAAACACTATAAGATCATCCATGTAGATAATTATGAATTTTAATATTAGTCCTTTGAAATCATGATCCATGACACATTGAAAGGTAGATCCTACATTTATTAGTCCAAAAATAATCTTCTTATGCACATAATTTCCCCACTTTGTGGTAAATTTTATCTTCATTCTATCCTCAGATTGCACTACTACCTAATTGTAGCCTAAAAATCCATCTATGAAGGACATCATTTAAGAACCACTTACTACATGTATCACCTCATCTAGATAAGGAAGAGGTTAATTATCCTTTTTAAAAACCTTATTTAGGTTCCAAAAATCCACACATAATTTGATCTCATTATTCTTCTTTCTTACTAGAACAAAATTGGTCACCCAAGTAGAATTTTTCACTAGGAAGATGATTTTTGCAATTAAAAGTTTCTCTACTTCTCTTTGAATGAGAGGCTCCAAAATAATATTGACTGGTCTCTATCTCTACCTAAACGGCTTGTGATCTGGATTCAAGGAAATCATATGAGTGATGACCTGAGGGTCATAAATTTTTATATCCTCATATGTCTAAGCAATGACACCCCTGTATCAAGTGATTAGATCTTTCACTTGTTATCTTTCCTTTGGGGTGTAGTAGAGACCAATACCAACATAATGTGGGTTGTATCATATCCTATATTTTCCCTTTTGAACTCTAATTCATTGACTTTGGGATACTGAGTTGTGGAGCTTGAGGTTCTATGTCGAATGGTCTTTCTAAAGAAACCAAGCTAACTAGAATTTAATTCATTTTGAGCTAAAGAGCACCCTCTTTGTCTAATTCCTCTTGATAGAGGTGATTAATGTCATTATTGTTGATGATTTGGGATTCTAATCCCTTAACTAGTAAATAAATAAATAATTTATTGGTCATCATCAAAGACCTATAAATTTTCTACATTATCTAGAACAAAGGGAAATGATACCAATTCAATTGAGAACTTTTTACCTTAGATTCTTGTAGCATCTTGAAAATAGCAATAGCAATAGCTAATCAATCAATGGTTTAATTTTTATCTCTAGGAACTACTATTATGTTGAAAGCTTCAAAGCTTTCAATCACGTCCCATGCTTTATGCTTGTATCTCTTCAAATAAGATAACTTTCATTGGTATTTATTTTTGAATTTATTGACCACCAACTCTGAGTCACCAAACACTAGCATTTATTTCACATTATTCTTGAGTGAAAACTATAGTCCTAGAGTTAGAGCCTCATACTTATCTCTATTTTTAGTGCATGTAAATTATAACATGTACACTGCCAAGAACCTTTTACTTAGTGGATCAATTTTCTCGATCCCTATGCTTGATCCTTGCTTGGATCTAACACCATCAAAGTGTAGATTCCACAACCGATTAAAACCTTTAGGTTCTACCTTTTATAATTTATTCTAAGCGGTAAAAGTATAAATACCATGGCTAAGTGACTCATACTTTACCTTTTCATTCTTAACATTATAATCCATAATGGGATACTTCATTTTCAACTCTCTATCAATTTTGATTTGATTCTCAACTCCTCTCCATGGAAACCATATATAAGAAAAGTCTATAGAGATATCCATTGAGTGTTTTGGACCAATCCCTACTCAATAGAAAACTATAGCCTTCAGGTATGTCTACCACTAGAATATCAATAGTCATTTGGAATCACAAATTAGATGCTACTTGAATGTGCACATTGGTTAATTATCCAACTACTGATACTACTATTTTATCCATTTGTGAAACTATTCTCTTTGAAGGATTCAAATTGAGACCTAGCTTCTGACATATAAAATTAGGCATGACAGCTGTAAAAGCTCTAGAATCAACTAAATAATTATGATATTCTTATCAAATGCTCAGATAGTCATTAAGAAGGGTGGAACTTTTAGTTTACTCTTGTAGATGATGTTGGCATCAACAACCTTCACTTTGTCCATAGGTGCTTTAGCTCTTTCCATAAGATTCTTTCCAATAATGGACTTTCATAGTAGCTCCTTTTGTTTAGGGATCTAAGCTAACTCATGAAGATTTATATTTTCCTTGATCTTCTTCATAGCCTCAACAATGTTGTATCCTCCTTTACTTTGTTCTTCATTACTCGATGACTAATCATTCCCCTTTGGAGGGGGTAGATTATAATCTACTTTAGGATTAGGAAGAATCACCATGGTATTTGGAGGAGCTAATGTTGTAAGTGGCTACTTATTCTTTAAATTGTATGCACCTCTTTAGAACTAATAGAAAATGTGAAATTCATCCATATTGTGTTCTAGTTCATTATCATCTTTGCCTAGGAAGGGATACTCATGAGTTTCAAAGAACATAGAAGTGCTGGAAGAGTAAATATCCTAGTGATGCTTAGGTAGATTATGCATCTGATCTTCTCTAACCACCTCTCTTTGAAATATTTCAAATGATACACAAAATTCAACATAGTTAAGATCATCATGTTTGAAATTATTACAAATTCTTCACCAATTAGGAAGATCCATTTATGCTATGTTGATGTTTGGGAGCTTGTTGGTTATTTAATATTTTTGAATGGTATTTTGTATCTTTGAAATCTATCATTCTAATTTCCAATTGGGCCATTGGCATTGCCCATCTTCCTTTGCATATTCAATAATTCATTACTCAAATTTTGAACCATCTTCTAGATATAATCTAGTTATACCTTTATAAAATTAGTATCTTGTAAAATAGTAGTGGAGATTGTAGTTGATTGTTGATTTTATTGGTAATCATTACCTGTCATATGATTGTTTAAGAAGTTAAAATTTGGCTATGTTGTCTGTGTCAACAGAGGTAGTGTGTACACTTGATTTTGATTGAATATGGTAGCATTCTAATTCACATGAGGTATCAAATTTAATGCTACAAATCCATAATTGACATTAGGTGCACCAAGCATCTAAGGATTGAGTTTTCCATCTATATTAATAACCTCTTTATATGTTAACATCAAAATATTGATAACAACTTCTCTTCTCAAGAACATGATAGTGATTATATCCAGGACATTCTTGTACATATTTAATGCTAATGGCTCATCTAGTTTGTACCTTAGGATCAACTAGTTGTACATGTTTTATAATCTTGCATTAAAAGCATGAATGGGCTCATTAGGTTATCTCCTCATGTTGGTGAAGTGATGGTATACCAAACTAGGATTGGTGACCTATTCAAAGTGCACAAGAAAAGTTGCTTGACATTCATCCCAAGAAATGATAAAACTTTTGGTTAGATTTAAATACCAATCATAAGTAACATCCATTAAAGTAAAAGGGAATAATTTATATGCAACATCCTCATGGATAACATTCATTAGATTTAATGCAAATTTAAAATATCTGATATGTTCCTCTACTATCCTTTCTCTTAAAAGAGAAAAAGATGGTAAGTAATTTTTGGGATTCTAAGGTAAATCATGCACATCTCCCAAGATGGTAATAGTAGATCTAATTAACTAGGGCTGAGCTATTAGTGGTTAATAGGTAAAGGGTTCCTTACAAGTAAGGGGTTCCCTAGTAGAAATGGTGGATTATTCTAAACTAGGGATATTGACATAATTTTAGGTCTCTTTTTATTTGTTAGGGGTGAGACCAGAAAACTAACTTGGGAATTAGATTTGGTCACTCTCCTGGGTGACTCCAGTTTAACTTTATGCAAAGGATAACTACTATTATTTGGGTTTATTCCATCCTTATAATGTTAGTGGAACTATTGATGTAGTTTTTATGCATACCACAGTCAAATGAGTTAGCCTCTAACATTTTAGGATCTCAATGAAGGTAAACTCCACTCTAGGGAAATATTTTTAGTTATGTGGTATGTTACAACTTGTTGATAGAATAATTGATAGGACATGTAGGTTTTTGATAAGGTTTTTAGATAGAGGTTTGGTTCCTAATAAGGGTAGTAAATCTCTACGTGAGTTGGATGGGTGGCTAGTTGCTAATCTAAAGTGAGTAGATCTCAAAATAAACTCAAAAAAGGAGGAAAGGGTAAGGCAAAAAAGAAGGCTCTATGGTTTTTAGGAATCACTT